>OY744515.1:41979893-42049893 GCA_963556195.1 Sepiola atlantica
GGAAGCGTGACACACGAACACACACGCTATCGTATTAATATATAGATTTTCAATGGGAAATATGATGCAGTTTTCGAACAATTCAGATTTAGAGCAGCTTTTCAGAACAGGTTATGTTCGAAAATCGAGGTTCCACTGTATATGTGTGTTATCACATTTAACTTGTTATATTGGATTTTTTTTTATTAGAATGTAATCCATTCAAACATGATAGTCTCTAAAAAGCATCTGAGGAATATTATACATTGTGAGTAGCAGAAATGTGATTCGAAATCTTCATCATCTTATGGAGAAGAATGTCCGAATGTACGAACCTGTAGAAGATAGGCTGACAAAATGTAAAATAGGGAAATTCCGTCCATGAAGATGAAGACCAATCAGGGCGTCTGGATTGGTTTGATGAAATACTCATTGAGGACTCACTTGAAGGAAATTCCCCTACAGTATTGCTTCAGAATTGGCAAAGAAGCTTTCCTAACAAACGACACAACTGTTCCTCGGCAACTTAGAACAGTTCTTAATTAGAAAAGAAAATGGGCGTCGAATGAAATGTCTCCAGATCTCGACAATCGATTTCCTGTTGCCTTCAAACAAATTCATGAGGCACACATTTTGCCATTTTATATGGTTTAAGAAAATCTTCATTGTTAATTAGTCAACTGACGTCACACAATTGTATGTAAGTCACCCTCCGTGGGAAATAACTGAAAAGTTATACCCCGCTATTGTTCGCACTAATATTCATACAAAACCGTAGAATTACGTGATTTAAGTTTTTATATACCATTCAAGATTTGACAAAAGATTATAAGAACGTTCCTTCGAATAATAGCGATGGAGAGGCGCTCGTAGAGACAAGCCAATTGACGATGGCCTCTGGTGTAGCATGTCATTATTAGAGCCAAGCGGTTAGTAAAGCCCCACGTGGTGGACCTAATCATTTCCTCGAGTCACGGCAATCGGTTGGAATACACCTGTTGGCGTCTACTGCTCGCTTGTGGCCCTCCGCGTACGCTGCCACATGTCCAGAGTTTGTTTACGATTCTTTTTATTGACTTAGCCCTATAAATGTCGAGACAACTCACATCCATCATTAGTTACTTGTCGTTTTAGAAGGGAAACATAAAAGGTTATGAGGCGGTTTGCCATCAGTGTTGCGAACTGAGATTTTCAAAACACGCTAGATTGAGAAAGCAAAATCGCCAGAAAATCGCTAGATTTTTAACTTTTCGTCATTATTGGCAACTGAGATTTTTAAAACCCGCTAGATCGAAAACAATAAAATCGCTAAAAAAAACACTAGATTTTAACTTCGTACTCTCTCTCTCTCTCTCTCTCTCTCTCTCTCTCTCTCTCTCCATATATATATATATATATATATATATATATATATATATATATATATATACCTATCAAAATGACTGCTTAATTTTATCGACTACTTTTGTCTGTTTTTCAAAGCTATGACAGCGAAAATATATCCACTGTACAAATATTAATTTGTGTGTGTTTGTCTATTACTTAAAAAATGATTTTGCAAATATTAATTTGTTGTCTGACTTTTGCGGATTATTTTGCAAATAAAAGTTAATTTGTTTTCATAAATATTAATTTGTTGCCATCTGGACCTAGAATTAGTGGGAGGTTTAATGGAGTGTATATTTTGTTTTGTAAGAAACAAATCATGAACTCAAACAGTGTTTATTAAAAATTGAAATATATTACAAATTTAACATCACAATAATGACTTATCTTAATATAGAATATTGCCGAAGAAGTTGTCCAAAAAATGAAATTAATATTTGCAAAATAATCCGCAAAAATCGGAAAATTAATCAATATTTTCACAATAAAACGAGAAAACAAATTACTACTTGTAAAATAATTTTTTTAATCCACAAAAATCTGAAAATAAATTATTATTTAGAAAATAAAAATTTAAAAAAGAAATCCGCAAAAATCGGGCAACAAATTAATAAGTGGATTAATTTCCTCTGTCACCGCTGAAAAAAAAGACAAAAATACTCGATAACATTGGAGAGTTACGGTAGCCTTGGCTAACCGCATCCATATACACATCCTTTTGTTTGTTTCTTTTTTTCAATGTTATTTAAATTGTTATTTCACACTTTAAAGGCCCTTACTCCTATAGTTTTAAATAGGGCCTATCCCCCCCCACCGCAAAAAATATTTTAAAACATTTACTGCTGTTTTCAAGCAAATAAAATCGAGTTATATTTGTTCTAAGAACACTGATATGGTATTATCTTTTCCAATTATTATTTTGATAAAAAAATATCAAATAAAAATCCTATTACGAGATTATCCATTATATTGCATTTCGGTTTCTTCGTAAGAAAGTCGGCCATTTTAATATTTTGTTAATGATTCAATTACTTCGATATTTATTCCATACTTACCTAATTTTCTAATTTTCCTACCTTGCCAAAATTACATAATTCCCCCCACCCCCCAAAATATCACGAACCCTTCCTACTACTAACCCTAAGTCCGGGTGGTAATACGAAAAATAAATAAAGAATAAATTTAACAAAAGTAGAAAAAAGTGCGTGCGAGGTGGGTGTAACGGGGCGGTTAATAGTCAATTTATTGAATATTAAAGTTAGTTTTTTGGTTGTGTTATTTATCTATATTAAATAAACCGTTGTATTGTATCGCTTATCTTTCGCGGAAAGAAAACAACAACAATTATTTCGGAATGCATCAGTTTTGCATGTAACATAAAAGTATCCCCCATTTCCGGGCCATTCTAACTTAGTAGGTAAAAGAATTTTGCTAACATTGGTTCTCAGAGTGTAAGTTGAATATTTTTATTGGTAAATTATGGGGATGCAAAGTAAACATTTCAAAGTGCACTGCCTCCTATCTCTCTTATCAAACCTTTTGTAATGTTAAAAATCTAAAATTAAACAAAATGCTGGAAGAACATTACATTTTCACACGATTGGTGACGTTTATTGAATGTGTTTCTACCAGTATTTTGTTTAATTTTCGATTTTTAGCGATTATCCGAGTGATCATCGTCGACATCTTATCGACGCCATTTTCTTTTTGAGTATGAACTGAACAGTCGACACATATAAACTTATCCATGTAGGTAGAATAGTAACTTATCTTGCCTTTGGTAACATTTATTTGTTGCACATTTATTTGTTGTTTTTTTTACCCATTTTTCGTTCTGTTCGCTCTCGTTATAAATGCCCTAGAATTTTTTTTATTATTAATTTATTTTTACGTTCGTGGGCTTTTGTCCGTGTTTGAATTATTTTGGTGGCCTTTTGTCCGGTGAGATTTGTCCAGTCGTGATCACGATTTTATGTTTAGAACATTAACATTTTATTGGCATGTAAAACTACTGCATATTTGCATATATTATGTATAGAAGGTAGCTTGAGAAATAATCTCATGATGGCTAAAGAGAAAATGAATACGGAAAATGGTTTTACTGAAATCTGAAATTGCAAACGAAATCGCCAGATTTTAAAGAAAAAAATCGCTAGCCGCTAGATCAAAATTTTACTAGCCAGATTCAAATCAAAATCGCCAGATCTAGCGGGAAACCCGCTAAATTGGCAACACTGTTTGCCATCCCCTCTGTCGATACCAGTTGGTTTTAGGATCGACGGAAAACAAGCGATATCTTGAGCTCGTTGGATTATAAGTAGTCTTGTTGTTATAAAACAGATTATGATAGAAGCGGCCTCAGTTCTCATAGTTACATAGGGATTATAATAACTAAACATAATTACTGGATATTTTCATCGAAGAGGTGTTGCATAAAACTATAAAAACATCAATAAACACACGCATAATATATGTTTAAAAGCTTAGAAAAGATTATAAATAAAACAAAAGCAATGCAAATATTGTCTAATGACAATCTGATAAATATTTATATATTTTTTTGTGATTTCGGTTTAAATATGAATTTATAATAAGAGAGTTTCCTTTTTTAGAATAAAATCGATATATATTATCGGACGCGACAAGTGCGCGAAAGTTTTCAATTTTGTCATGCATTGTTTAATTTCCGTTCCGTTGATGTGAAACCCTGTAATGTCGCCGTGAACTGTTATAACAATAAACACAATTTTGTTTTTATTCATTGATATTTTCAAAAAGTTAAGTTTAAACGTAATGAGAATAAAAGAATCATTTCAAGATTAGAATTATATTCATATATTGAGGTTTAGTGTCTGTCCTTTTCTTACATCAAAAGTGATTGCGTTCTTGGTTTTGTTTTTAAGGTGTTTATTACTATAGCAGAATAATTCAACATTGTGAAGCGTTATTCTTGTACGGTGAATTTATTCATTAATTTTTATTATGGCTCGCCAAAATAAAATAAAATACTATTGTTATTCAAAAAAATATATTTCGATCGCTTTTCACAAAAAAACAATTCTATTTAAAATCATGGCTTGCTTCTAAATCGTGTCGATATTCCCGAAAGTCTATTGTTTGAATTTCCTATGACATACATAATACAAAGTTGGAAGAGAAGGATGAAGGTAATCCGACGTGATGGGAAAATGAAAAAGGAAAACCAAAAAATGGATGTTTTTTATGTGTACATCAACGGTTCGTCTTTATTTATAAGACTTCATCAGGATGATGATATAGAGAAAAAATGTCATGCAAGTACAGATACATGTAGGGTAGACATATTGGGAGGAAAAATAAAATAAAATAATGGCCACTACTGGGTGGACGTCCGTACTTGTTCATTTTTATTCTCCAACAATAATACAAAGTATAATAGTTGAGAAAGATTAATTGTTTAATCTCTTATACGGTGAAAGAAATGAAAAGAAAACCTGGCCCTCAAATTTAGAATTTAGACTAAGAATAATTAATTCAATTCGATAACATTTTTGTGATCCTGTGTAAAAGATGCGTTATGCGATGCCTATCGCCAGATTGAAGCTGGAGTGAATACGCGTCTCTTGACAATAGTATATGCCATTATGTATCTGTGCTGCTTGTGTCCAGAAAACTGTGTCCATAACATTGACCTAATAGGTATGTAACTGTCTCAGTGCATATAGTCACAAATCATAGAATCGGCTATCGGATAATTATGGTTAATTATATATAATTATATAATTATATATAATCATAATTTTTAATATATATATATATATATATATATATATATATATATATATATATATACATATATATATATATATATATATATATATATATATATATATATATATATATATATATATATATATATATATATATATCATAGTGCCTTCTAATGACCAGAGGAACAATCAATCCATAACCATATTTTCATTGTTTTTTCAACTTCTTAATCTTCATAAATCGTCGAACGACCGCAACCGTGGTTTTCTCCCCTTTTTTTTAAATCTCTTTACTTTTATATATTAGTGTATACCTGTGATTCGCATTTGTCTCACAGACAAACAACATTTATTTAATATGTTTACATTGTATTTATTAAAATGTATATATGTTGAGATGGGGCCCAAAAGAAAAAATGGCACAGTCTAGAAGGAGCTATTCTTCATTGATCGATAAGACAAAATGATACTTCTGCAGTTTACGGAGCCGTTCCATGCTCCCCCCTTTTCACCATGTCAAGAATTGGTATGAAAAGACTAACTGTATTATTTTAACACGGTCTGTAAACTGCATAGATTGATGCAAGTAGCAGTGCAGAATAAAATAATTTAAAATTATGTATGAGGCCAAATGAAGAAATTGCTGTATCGCATGTAACATTCGAGAAAAGTATATAACGTAGTGTATAAATAGGCATTGTTTTGAAACGAAAAGCCGTAAAAAAGTTATGTAAGTTGTATTATTTAGTTATGAAAATTAACCTAATTATTATTTGTTTGTAATAATACAATTGACTGTATTGCGACCGGAATTATTTCGCTTAATAATATCCTCGTGTAAACATAAGCTTCGTATGGATGGACAGAGGCGAAACATTTTACTAATGGAGAGGAAGGAATTGATTTGGTAAAATAATTTAACAAATTACTTTTCTGTACGAAAACGTTAGTTATCTAGCGTAAGGAGATCGTGAATAGTGAAATATAACAGTCATGTTAAGATGCGAATTGTAGGCGGTAATCTCTCTAAGAACGTTAACGTAGATGCTCTCATATATATATATATATATATATATATATATATATATATATATATATATATATATATATATATATATATATATGTATATATATATATATATATATATATATATATATATATAATGTGTAGATGTCAATTGTAGCTGCGTCACAAAAATAACGACATCACGGGCTACCGTACAAGTTTGGTAAACAATGGGATCGAAACGTTGTCTGGCGTGTTCGAAAATGAAGTTGAAGCCTTTAAAATGTCATGAATGTGAGTACTAAAGGTTGCATGTTCGAAATGGTAAATTATGATAATAGTTAATAACTGAATAAACAAGGACTAATTGGAAGTAAAATTGCGTCGAACTTGGGATTAGTGGATACAGGACGAAATTTTGAATCGAGTTTGCATAAAAGTTGAATCGTTTGTATATTGATTCTGAAATTACAGAATGTGAATAGATTTAGGTAGAAAAGGATAATCGTTTGGCGCAAAATCGCCATTTTGTTATTCGTGCAATCTATACGAAGGGAGCATTTCTTATTTTGTGTGTGATTCCGATGCTGAAATAGTATGTTTTGATAATTTAAAATTGAAATATAATCGTTTATACGAATATTAGTTCTTTAATTTATATTATTTACGGTGCGTAAGAGTAAAGTTGTAGGTGTAAATTAATAGGTGAAAATGAGTATGCTACCCTCTGTTTGTATTACGTTTTGAGGAGAGACAGGCATAGAGGTATAATAATAATAGTTCATGCTTGAGAATGATATTAAATTAAATGTTATCCATACACGCCCGAGTAAAGTAAGTGGATGCCGTTGTGAGTTTCATATCTTATGATGCATGTGGTTATTTTCTTACTCTCGTCAAAGTTACACCGGGAAAGCCTCAATCTACTTTATATATATATATATATATATATATATATATATATATATATATATATATATATATGTGTGTGTGTGTGGGGGGGTGTGTTTGTGTGTGGAGGTGGGCGGGTGGGTGTGTGTGTGCGTGGGAATCCAGGAAAAGTAAACATCCACAGGATACAAATCCAAAGAATGCCAACTGGTCTTATAAAGAGTGATCGATATCAAATCAAATAGAGATTTTATACATAATTATATTTTATTTATACAGACATGCACATAATCTGCAACACTGGAATGTCGATGTTATCGATCAACAGCTGTTAAAAACTGATATCACATCAGGCGAAAAAATATGCCAGTGTCGCGGAATATGTACATCTATGTATAAATAAAAAATAGTATATATATATATATATATATATATATATATACATACATATATATATATATATGTATATATATATACATATACTGTTATTTAATGTGTATACACACATATTATAATATGATAAAATTATATAATATATCATGAATATATATTTCTTCAGTATTTACTGTAACAGTTCTCAATATGGGAATAGAGGTTCATAGTAGAAGGAAACGATTATGGCTCACCCCCGAGGAAAGTCGACAGAATCATTACGTGGATGTATGGTTTAATACAATATACGTACACAAAACCGCAATCCCCTAGCGTAATATAGCAATTCATTTGCTATCCTGAGTATGATGCTGAATGCCAACATTGTTATGAAGAACAGTAGTTAAGATAGAAAACCATCCTGAAAAATGTATCTCTCCATCCGTATATCGAACAGGTGCTGCTCTCTACTTGTCACGTCTAGTCTCTATTTTATTTCTACTTTTGCCAAGTATTGTAAACATCTTTAAGTATAACATTATATATTCTTTGTGTATTGTGTCATATATGTTATTATTTTATACTCACTAAGAGTCATTGCAACTGCTTGGTTACTACACCTAAGCACGTGGTGTTCTCATATGTCAACTACTCCCTGTTTCATCTGATCCTCTTTGCAAATTACTTTGTGTTCTCGCAACAGCCGTTAATCATCATATTCTGGCGTATAACAACCTTTGGGTTTCTCTGGAATATTAATGAAATTAAGCCTTTTTGGGATTGCAATACTCTCTGTGCACTTCCTATGAAAGTTTTGATGGTGTAGTACTTCCTTTGTATTTCTATCCCCATATATCGTTCATGGTAATAAAAACTTGGTGTCACTTACCCTGGTGTCACCGAGTTTTTTGATGGGCTGTTATGGTTGCGTGGATAGTTAAATTATATAATGTGTCTGACTTATCTACCCTGAGAAGTTCTACCCTCTTGTTTCTGTGTAATGTTCTTTCTAAATTTCTACTCGTGTTATGCAGCGTTATTTTATTTCAAATTACTTGTGTTTAGACAGTATCGCTGGATTATGTAGATTGGCTTCCACACTCAACGATATGTTGTAATATTTCAGCTATTTACATTAACGCCATGTTTTGTATGATATCAATCCTTCTTTTTAATTAGAAGTTTTTCTATCTAGGGGGTTATATATGTATTTCAGAACTGTTTGAGTGTCCATTTTCTTTGAGCTCCCAATAATGATTAGCTAGTGCTGTTTTAGTTCGACGTTCTTTGTTTTTAAATGTGCTTTTATGGTCATAGTATCAAATCTTAAAGTCTAGGGATGTCATACCCACGTAGTATTTCTTGTTATTTGGTCTTTCGTTGGCAAATATCGTTGCTTGGTATACAACACTTTTAGTTAGGCATTTATTTTGTAGTGGACAACGTTTACGATTTATGCAGTTACATCTTTTCTCTTCATTGCTTACTTTTTCGTTTCTGTTCGGGTGGTTATTATTACTATGACCATAAAAGCACATTTAAAAACAAAGAACGTAGAACTAAAACAGCACTAGCTAACCATTATTGGGAGCTCAAAGAAAATGGACACTCACCAATAATTGAATGGAAAATAGTAAGACAGGCCAGTACATGTAGAAACTTAGACGATCTGTGTAGATTATGCCTGAATAAAAAATATGAAATCCTAAATTTTAAAGATCCCCGAAACCTATTAAACTGTAAAAGTGAAATAGCAAACAGCTGTTTACACAGAAATAAATTTACCTTAGTATGATATATAATAAATAAAATAAATAAATAAATAAATAAAAAAACTGAATTAGTTAAAATTTAAAACCTAAAATAGAAATACAAGAAACCACGTGTTAAAATAAATTCACTCACTGTATTGACAAAACAAAGGAAACAGGATATAGGAAAATCCATTGTTAACAAAAAATAGGAGCGTCACCAACAATGCCTTTGTTTGAGGGAAGCCCAACAATTGGCTAAGGGAACAACAATGAATCTGATTGTGTAACTAGCAAGCCATGTATATAAAAACACCTGACAAAAATAACTCCATGCATTTAGCCTAACGATCCCCCCCCCCTCCGGGAATGAAACACGGGAGCCTCTGTGTAGCTTGATTGCCATATATATTTTCATTGCTTACTATATATATATATATATATATATATATATATATATATATATATGTTTTTCTATGAATGCAACTAGAGAATAAGGGTAAATGAGTTTGTCAGGTGAACGATGAGACAAAACATTGGGAGAAATAATGAAAATTATAGAATGAACCAAATCTTATTATTAAAGAGGAAGGCTCGACAAAAATTTGTTTACATTAAACTTGTAAACGACGATGCTATTGTGTTCTAACGACGACAAGTTCTTTGAAATAAACGTTGTTAATGGAAGTTCTGTTTAGTTTTAAGTACACAGAGGGAGAAATGGAATTATTTAAAGTTGTTGCATGATGACAAGTATTGACTGTGAATACTGTAGTTCAGTCAGTCACATACAATAAACATAACGATATAGTAGATAATTATTTTTGTTATTAGATTGGATTTACTTCATTTTGAATATTATCAACGCTGCCTTTACAAAACCACTTTTGTCCATCTTTAAATCTCCTTAAACCGGACACCTTATTAACCGACATTCACAAACTGGACATACTCCATATTTGTTTACACGCATACTCTTACTCTCCATTACTTAATATTTTTTTTAAATTTGAATTTTGGCATTTCAACTGTCAAATTATCCATCTATGTAATTCCTCTGATGATAAGATTTTAATTTTTGGAAAGCCTTAGCTTCAGGAAAGAAAAATAATCATGTTTTTATCGAATGGACCTTGCATTGAATAATCGAAAATGAAATAGATTTGTCATTCGTACATCTTTATCTTTCTTTCAATTATCTTTATAATTGCTCTATCTCGTATATTGAGCTTAAGCCATTTCACTATAGGTTCTACCATCTAAAAGTATACTTTTAGTTTCATATTTTATTTTGTATACATATACATATATATACATATATATATATATATATATATATATATATATATATATATATATATATATATATATACATATATATATACATATATATATATATATATATATATATATATATATATATATATATATAAATCATGAACTAAACTCAAGAGTGTTAATGGGACGAAGTATAACACTTAAGCTAAAATACGTACAATGCATTAAATTCAACTCAATTTTTATTTGTTTTTCTCTCAGTTTTTATTCGCCATCGTCTAATATAATTTATGTATAAGAATAAACATTGAAATAAAATGCGAGACAAAAAAATGTGCAGACATAATATAAGCAGTATTAAAAAAAGTGTTTTGTCTTTTTCTTCATCAGAAGAATAAAAAATTAAAGTCTTCAGCATTAATATCAGAATGAGTCGACAATGGCTTTCAGTTGTGTAATATTTTTTGTGATTTTCCTAAAGCATTTCATCGTTATTTTATTCAATTCGCTTCATTTTTATCAATTTACATTTGTTTATTAGATATTAATTTTTGAACCTTCTATACATCTTTTTTTTTTGCCTGTTATTCATTTTAAACACAAATAACACACCGATAATATACGTATATAACATATATATATATATATATATATATATATATATATATATATTTATTTAGTTTTGTACAAAGTAATTAGTACAACATTCGTGCCGTCGGTTTCAAGCACAGGTAATAATTTACTAACACATTTATATATATATATATATATATATATATATATATATATATATATATATATATATATATATATATTTGAGTTGATCAATGTTTTTTTCTTGGGCTTTTAACGATATACTGTAGTAGCACAATATACATGCTTAAATATTCCGTAGTTCTTGTGTTTAGTTATTTTATTCAAAATCTGTTTTACGTAATTCATAATAAACTGAACGTTCATCGATTTCTTTTAGCTGTCTATACATTTCTCTCTTATTGAAGCCATTCATATGTTGTCTTGAATCAGTACGGCTACACTTCTTGGGAGCCGATTTTCATGTGTATTTACACACACACACACACACACACACACACACACACATATATATATATATATATATATTTATATATATTATATGTATGCGTAGGTGCGTGTCGTTGAGTGCGTACATATATTTGCATACCCTGTTATTTTCATTAATGGTTCCAATAGTATATCAAGAACGAAATAGACATTTAAATACAAATGCACATTGCTATTTAAAATGCTTATTTCTGTACAAAAATCTTTGTGAATATCATGAAGAAAACAAAAAAATAAAAAATAAAATTATTGATAAATTCATTCATAATTTTTTTTTAATTAAGGAAAAACAGTTTCTTACTTAATGCTTTGGGCAAGGAAGCAAGAACGTATTGCGCTAAAACGAAGCTTCGGCAAAATACTTAATAAAAAAGAAACAAGATTTAATAATAAAAAGAATAACACACGCACGCACACACACATGTATATATATATATATATATATATATATATATATATATATATATATATATATAATTTTTACTTTAATCCCAAGAGGATTTTACATTCAAAAGCACATTAAGCGCCGACAAAAACGTATACAATTAACACACTATCTTATTTTTCTGAAGTCAGCAAGGCGCAGAGTTCAGGACGCATATATTAAAATTGCCGAACCAAGTTCAAGGCACCGCTTGAAACATTATGGGATTGAAGACACGATCTCTGCTCTATCTAGACCAGTGGTTCTTAACCTGTGGGGAATTCCCCACTGGTGGGGAATGGCGGAGTTGCCAAGTGGGGAATGACCGGTCGGACAGAAGAATCACTGCTTCAAAATGTAATACATTACATCCAAATGTTGACTTATTTTGACCATGATAATTTTGCTGTGGCGGCGCTCACACTACTAGTTTCATTTCCCTCTACGTACCTGTGCGAGTTGGCGTTTTCGAGCATGGTTGAGATCAAAAACAAATCGCGAAACCGCCTGATTGACCTTGAATCTTATTTGGGCTGCGCTATTTCAAAGGTGGAACCGAACATTGAGGCCCTTGTCAAGGCAAAACAAATGCAAAAGTCTCATTAACTTGTGTGCGTCTAGTGCTAGTATTACATTTTTTGTATGCTTTTTATAGGCCAAATATATTTAGAAAAAAACATAATGAATCTTTTCGTATGTATTTATTTCCATGTAATAACTGTGGTGGGAATGGAGAGCTGGTTCACTAAATAGTGGGGAATTGGAGAAAAAAGGTTAAGAACCACTGATCTAGACGATGGAGGTTTACTTATCTGAGCAAAGAAAATCTGACCTGATCCGCTCTCCTTATCCCAGGCGCATCTTTCGCCGAGACGAATTATAATGATAATCTAGCTCCACAAAATAGACACACCTTTAAACAGCTATGGTTTATTTTCACACGTCTTCCCGATAACAGTATTTTTGGGGTGAGTTTGTTTATTGGGAATTTCAACCTTTGATATGACAAAGCCTCCATCACGAAGCTGGAACCAGTCTAGAGAAATGTTCGACTTGTCTCTCAGTTTTGAATCTCTTATGAGTCTCATTTTCCAATTTGTGATATTTCTTTTATACATGGGCAATATTATCCTTTTTTTAAATTATATTACTCACAAAAGTAATAACATCATCAACAACAAAAAACTTTTAACATTACATACATTTCGAAATAAATTTCTAATATAAAAAAATATTAGAACCTTAATTATATTTTACTGGCTGATGAGATAATAGTTATCATAGTTCATCCCCCCAAAAAGCAGGCCGCCACTGTAGACGTAAGGGGCTACTGAGAAAAATAATTGAAGGGTTTTTTTTGGGGGGAGGCACCCTAAATTGAGAGCTGTCAAGCGAGATTCTGTTTAGATTAGTTTTATATTTCTGCATGTAAGTAACGTCAAGAAAGCAGGGAGCAGTGAGGGAGTTCCAGAGTCCAGCAGCACGAGGAAAAAAGCTTTTGGAGTAGAAAGCTCTTCGGAATCTGGAGACCTCCAGTATGTATGGGATTTAGCAGATTGTCGGGTTGGTCTAGTGAATTTTCGTCGTGGGGGTACAGAGCAGCACACTCATCAGAGCACACTCCATTGAAGTACTTGTAAAACAGGCACAAGGGTGCAACATTGCGGCGATGGGACAGAGGCTGGAGCTTGGTAGATAGTGAAGGATATATCAAGTTGGCAACTCTTTTTTGGACCTTGTCTAAGAGGGAGAGACTAGCGAGTGATGCACCAGCCCAGATGTGGCAATAATACTCCATGCATATGCGGATGGTGGCTTTGTAGAGATATAGGACAATGTCAGGTGTAAGAAGTTTACTGGCACGGTAGAGAGAGCCAACCTTCTTTGCAGAACAATAAGTTGCCGCCAACATGGGGAGATGGATCATTTGGAAAATTCTGTCTTTCTTCTAGGCGTATTGCTCGTAAGGCAAATGGTCTAATTTGATACCACTGTTAGGTCGTCTTTCTTTATGAAGTACATGTTCGAATGGTGTACGAGTCGCATTTATACATGTATGGCTTGGTTTTTTTATATCCAGCAATGCAGACTTAATTAATATTTATTTAGTAATATTTCCCGCGCAGACAATACAATTAGCAACACTAAAGCCGCTCAATACTTAACACAAAGGTGCATACTCACACACACATATATATATATATATATATATATATATATATATATATATATATAAATTAATTCATTATTAAATCAATAATACCATCACATATATCTAAGAGAATATCAGAGTTATCTGCAAATAATAACTGTTTTGAATCATTTCTAGTTGCTATGATGATGCTCGTCAAAATTTTTTTATCAAATTATATTTAAGCCAGAAATTAATTACCATCCAAATAAGTTGTTAACATATTACCCCATAACATAGTTACGGGAATTAGAATAACTATACAATATATTGATAATAAAAAGGTTCACTTCCTTTAAATACAAATCAGCTGAAAGTTTTTAAAAACTACTACATTAATTTAGAATTGAAAAAATACAAATCAGAATAAAACATTAAGAGTAAATAACGAATTAGAATATAATGAAATGAAAAGGAAAAATAGAAGGAGATACTTTACATGGTTTACCTCCCATTTCCATTAAGTGTACAAACAGGTATCACAAAATATTTGTTAATTAATTGACAATATTTTTTTAATATCCACATAAATACAGTATACTTACATATAAATAATATAATACGGTCCCGAATTTTGGCCCCAAAATAATTACTTCTATCTCCAACAACATTAGAAATACCAAAGTAGTAATAAATACTAACTCAGAGATAATTAATACTCGCAATTGTAGAGTAAACACATAAATAATCAATAATAATTGTATAAAATTTATATACTTAATACAAGTAATATTAATAACAATAATAATATTAAGAATATTAATGAAAATAATTGGGTACACATCATAAAATGTTTTTAAAATAATTTCATACATACTAAGTAATTTGATAATGATATATACACTAATTTAATTTTAATTTCCATACTATATCGGATACTTAATTATTAAGAATGATAAATCCTATAAACATAAGTTTTCAAATCTCTGTATAGTACTCTCTATTTTCTAAAGATAAACTAATTTACTTAACAGTAAATCTGAAATTGTACAATCTTGTCCACGCAAAATAAAATATAATATGACTAATTTAAATTAATTTTAAGTTACTTTCAACTCATAAAATAAAACTAAAACATCATAAATTAGCATAACATAACTTTTAGATACTAAAAATATAAATGTATTTGTATAATATCAACATATATTTAGATTTATATTAATGCCAAATAATAATTTCCTTCATATTTGAAATAATAATATCGAAAAAGTAACATTACATACGGATTCATCTTTAAATAAATACACATACACACATTTTAGGTTTAACAAATATAACATGAGATAAATATAAGTCACTCTCACGATTAACATTAAATTACTGCATTAATAAAAGGGAGAAATAATTGACTACTAAGAATCTGATAGTATTCTCACTTTGATCTAGTAAATTACAGATAATGCAGAATGACAAAAAAATATAATTTACTCATTTTCATCATATGCACTGCCAAATAAATAACCATACATGGTCTCGAGCTAAACAGCCATAAATCATTAGGACTTTGATGCATAAATAACGTTTTAAAATATTTTGGAGAAAATGTGAGAATCAATTATTTATCTATATCTAAGTGGAACGGTTTTAATAGGAATTCTATTTAGAAGTTTTACATTTATTTATTTGTATTATTTCGTACTTTCGTATGAAGAAGGAAAATGTGATAACACAAAATTCTATTTTTTATATTATAGATTTAATGTAGCTTGACACAATAGTAAACTGACTTTACCTATAAATGCCCTTTGTAAGGTTAATATATACATATATATCCTAGGTAGAATATATATATATATATATATATATATATATATATATATATATATATATATATATATATATATATATAGATGATAAAACAAAGTCAAATACATATATAAACTTGACTTAAAACCCGTATTTGTAAAAGTGCACGTAACAAGGTATAGTTTTATGAATATACATTATATACCCATTTAAAATGGCCTGCATAAATGCAATTAAGTTTCAGTACTAGTTCTATCACAATATGGTCAAAAGATGCTAATTACGATCATTTCGCCCCGCGAGGTATAAGTAGTACTGAAACGTTATTGCATTTATATAGGTAATTGCAAATGTTTGAATAATGTACATATATATATATATATATATATATATATATATATATATATATATATATATATATATATATATATATATATATAGGGCTTTACGCGCTCCACTACTTTTGGAGCTGCTCCCGCTCCTGCTCCAACGCTCAAAATTGGAGCTGGCTCCTTTCACGCTCCCTATTTTCAAAAAAGAGCCGCTCCAGCTCAAACTCCAATAAAAAAAGGAGGGGCTCTTTTTCAGCGGTCCATAACGAAAATGTACCTTATTTTATAAACGTTATATACTGCCAATGAGTGGTCGAAGGATAGGGGTGGGCGTCAAAGGATCTCGTCAATATGGGTGGGAATGTCACTTTAAGTGTAAGACCGTATGATAATATTTGACAAAATCTCGCTAATATTTTGAGATGTGCTAAGGGTTATAGGAGAACATGTCGGATGAAGCATACGTAAATTTTCGTTTCCTGAAGTATAAAATAGAAATAGAAAACTCCCTGAAGTATTTTAAAACAATTTTAATTTTCATTACATTAACAACCTATTTTTTCAGGGGAGGAAAACTGGACCCGATATTTTTTCTATTTTTTTAAAAGTAAATTAAGTTTTACTTTTAAACATTATTAGTGATTATTTTCTTTTTAAACAAAACATTTCTCTGGGAGAGAAGAAACAGCCCGGGCAACATTAATCGTCGTGCGGTTGTTTAATATTTGTTTGTTTTAAGAACGTAACTATATAGTATAATGTATATTATTATTTACCAAAGAGAAACGCGCAAGTACTTTCAAACAAATCGATTTATCCATTAAAGTTTATTTTTAAAAAATTGAATAAAAATTTTTTTCATGAGTTGCCTCCCCCCTCCCCAAAAAATCAATATATTGTCAATAAACAATTCAGAGATCCATTTAATGTCTTACACTTTCATACAAAATATCTGGCCTATACCTTGGGAGTTAAAAAATAAATTTAGGAAAACTCGTCAAAGGAAAACTCGTCAACGGAAAACTCGGCAACGGAAAATTCGTCAATGGAAAATTCAGCAACGGAAAACTCGGCAATTTTGGCCGAGTAGGAAAATTCGGCAATTATCGAATAAATATCGATTGAAAATAGATTTTACAACCGTTTTTACAGGAGATATACTTGTAAATATGGGCTACCCCCCTCCCCAGTGAAGAACATTTTTTATATTATTATTTTTGGTACCTGTGCAGTTTACGAACCGGGCTATTTTTAGATAAGATTTTCAAGTTAAATTACCTTTTTACAGTATCTTTTGTTTATTAAATTGTTAGGTGAAAGTACAGAATAGTTAACAAAGCCATGTTAAAAATGGCTTTCTAAATAATGTTATTTCAACCCGGTTCGTAATTACGTTACGAAATTAAAGGTTTGGACCGGGTTATTTTTTACATAACATTTTTCAGTTACATTGAATTTTTACGATATTTTCTGTTTATTAAATCATGGACGGTGGAACCGGGGGGTAGAGGGGGCTTCAGTCCCCCCCACATTTTGACTCCCCCCCCACTTTACGGTCACCAATAATTAAGTTGATATGCATGTGTATAACCAGCCCCCCCCACACTTTTTAGGAGAGCCCTCACTTTTATAACTGTCCCGTCGGTCCTGTAAATTGTTACGTGAAAGCACAGAATAGTTAACAAAGAGCCCCCTCCCCCATTTTTAAATCGTTTCAGCGGATTTAACCGAGCGCTCTTTTGGTATGCTTTTTTTATTTATGAAGTGAGACAAAATGATAAATACATTTATTAAAATTAAATATTTAAAATTATTCCGGAGGACTTTAAAGAAGAATATTTAAAAATGTTCAGTCAATCTTGTAATGAATGTAGAATAGCATTTTCACATAACTAGAAAAATGAATGTTATTTTTTTTATTATTTACATGAAGGAGGACTTTAAAGAATACTATTTGGAAAGTTGGGAATATTTTACTATAATATTTTACTATTTTACTATATTATACTAGAATTAAAGAAACAAATGCACTATACAATAAATGTCAACAATCATGCGAAAATGTAATGTTCTATCAGTTTCTATCAGTATATTGTTTAGTTTTCGATTTTTATCGATTTTCAAGTCGTGGCCATGGACGAGCCTTCATTTTGAATTTCTTTTCGAGCAGTCAACACCGACTGATTTGAACAAGAAAACCACCCTTTAAAATAAGTTAAAGCACAAATAAAATTATCCAGGCAGGTAGATGAGTAACTTAACTTGCCTTTGCTACCATTTATTTGTTGCACATTTGTTTTTTATCCTGTTTTTCGTTCTGTTGATTATAGTAAACGATTCCCGAAAAGTTTATATTTAAAGATAAGATTTATAATATAAAACTTTAATCTTCTTAATGCACTCTCATTATTAAAAATGGGTTACACGTTATTTCCTACGCTATCTGGTCCGGAAGTGGTTGATCATTACATTTTATGTTGAATTTATATAGGAAAGTGATCCTCCACACTAAAGTCTAAAATATTGAGTTTTTTTAAATTCCTTTTTTTGCGGGTATTTTACCAGACTGTTTACATGTAATCGCCTAAATAAGTAGAATTTCATTTTTATTTTTTACTAAAATTAAAATACGATGGATTAAACTAAATGATCCAGTAATACCAAGTGTTCTTATTAAAACAATGTTAGAACAAATAAAAGAAGTGCATTTTTTTTTTAGAAAGTCTCGGTTTTATCGTAAAGAAGAACACCTCACAAAATAATGAATTCATAAAAAAATCAGTTGAAAATATTTTACGGCGTCGAAAGTATAACATTTACCAATATACAGATAGGCATTTAAAAGATGTTGATAGATGTATTGTAAAATTATAGTTAACTTACAGTTTCGGGGCGAAAAAATATTTTCGTCGGTGTAGCAGGAGAGGAGGGACTTGCGAAGATACTACACTTTGAACAGCAGACAAAAACACAGTTCTATTTTCAAGAGTTAAAGCGATATGTAGTATTATTTCGTTTGGTGAGGAATAATATATAATGGGTAAGAGTCAAATATTATGAAAACAAAAATTTCTTTAGTTATTATTACCCTTAAAGATTTGTTTAATACCTTTATTTGAAGAAGAAGAAGAAGAAGAAGAAGAAGAAGAAGAAGAAGATGAAGAGCAGTAAGATTAGTACAAAAATAAATTGTCTGTAAATTAAAAGAAAAATTGGCTTATTTATTCAATCAGCAATAAAACATCATTTTCATAAATACAAAAAAGTTAAAATCTATAAGAAAACAACTTCAAAGGATCTATAGACTCGCTGGCTCATTTTAAGACATTCGTCGCCAAAGTGTCTCCTGCCTACTGCCCTATCAAAAATGTAACATGTCCACGCGAAAATTTACAAAGAACTTAAAATGTTCTCTTTTCATGTGTAACTTTCTCGTGTTTCTCCCTCTTTCTCTCCCTACCTTTCTCCCTTCCTCTCTCCTCTTTCTCTCCCTCTCTCTCTCTCTCTCTCTCTCTCTCTCTCTCATATACATTTACAATATACATAAAAAATTACTCAAAGATGTTAGCTGAAACTATTTTTTCTTTTCCTTTTTACTGCTGAATAAAAAAAACTAATGTTTTAAAAAATCAAATAATTTTGGAGCGAGGAGCGCGGAGCGATAAAACAACCGCTCTTTAGTCCCAAATAGAGTTGCTCCCGCTCCACTCCCGTTGAATATAAAATGAGCCCTCCTCTCCTTCGCATCAGCAAAAAGGAGCGTGCTCCTGGAGCGCGTTCTTTTTTGGAGGGCTCCGTAAAGCCCTATATATATATATATATATATATATATAAGGAGATTGTAGTTTGCTAGAAGCATTTCTGGTAAATATAAGTGGAGGTTTGTAATCAGAAGCTGTAGCAATGCTATGTAGGTAACGGGAGGTGGAGAGGGTGAACAGAAACAAACGAGGAGAGAAAACGAAGATGGAATCTCAAAACAATTTATTAATATTTCACGTAAAATCAGATTAAATACCAGGACAGTAAATACTGTCAGGTAAATAAAAAGTTCCGGCACAAGGTAATCTTAAATTTTCGAAAGGAAAACTTTCATTCTCAAAAGACCAAAAATTAAAGACCGAACGGTCGAAAAAACGAGATGCACCGATGGGAAAAAACCGGAATCAAAGCTTTGAAACATGAACCGTTAGTACAGAAGCATTACCCTTTTTCATTCGACGTTATTTTCATTTTAAAATTCAGTAGCTTTTGCATTTAAATGGCTATTGGAGAGGGTTAGAATGCATTCTAGATATCACCCTTAAGCGTCTTCGATCTCTGTACAGGGTTTTATCTAACAAACTTTACATGAGGATACTTGACCCTAAACGTACAACCTTACCAAATATTAAAAATAACATAGGAGTCGAACCCCAAATAAGATCCCTTTGACACGGCTATATACTGCCTTATACGAGAAATGTTGCTCTTATTCTTGTGATGGTAACTCAACTAACAACACTTAGCTGGATACGCCACCAGACTAGATGAATTATTGTGCTGAAATTCGGCAACAGAAGGAGCAGTCGTAATGATGATTAAAATATAACATAGTTAAGTGGCCCATTGGGAGAGGAGAATTAGTGTTATTCACCGCTTTTTTAACTCAACTTTTGAGCGGTAAAGGGGAAACTTAATTAAACACTGGGATATCCCTGTATCGCATATAAAAATAAAGTGTTAGCCTCAAGTAGGGTGTCGATAATTTTTGAGAGCTCTCTGTAGTAATATGAATATAAATTATTTTTTTTTAATAATAATCACTTAGATTCTATATTACGCGTATTATTGAGTCCAGTTGCTTAAATATATTTTTAAACTAAATCTAGGAATAACGAGCAATGAGGAATTCGGTTACTGAATGTGAAACCTTTGCCTCAGTATAATGCCCATATTTTGCAAGGGTATCTATTATTTCACTAGATGAAAAGGGTGTTGTAGTATATATATATATATATATATATATATATATATATATATATATATATATATATACACACATATATATATATATATATATATATATATATATATATATATATATATATGTAAATACATACAATGATAATTTGAAATAATCGCAAGACATCTACAGACCATGTAAATAACACACACTGTACACCATGTAATTCATGACGAATAAGGTACAGAATATGTTTCTTTTGACACAGAATTTCATGGTCGACGTTATGTCGGCTTTTTTTATTCTCTACTACTTCTTTGTTGCCTTTCTAAGGCTTGATAGTCTAGTCTAGACATATCTGGCGAGAAACAGATGGATCCGCGCCTTCCCTAAGGTTATTAGTGAAAGCCCCAAAGGAAAATGAACAGTGAACAGCGAGTCCATACTGCTAAGCAATGCACCACCGTAAATTTACTACACATACATATATACAAATAACCACATATAAATGTATTGCAACACCCTTTTATAATTTCTGACACGTGCGCGTTTTAAAGCCTAACAAGTATCCCAGATTAATTTTAAAGACGACATCTTAAATAAGTAGTCGGACGAATATCCCCGTAAGCTATATCACACCACAATTAAACTAAATAATTGAAAAATATATATTTTTTTCAATTTCAATTAAATGCATTATTTTATTCATGTGAATTTAATTTGTTATTTCTTGCCAATTCATCGCATCAACTTTGCTTTTTTTAACTCTTTAAATCAACCACGATGTTTGTTAGGATGTCTCTGTCCCTACCGCAATGCCCACCGGGTGAAACAATGGCTTCTGTCACTTATAAGAGATCATTTAACTAAAAAAAGCTTGATTTCATTTTTCAACAAAGAATTTGAACAATGCACATATTAGATTTCATATGAGCCATGAACGGAATTTTCCATAATTTTCAAAACAGTTTATTTGCCCTGTACGGTGGTACAGTATTTGTGCAGTTTCAACGAGAGAAAAGTATATATGTAAAGGAAGATATATATGTAGAGTAAGACTACCAACGTTTGTAAAATGTTTTATTCAACATTTATTTATTATTTTGTTATTTTATCATTTTATAATTTTATATATATAAAATTATAAAATGATAAAACAACAAAATAATAAATAAATGTTAAAAAAAAACATTTGACAAATGTTGGAAGCCTTACTCCTTTACATATATATATATATATATGTGTGTGTGGGGGTGTGTGTGTGTGGGTGTGTGGGTGTGTGTGTCTAACTTTTGTGCACGCAAATATTAATTTGTAAATTAATTATGAATATATGTATACTATAAACTGGTTTATAAATTAATTAATAAAAAAATGTCTTTCTCTCTCTCTCTCTCTCTCTCTCTCTCTCTCTCTCTATATATATATATATATATATATATATATATATATATATATATATATATATATTTAAAATACTTTTCATATTAATATTTTAGTAGTTTTACTTACAGACATATTTGTTTCATGCTTACGCTATATACAGTGTAGGAGACGATAATTACTGCCGGTCAAAGAATTGTATTTGTGCAAAGGTAAGATGCCTGAATATTTTGTATAACAGTTGCTCTCTAAGTATTACTATACTTATGTATGAACACAAACACACACATATATATATATATATATATATATATATATATATATATATATATATATATATATATATATAGATATATATATATATATAGATATATATATATAGAGAGAGAGAGAAAGAGAGTGAGAGAGAAAGAGGGGAGGAGGAAGAGGAGCAGAGGAGGAGAGATAGATAGATAGATAGATATAGTAGCAGAATACCCATCCCAGGACGGGTATAAACAATATATATATATATATATATATATATATATATATATATATATATATATAATGTTATGTTCTACTTTTTATTATTTTTGTGCGATTTAGGGGGGCACACTCTTTAAAAAAGAATAATGTGTTCACTTTACTTACCGTGCTGCCTAGAATACGTACTACATAATCTATACTCATTAGTTCTTTAGTTAAGAGTTTACCCTACACATACATATTAATAACGACTTATACCTGTTATATTGTGTGTGAATACATGATCAGACAGGTTTACAACAAGGAATAAGGTAAACACGTGTTGAGCTTTAACAACTTAATTGAGACCACTTGGTTAGTTGGCAGGGGGTCCTCTGCTGCTATGCACTGATTAGTGTAGTAGTGGGAGGTTGCAGTCAAAGGGGAATACTATGAGATCTAAGGGGAGATAACCCTTATCGAACATCTCCGATTTTTAAAAAGTTTCTTATTTTTTATTGTTTTATTATATGTATATATCTGGACACCTACTACCTTTTACTCACCTTTTTCGGTTTTGTGAATATTGTAGTTTTAATTAAATATGTTTTCATTCTTAATTGTTGTTGGTATGATGCTTGATTGTTTTCAACTTGTTTTTTTTATGAATGAGGTTATTTCAATATTTTAATTGCCCTTCCTTTTCTTTGCCAATTTCCGTAGAATCTTATACGAAAAGAGTGGTTTGTTTTTCAAGGTTTGCAACTCATTTTTGTTTACATTTTTATCTGTTTAATACTTTTTCAGTAGTTTATTGTCCATTATGCTGGGAAGGTTTGTTCGAAGTGTTATTGTCATTAACTCATGCGCCGAGGATGCTGATTTATGTTTTAGAGGAGTGGTTCATAAATCTATCACTGCTAACTATGGGGCCTGATTACTCTTAAAACCCTTTCATTATGCCTTTTTCATGGTTCGTACATTCGTTTCGGAAGTCCATTTGCTTGTGAATAATTCGGACTCGTCGTCATATTTCTAAACTCCCATTCTTTAGTACCCTGCTTGAATTTTGATGATTCATACTCCGGTCTATTGTCGCTAATTACTATTTGCGCAATAGCCAGTCATGCAGAAGTATGTTTAATTTTGTTAATCACCGTGTGTCATTCATAATTGTCTAGAGTGTGGATATAAACATATCTGGTTATGTATTCTATAATTACTACATCCACCTTGTTATACAGATGAAATTATCTCTTGCCACTTTAGTTCCATGGTGTTTTGTGTATTTCGTGATGTATTATCGGTTCCACTTGTTGTTGGTTCCGATAGTCAATGCATCTGGTTATCGTTTCGTT
Organism: Sepiola atlantica; assembly: GCA_963556195.1. Classification (NCBI taxonomy): domain Eukaryota; kingdom Metazoa; phylum Mollusca; class Cephalopoda; order Sepiida; family Sepiolidae; genus Sepiola; species Sepiola atlantica. The sequence goes on from OY744515.1 coordinate 42,004,215, forward strand.
GACCCGATTGTTTATATTCGGCCAACATATAACTTGCAAGGCGATATTCTATTCCTAACTGTCCAGTGTAAATCTTTTGTAGGGTCTCTTTCAAAATGAGTTTAGGACCATAATTTGCGTGCTTTTTAGTACTAGCTCTTTAAATACGGATATCTCATCACGACATGGCATGTATAGTACAATTGTAGATGGCACATATTTATTGTTTTCTGGCCAATTTGATGGTGCTTACTCCATTAGCATCTGTAGTGTTGGGTATTTACTTGTTTTTTTGTATATGTTAAGTTTGTGGCCACTCATCGGATACTGCTTCAGAATTATGTGGATATATTTGTCCATTTCTGTATCTGATATATATTATGTATTATTTGTTAGATATACACGTGAGAGTATATCTGTAATTACTGACTCACTGCCTGCCATATATGCCACTTTGACCTCATATTTCTGGAGGTCTAATAAGAATATCAGCATTCTTGGCTTTTTTTCCGTAATTGATTCTTTGAAAACCTTCCTTAAGAGTTGAATGTTAATTTTAATTAAGAAATTGTTTTCTATAAATGAATTACATTACAAGCGAATACTATCCTGCGCGTTTCCAATTTAATATGATAATAATTTTGTTCCGCAGTTGTCGAACGTGATGCATATTCTGCACCTGTGCCTTTTTTACTTGCATTAGTGGTGATTTTTATTTGTCGATTTGGATCATAAAATTGTAGAACTGGTGTACTTGTTATTATTATTGGTTTCAATTTCTCTGTTTTTATCCAAGCTTTGTTGAATGAGCACTGTACAATTGCATGATTCTACTTGATATAGTTATTTCCGATTATATTTGTAAGAACTTGCACAAATTGTACGCCATTTCTAGAAATTTTTGGATATCTTTTCATCTTCGGGAATAGGCATTTGTGTAATACCCTTTATTTTCGAAGAGTCTGGTTCTATTTGTTCTTGAGTACTTAGGTGATCTTAGTATGCCAATTGTGTTGTTGCAAATTCACACTTTGATTTGTTTAGTTTCAAACCTGCTTAGCGTGGTTGTCGAACAGTTTATAGATTATTTCTAATATTTTTCTAAGGTTTCTGACCATACTATGATGTCGTCTTGGTGAATTCTTTTTCCTTGTATCCTTTCTATAATTGTCGCTACTTGAACTTGGAAAACTTCTGACGCACCGAGGAATGAAAGTAGAGGAATGAGGAATGGAGAATTAAATGTTAATTATTTCGAACTTACTTCGTCAACAGGATATGCCAATATCCATTTGATGCGTCTACATTTGAGGAGTATTTCCGATTGTTAATTTCAGCGAACATTTCCTCAGCAGTAGGTTGCTTTAAATGCTTCCGTTTTTATCGCTTTATTCAAGTCTCTGATGTCTTAACTTAGAGGATTTATTTAATATATCGATTCCTCGATATGCTTTATCATACCTAATTCTGTCATGTTTTTCTAATTTTTTCTTTATTTTGTGTTTAATAGCAAATGGAATACTCATTGGAATATGTATTACTAGTTTTACATCCCGGTTTACCGTAATATCATTTGTAATTGGTAGTTTGCTTATGTCGCCGAAACAATCTTTGTACTTATCTATAAAGCCTTGTATACACATCTTATTTATGTTATTGTTGTGGGGTACAGATCACCCCTATTGGAGAACTGATGGTATCAACCAGGTATAATAAATACCACTGGGTGCAGAGACTCAGCAGAGACTTTCATACCATGTTTTACCGCATGTTATGAACCCGTTCATTTCCTACCACATTAGTGGCGTTCTGTATTGCTTTATGATAAATACATTGTTATATTTTAACCCTGTCACTATTTGTGGTTTATTTCTTAATGACCCCTAGCACGGGTCTACAACAGTTATGTACTTTTTTAATTAATCTTATTTATTAATCCCAGTTATTATGGTGTTACAACAGCAATGACCGCATTTGCATTGGTTTCTGCTACTATAAAGGAGGAGTTTATTTCTGCATTTTTACTTTGTACAGTGACAGTGCATCTACCCATTACCGGAATGTTCGTAGTGTTGTATGCAGTTTTTTTTTACCGACGTTCTGTTTAGTTTGTGATTATATATTTTTACTGGTAGAACGTTTACTTTTGCACCTGTGTCAATTTTAGAGTCTATCCATGGCTCGTTAACTTTGAGTATTATTTGCCATTTACCCGTTCGCAGTGTATTTATTTCTTTTTTAAATATGGCGTTTATTTCGTACACTTCGTTGTCGAAACTGTCCGTGCTGCTTTTTCTGTTTTGTTCTGCACGTCTTTGTGAAATGTCTTTTTTGCCACATGTTTTACAGTGCTTGTAATACGCAGGATAATTGTCGCTATTGTGTGAACTTGAGTAGTAGGTACATTGGTCAGACCAATTTTAATTTGGGGAAGGATTTTATCTTTCTTGTCTCGCCAGGCTGTTGTATTTATTCCTGCGGGTTTTCATTAAAGAATCATGTATATATTTTCTGTTTCGGACGTAGCCATTATGTTTTAATGTGTGTTTGTTTCTTCAGCACTGAAAACTACCTGAATGGCTTTTTTCTAAGTCTAGAGAAAGTTCATGTGATATCTTTTGACGTAAGATACTGTTTTTCTTATTCCGCAGACAAGTTATCTGTTATTAGTCTACTGTGAGTTACCCAACCTCGCATTTGTTTCTTTTGACGCAACTCCGTGACAATGTTTGATATGATTATATTAAATATACTAATTCTTTTCTAAATTATGACAATAGAGTTGGTTCGATTTTTTTTTATTATTGCTTTGATGCAGATTACGAAAGGAAAGTTTGAATAAATTATTTTTTTTCATCGGATATGAAGTAATAAATCCAATCCTAGTTTACTAATCAATTTGATGCTTTCATTATTGTGATGTCATGATGATTATTGGTTCAACTCAATTAGCAATTGTTACTAATATTTCCACCAACTCAAAGTATATGTGACCCAAGGTGAACCTTGTCACTGATGCCCTTGTGTCTTGTTATTTTTTTCCTTTTATAAATTATAATAAAAAAATACATTGTACATTCTCAAACGTCAATACTTTAAAACAAGTGGACTATACAGGAAAATGCGGACGCATGTTCATTACTATTTTAAAATATAAGCCTGGAAAAGTACAGTGGAATTCACTCTTAAAATATTGAAGTTGGAATTGAGATTCGAATAATTAAATTTAAAGTAAACTTAGCAATGTAAAGAGAATAATAAACAATAATGAATTAGGTGATTCATTAAATAAAGTTTAATTTGCTTAAAACATCATTTAAAAAGTTAAGAAATTATGAGCAATTGCTCTTTACCAGATATTGTGGAGTGGAGGGTATTCTGTTGTTGACTCTTCTCAGCTATAGAATCCGCCTATATTAAACAATGTATCAATACGGCACAGGTCAGGACATTTTGATGTGTTTTGTGTTACATGCAAATAACGTCTGTTTTTTTTATTTTAATGAAATATAAATTAAACCAAACTTTGACATAGTTGACTTACATTCAACTCTTCATAATTATTAACTCTCTCTAATTGTCAGTACCATTTTGTTCCAATTCTATTTTTTACTTTTCCTATTTGTAGTATTTGTTTGCATTTCTTTAAAGTGAAAAATAGATTTTTTTAATAATTTCAAATTGTTCCAAAAAAATTCAAACTTTATTTCAAAAAGAAAATTTTAAAATGTAGTGATCAATAGATAAAAGTTTAGTTATTACGTCACTGAATCTTTGAGTCACTAAATAAAGTCACAACTCAATTAGCCTAACTTGTTAATTTGCCTAAGTCATCAATTTTTTTGTTTGCTTGAGGTGACTATTTAGACGAAATCTACTGTATAATTAACGAATAAAATATTTGGGTGTTTTAGGCCATCATTGTGTTAATCAAAATACCAATATCCAAGAAAGAGCATATGTCTGCCATTTTAGCAACCTTGTGATGAAATGTGATTAAGTGTAGATTTAATTCTTCAAATCTCAATTCCACCTACACTATTTCAAGAGTTAATTCCACCTGTTCTGTAATTGTCAAGGTTAATATTGAAGAATATTAATACCCATTCGTCTGCATTTTTCAGTCTAATATATATATATATATACATATATATATATATATATATATATATATATATATATATATATATATATATATATATATATTAACACACATTGTTCTGTTTTATGAATAGAAAAGTATATATATACGGAAAACCAAGCATCCAAGCAATGGATATAAAAATACAAAAAAATCTTATTCGCATTATTATTATTATAATATTATTATCTTATGATCTGCATAGAGAAAAAAGGTGTACACACACGTATCTTTCTTCTCTCTCTCTCTCTTTCTCCTTCTCTCGGGCTCTCTATGTCTCTCTTTCCCTCTGTCTATCTTTCCCTCCCCCTCTCTCTGCCTTTCACTCTCTCACTCTCTCTCACTCCCTCTTTCTCTCTATATACACACTCTAAACAACGGTGTACCATAAATCAATTATTTTCTATAATAAATTTAGTGCTCATATGTTACCAATGAAGAAGAATTTTAAGAAAAGGTCATATATGAAACGGTACACATGTTTATACTAACAACATCCGGTTCATGAGCGCGGAGATAAGACGCCTTAATACGAATATTTTATTTGCGGTTTCATTCTTGGCGTTGATACACTGGCTACTCATATAAACTGATCTTGGCTAAGATCAAAGTGTAGTATCTGTTCCGATGGATACTGCACCCCATACTGGTGTTGTCTTGGCCTTCGGGTCTTGATTTACGCCAGTCAATGGGTCTGTCCTGTGCAGTTCTGGGAGGTCCACCTTCCCAGGCTTTGCCTCCCCTCTTTGTGGAGGAGTAAGTTTATTGCTTACTGCTTGAGGCGCTCCTACCGGGGAATGCCGACGGGGCTGCCCAGGCAATTTTTAAACCCCACTTTCCCGACCCGACCTTGGGTCACATCTTACTTGTGGGAGTAAGATAAAAACTGGCCTCGTGCCTAACTCCTGGAGAGGAGTAAATCTATACTCATATGAACTGATTAGTCGTAAATGAATAAGATTAATAATAATATAATAGTAATAAGAAGAAGAAGAAGAAAAAAGAAAGAGAAGTAGAAGAAAAAGAAGAAGAAAAAGAGGCATACAATTGCATTTACAGTTTTGTTAACACACATTAAACAAATGATTTCCGCACATATTACTTCATTCAACAATGATAGATACATTAATAATACATATTTGGCCGAGCATTTTGAGGATCTTAAACTTAGAAAACATCATATTTTATAGAATAGCCACTCCTTAAAAGGGTAACCCTTATCAACCAGGGTCGATATAATATAATTTCACTATGGGCGAAGCATGAGCTAATATAAATAATATTGAACTATCTAAATAAAATATCTTAAATTATCTCTATTTGCTTACACAATAAGAAATTTAAATACGACACATACAAAATAACTTAAATAAAATGTCGATTAATTATAAAGTTAATGCAACACTTTATATGAAAATAATAAGATACAAACTATACCAATAATAACAATAAATAACACCTATAACATTAGGTATGAACCAGGTTTTAAGTAAATTAACCTTGTGCGGTTGGGGCTTAAGCTAAGATTAAATCAAATTTTACCTTTTTAAATAAAAAATATGATATGTTCTACTTTTACTTGCTGAAAGGAGAAGTTAAATATTACTAATTCAAGATAGCATATGTAATATAGAACTTAATTTTAAAATTAATTCTACATTTAATATAAATATGATATCAATAAAAAAATACTAATAATTAATACATATAATTTTTATATAACTTTTTCTCAGCATTATTATCAGAACTATATAATATATGCAGATAAAATAAAATGACCTTTATTACTTGATATATAATTTCACTTTATCTTTCATCTACAAATGAAACTGTTTTCAATATTACAATACTTTAGAAAAGTTAAGTATACTCTAAACTATATATATTACTTACACTAATAAATATGCTAAAATAGTTAAGTCAAGTGAATATCTAAAAATAATAGGAAAATAAACTAGAGAAAAATCCATTAAGATAAGGTTATATATCTTATTTAGAAAATTAAAATATAGTAAATGTCAACATGAAATCTATATCGATAATAATAGTAATAATAATAGTAATAATGATAATAATGATAATAATAATAATAATAATAATGATTAATAAAACATATTTAAAACATATTTAAATATAAATAACACTGAACGTGAATAATGCCGCTATTTTCAACATTAATTGCGGCGCCTTGTTACTGAAAATAATTGTCGCTGGACTCTCTTTTCTTTTAAAACGAACCAATGATTCTACACATATTATTGAATGGAGAATAGTGATTTATTGAGTCGCGCTCATTCATTATATAATAGTTAGTTAATTAAAACGGTGTTGGTTAATCATGTCATTGCTGAGTAGTCGTATCACAGCATTGAACACATCGTGGAAATCGCATGTGTGCGTTTGTGTTCAACAGAGAGAGAGATAGGGAGAGAGATAGGGAGAGATAGAGAGTGTGTGTGTGTGTGTTTATGGGTGTGTGTGTGCATGTGCGGTATAGAGAAAGAGTGTTAAGTGCAAAGTTTTCCAAGTTACATTGTTATCTGAATTTAAAACGTGCATTATAATTGATCGAATTTTACGAAAGCGGGACAGGTACTTCGAATCAGAATTCTCTCGTTCTTCTAAGATGCCACCACCCTTTTATTGTATACCTACTTCCAGTCCCACGATTCTGATTCCGAGTTAGTTCTTAACGTTAACGTTTATTTCTATATTATTTACTATCCTTAAGTCCCATGTTTTACTCGCTAATATATATATATATACTAATTATGTAATCGACCTAAATATTTAAAACACATACATACACACACACACGCACACACACACACGCATATATATATATATATATATATATATATATATATATATATATATATATATATATTCCATCTTTAAATCTATTTTTACCGGATACTTTATCCACGGACATTCACCAACTGGACACACTCCATATTTTTTACACACACACTCTTACCCTCCATTACTTTGTATTTTTTCAAATTTTGAATTTTTGCTTTTCCACTGCCAACCTATCTATCTATGTAATTCCTCTGATGATAAGATGCTAATCTTTGAAAAGCCTTGGCGTAAGGAAAAACAAATAAACATGTTTTAACATAGTATACCTTGCATTGAACAATCGAAGTTGAAATAGATGTGTCTTTCGTACACATTTATCTCTCTTCTTTCATTTATCTTTATAATTGCTCTATATCGTATATAAACTATCTCACTATAGATTATATCCTCTAAAAGTATACTTTTAGTCTCATATTATATATATATATATATATATATATATATATATATATATATACACATATATATATATATATATATATATATATATTTACATATATATATACGCGTATAGTCATAATGTTACATATATACAGGGTGATTCATAAGTCACTTAGCTATTTATTTTAGAAATTCTAAAGTTAAAAAATACGGTAATAAAAAACAGAAAGTGTATTCCACAAATTTATTCATGGGAGTTTAATATTACAGCAAATTCTAAAAATGTGCATCTTCGTTCTGCATGCATAGCTCCATTCTTTTTTGCACGGAATTTACGACTCTTTGTAGCATGTTTATTTGATTATGAAATAAATATATATAAAAACAAATATATAAGCGAACAAATTCAAAATAACAAATAGCAGTAATTAGAGAGTACGATAACAGTTATCAAAAGTTCATAGTATGTTTGTGCTTCATATGGTGATCATTTTAAATAGCTAAGTGAAGTGACTTATGAATCACCCTGTATGTTATAAATAATGTTTGAATAATATTCTCATGTGAACTAGATTTCATTCAGTCTATATGACGCTTTGGTAATATATAGTTTCTATAGATTCATAAAAGACAACAACAAATATATCATTAATTCTGTGACAATATTCCAAATAAATAAAGTAGATTAATTAGACGCCAAACTTAAAACACGGTCATATGACCATTAATTCTTAGAAAATAGCTTTTACTCTATCCTACTCATATTTTAATTAAAAACAGTCTTTCTTTATTCCGCTTATTTTTCTTATGGAACGTTTGACAAGTTCTCAAGTTCAATTAAATTTCATTAAGTTAGAGACTGTAATTTAATGCAATATTCCCTGAAATCCCTAAAGAAATTAATTTAAATCTAAGAGTATCCGTAAGTTCTAAAATCAAATCGGTCTTTGTTACTTATGATTAAAAACACATTTAAAATCATACAAATTAACCAACGGAATCAATTAAAACAGTTTAATGTAGCAAATTCTTTAAATTTGAAAGTTTAACCGATTTTATTTCATATTTTTCTGTTCTTAATTTGTTATCATGCCGCTTTGGGCATTTTTTTGTCTTAAGCCATTATGACATATCAATCTTTTTTTAATGTCTATATTAGTGTACATATGAACTATTATTATTATGATTAGTATTTGTACTCACTAGGAGTTCTCACACAGGTCACCATCATCCACCATTGTTCACCGAATAGTATTATTAGTAGTAGTAGTAGTGGTAGTACTCGTAGTGTTTGATTATTATTTTCTATTATTATTATAATAATAGATATTTAATTTTCATTTTTATTTAAATGTTCATTCTCACTATCAAATGTACTAACATTGCCACTCTGGTGTCTGGATTATCCATATGCGTTATAGAGCTGATGCATAAGATGCCACGCCGTACATGGCCTAATCATCTGAGACGCCGAGCTCGTAAGGTGTGCGTAATCTCACCAATAAACAGTTTCTGATGAAGCAGAGTTGATTGAATCTATTCCTCGAGTTTTCAGCTGCACTTATACATGATTATGGGTCGATCATTACGCCGAAGCCATTGCAGATAAAAAGTGTTTGAGGCTCATGTCTCATTGCCAGGTGAAATGGCAGAGCGAACAGAGGCTGAACAAACTTTGACTCGAATCTTGAAGGAAATGGGCCTAGATGGATTGGCTGCAGATTCCTGAACGTTACACAGGCTACACAATAGCGATCAGTGAGAGGGCATTCGCAACTATTACCGGCATTCAACATGTTACTCGAATAACAGAAAGTAGATTCAATATCAAATGGAGTGCTTATTATGTGCACATTATCTTTTAATAATCTTAGGAGTTGATGATCAATCTGTATAATAATACGCTTGTATCATCCTTCGTACGTACGTTATCACCGGCTGGTTTTCAAATTAAATAATCCGATCGGAAAACACACAATTTGATTTCGCTGTTTTCAATTTCGAAATGAATCATATTTCAACTTTTCTTTACGAGGATTGATAATCTTTATTATCTGGATTATTCTCTACGTGTATCTTGTTGAATTCGGGAATCCTAATATCAAACTCGGGAATCTATACAAGACTTGAAAATGAACCGAATCCTTTATTCAATCTACGGAGGTAAATTTTACTTATTCCCTTAGCCTTGACTAGGTAGACGTATTAAGTAAATATTTTTTTATTGTATTATTAATATTATTCGCCTGTAGTGGTCACTGAACCATGCACATCAAGAAGATTGTAACTTAGAATTCACTTTTTTTTCACACAATCATCAGTGGTCATACCCACATATTACTATTTTATTCGATTATTTTACTTACAATATCTATCAATGTTCATGTCATAAGTAAAGGAAAGAAGACCGTTTTCTTTACTGTTTATAGATGTCAGACACGAACGCTGAACCCACGATACTACTGTAACCCCCTAAAACATGTAAAACAACTGTATTTTCTGAATTAAATTGATACCTTTTGTACTTCAATCAAATTGTTATTAAACTAATTATATTTTTTTAACTATGTACGAACAAAATAAAACCACTTAACAGAAATTAATTAAAGTGGAATTCATTATTTCAATAAAATAATACTTTTAAATGTAATTTTTTTTAAAAATGTTATTAGGGTGGACTCTTTGATTTTCCTCGGACGATAGTTTTATAATGACATATTTATTAATAAGACTTTGAAAACGTTATTTGTTGAGGGATACTCACGGATGTAGTTGTTTGGCCGCAGTTGATGTGTCACGATGACCTTGGTTTTCATGTAAAATTCTAAACTGGTATTCAACTTGTTTAAAATCTAGTAAATTCTCAAGAATTACACTGACGCAAAAAGAGATTTTCCAAGAAAATTCTAAAACATCAAAAGTATTTGTTAAACCAAGTATGCATTACAATGAGAAAAAATATTGAATTTGAAAACGAAGAGTTAATTGTATGCATTTTTGCAGAGCACATGCTAATTAGTTAACATTACGACTTCTCGCACAGTAATACATTGTACTTCTATTATATGAAGTCCTAATGAACGTGTTAATCTCATTGTTAATGTGAGAAATATCCAAACTTTATATATATATATATATATATATATATATATATATATATATATATATATGAATATATATATATATATATGCATGAATATATATATGAATATATATATGAATATATATATGAATATATATATATATATTCATATATATATATGAATATATATATATATATGAACATATATATATACGTAAATATATATATATATATACATATATATATTTATATATATGTATATATATATACATATATATATTTATATATATATATATATATATATATATATATACATATATATATATATATATATATATATATATATATATATATATATATATATATACGGATTTGACTTGCAAAATACTCGTAATCCGGGATTTCGAATTGCATGACCGGTAGTGAATAGTCATATCTCTATGCTGATGAGGCCCGATTATTCAGGGTGAAACGTATACGTACATAGATAATAAATAATGACACATATTTATTATTATTTGTCGCTCCTTGAAAAAGTAGAGCACTGTAAGTGTAGTATTAACACATCATGATGTCACTAGCTTTAAATGCATCGTTCCTTTCATTAAAAAAAGTAGAACGCTCTTAGACATTAAACCGCCGATAAAGTGTTAAAATTATCACAGTTTATTCGCTGTTCAAAATTGGCCAAGCGGTTAAGGCGTCGGATTTGAGTTGCAAAAAACTCGTAATCCGGGTTTTCGAATCGCATTACCGGTAGTGAATAGTCATATCGCTATGCTGATGAGTCCCGATTATTAAGGACGAAACGTATACGTACATAGATAATAAACAATAACAAATATTTATGATTATATATGAATATATATATATATATATATATATATATATATATATATATATATATATTATACGTACATAAAAGTAATACATAGACACGTGTTTCTGACTCACAGCCGTCATCAGCATGGCTAACTTAGACAGAGATCGAACCTACGATATTGTCCAGCGTTCTACCACTGGACTAACACGCTCTGTCTAGAAATATGTTCGATTTTTATCACCTAAATATTTCATGTATTTTTATGTAATTATTTGTATTGGTGATTGTAGCGTTCGTTGTTATTTTGCTTACTATTATTTCAATTGTCTCACTTCCTAAGTGATTAAGATGCAGAAAATTGCATTATTAGTCGCCCTTAACTTCATAGGACGTATTTTTCGTTAATATATATATATATATATATATATATATATATATATATATATATATATATATATATGCTCGTGTGCAAACTTATACACACACCTGGGGTTATATTAGTTAAGGTTAAGAAACGCCTTCCAAATCAAATGAGATGTTTAATTAGTAAATTGATATAGAAACATCTCTGAGTCAAAGTAAAAATCAAGTGACGAATGATTCCAATATTAAGTTTAACAGGAAATAGTCTGAACTCCTGACCCCAAAACTATCAATCTGCAAGTGACTGACACTTGTAACCTGAACACAACCTCACATTATATTACAGTGGCAATAACTTGTAAATGTCACTGCCCTGTTTGTTTATTTGCAGACTATTTAATGGAAAACAAATCGTTCTATTAAAACATCTAGTTCTGATAGTTGTATTGAGACACAGTTGGAAACGTACAGTTCAGTATTAATAAATATTAAACATTAATTTTAATTAAATTTGGTAATTATTTGAGATAATTAATAAAAACTGTGAGATTATTTTCTGAAAAGTTAAACATTCAAGATTGATTAAATTTCAATAAATGAATTATGGCTATTCTCTATGTTTACACAGCACATTAGTTTTCCTAATATTGAACCGTTTCCTTTCATAACTAAGGAAACACACATGCATATACATATATATATATATATATATGTATATATATATATATACATATATATATACACACAGACACACACATATATATATATGTATACATATTCATACATATATATAAACAAAAATTAAACTAATATTCTAACGTAATAGAAAATGAAAAAAAGGAAAACCATGAATATTATTTATGTATTCATCAACGTTTCGTCTTTATTTCAAGATTTACTCGGGATGTTTGATTTGACTTGTGTGTAATTTCTTCAAATCAATCATCCCGGTGACGTATTAAAATGAAGACAAAACATTAATGAATGCATAAATTATATTTTGTGTTGCTTTTTTTTCATTTTCCATACATCTATATATATATGGTATGTAATAATATAATGTTAAATTACAATTAGACGTAGATATTGGCAATTTGAGGAAAAATTGGAAATTCGGTACGTTTGACTTAGAAATGCAAGTCAATGATTAAAAGCGTGGACAATGAAACCCTTTTACTCATAGTTTTCAATCATAGAGACGTTGTCCATTCTACACAAAAATCTTATCATGCCAACTTTATAACAGGTTTAACTAACTTTGTTTATAAAACCTTGTTATTATTTTCATTTCAAACTAGAAATTATTATTTTTCACGCCAACTTTTCACATTTTGATTTGAAGTTGTTCCTACAGATCTTTTTTCTCCAGATCAGAGCGTTGCCTCATTTCCCCGCCAATATTACCAAGTAGTAAGATAGAGAAAGAGATGAAAATGGAAAACGCACTGATAGACCTGGGAAAACTGAATAGGGAAGTAGAGAAAAGTGAAAATAGATTAAGCAATAAACTCGATTTAGGGAAATTCACATGAGACGAACGTTACATGAACGTTGGAGGAACGATTCCGACGATGCGAAACAAGTTCATATTGTTCCAGGCATATATGAGGCAGATGTTGAGTAGTATTGTAACTAAACGATTGACTCTAGTATGTAATTGCCTAAACAATCATGGTTAATGCTTATGCAAACTGTATCGATCAGAAAAACACAATAGTTTCAAAAGCAGCTATTCTGCAGATGTATTAGTTGGTACGACAGGATTATCGGCGGAGCTTCTGATCTCATGAAAAGAAACATCAGCAGACATGTGCATATTTCTTTCGACAATACAAAGTATACTTTAATAGAGTGTGTTCTTCCGGCGAGGTAGAGGTGTATCATTAAAGCCTCAAACACATGATGTTGGAAGAATTTAAAAGTTGTACCCCAAACGATTGGTTAGAGGATATGACATGACCATCTTCGCCGATGATTATGCGTTAAGAGAAAAGTGAGGCAGAACAAAATCGAGGGTTAATCCGAGAGTGGAAGCTGTGCAGCCCTCGAAACGGTTCGTAGCGTGTGTCCAAACGATAGCAGCTGTTAGTCAATTAATTCGGGCCAACTCACACACCAGGGCAGGGGCAATATTCAAATACATTTCTTACGCTTCTTTTTTAGTCAGGAATGCAATCGTTTAAACTGTGTAATTAGTTCTGTGCAAAGCATTACCTTATTTAAAAAGCTGCACCAACAGTTATTGTTTTAAACTGCAGGAGTTGGCTGGGGTTTACGACACACTGGTTGTCCGTAGCATAAAAACGCAACCATAGTCAAGGAAAGCTCTTAACAATATTAGCATCAATGGGAATAATGTCACTGCGGGGGCGCAACGTTTGCTCGGTGGTTATCATGTTTTAGCGAAACGCTTCAGTGTTAAATCGACATGGTGAAAAAAACACCTAAACCGTTAGAGAAACTTTACCAGAGGTGTTTATATCTGTAACAATTGTGGTCGAGAATGTAAGTCTCTAATAGGGTAAAAAGGTCATATTAGAGCAGCTCATTTATAAGGTGCTTCACGAATAGTTTAATAATGCCAATGCTTTAATACAAGTTTTCAACTATATACTATGACAAATAGAAACATTCATTTGTAGTTTATAGCTGTCACAATCAAAGAGATATGAATGGAAACATCCCGTACCGACCCCACTTAAGCAAGATAAACATACCTTGAAATAAGATACATCTTCAGAAATAGCATACGACTCTTGTGAAAAACGATAAACCGATGAAATTGAAATTCATAATTCGTTATTATTATAAAGCTCGATTTGAATACAAATCAATTTGTTCGTATGTATTAACCCAGTTTTCTTGAGTTGGCTTTGTTCCGATATTCATATCTGAACAGCCGTGTCTGAGAAAATGATTCTACTTTATTATACACAGGTAGAAAAAGGAGTATGATAAAAAAACAACTACAACATATTTTTATATTAAAAAGGATGCATCAAGCCTATATTCATTTTCAAATTATCTTTCCTTATCTGCGATATGAAAGACATTTTTTACTACTGGCTTTTACATAACTGAAGAAAATACATAGTATATAAAAAGCATATGTACAGAATAATACTTTTTCACATACAAAGATGTGCTACAAATTCCATATAAAATCCCAAATTATATAATAAAAACGCACGTGTATGTATTTGTATATAAATAAATCCATCCCGTCACACAAAAGTAAAAAAGAAACTCGGGTATATGTTACGGCAGAGGCGCGAACGGGGTCCAAAAAAAGAACGAGAAAGAGTTTAAAAACATAAATTTGCAACAAGTAAAGTTGACTTATGTCTAGAATAGACATTTTTCTACTTACCTATGTAATTTGTTTGTATTTTTACGTAGTATAAATGGCTTTTTATTAGATGTTTAAAAAAATTTCTTGTTTTTTAAAACATCTAGTTTCTCAAAGGAAAATGCCGGCCATTCCCTCTATATCATTACGTAGAGCGGCCATTTTGAATTCTTCGAAAATCGTGTGTTGAACTTAAATTTCTAATAAATAGCACTGCAAACGGGTTTAAAATACAAACAAATAGCACATGCAAGTTTGAAACTAACTTTTACAGCTTACAGTTACTTTTATTTGTTGTATATTTGTTTTTTTAGCGTTTTTACTCTGCTGAGTCTCGTAAAAGATGCCCAGAAACTCACCTTTCTCTACTCCGCCCACTCCAGGACGAAATCATTTCAAGTCAAGAGAAGAACCAAGAACGTAACTAGCAAGTTAGAAACCCCATCCGCTTGAAATGAATTCGGAAAGAATTCCTCCCCATTAAATGAAAATCAACGGTGTATGCTTTTTCTCTTGAGTCAATCTGGCAAGCAAAAATCATAATAAAAATGAATATCTGAAAAATAAAATTACTGACGTAATTCTATAATATTATCTGAATATTAGTGCGAAAATTATGCGAAACGTTCCTATTTCCGTATATATAAACTGTGTGTCTCGCTTTATTGCAGATCATGATATTGTTAATAACTTCAATAATATAAATGGCACAAGTTTGAAATTTTGCACACTGAAAGAGTGCTTCTAAGTAGGTAAGATACCAAAATATTTTGCAAATCTATACTATATTTCTAAAGTTATAGACATTTATGTATTTTTTTAGCCATGTTTACTGTTTCTCGCTTTATTGCAGGTTTGTTAAAATACAGTTTATAGGCGATAAAAAAATTTTTTTGACTTAGCAGGGTTAATTATTTTTATCATTTAAATCATAAGTAACACTATGAATGAAATGTAAGGAAGAAATCACCAGATATGCACCACAAAATTGAATCATTTATCAACACATCTCCCATATCTTGAAATTACCCTCTGAAGTCTCCCATCAACAGATGAAATCAATCTGTTGATTTGGGAAGGTGTTATGCTACTAGCAACATCAACAATTTTATTCCAGAGGGCATCTTTTGATGTAACTTGTTATCCTCCTTCATACACCCTCCTCTTTAAAATTGACGAGAGCTGCTCAACTGAGTTTAAGTCAGGAGAACAAGGCGGCCAAGTCATGAGACTCTCTCCCTTGATGCCCAGAGATGCCCAGAGATGCGAGGAAGGTAGTCGTAGCCTTTGCTGCATAAGATCGAGCATTGTCGTGCATAAAAATCAGTTGACGTAGACGAAGTAAAGGCAGGTCGTCCAGCCAAGGTGACAAATGTTCATCTAAGAACGATATGTATGCCTGTGCTTCTGAGTTTCACACCCTCTGGGACTCGGAAAGGTCCAATTAATTTATCACCTATGATACCCGCCCAAAATATATCTCCCCCGTCACCTTGTTGGCGACGAACGCGATGTGAGATATCAGCTCCTGTTGGACTCCAAGCTTTAGCCTATCCATCCGGACCATCAAGTGTGGCGTTAGCTTTATGTGTGAATACAAACTGTTGAAAGTCCGTTTTCATGTATTTTTCTGCCCACCCAATGTGTTTTTCTCTTATGGGTTTTGTTCAAATGAGGCCTGGAAATGGGTTTCACGTTCCTGGCCATCTCATTCAAGACACTGCATATGCATGTATCTGGTCATCCTGGACATCAGAACAACGCCAGCTTTGCCAAAAATGGAGGTGTAGTGCCATTTGGTTCCCTAATGATCTGTCTGCGTATTTTTCGCATATCGCGAGGGGAAATGCTCCTTCTTGTACCCTTATCTTTCATTGGTGCAGTGTTGGGCTTCTCTACAAAAGAAACCAAGGTTCTCTTATCCCTTCCCAGTTCCTTGGCAAAATCCAGAAGTGTTAGTCCGCATGCAAGGCCAGCTAGAACCCTTTGTCTTTCAGTAACAGTCAAACGTCGATATTTTGGGCATTTGTACAAACCTGCAATAAAGCAAGAAACAGTAAAAATGGCTAACAAATGCATAAATGTCTATAACTTAAGAAATATAGTATAGATTTTCAAAATATGTTGGTATCTTACCTACTTAGGAGCACTCTTTCAGTGTGCAAAATTTCAAACTTGCGCGATTTATATTATTGAAGTTATTAACAATATTATGATCTGCAATAAAGCGAGAAACACAGTGTTTATATATATATATATATATATATATATATATATATATATATATATATATATATATATATATATTGTTTCATGTTACTCAGTCGAAGTTCTCAGAAATCAAGGGACATCTTTCTTGGACTAACAATTGATCTTTACATGAGGTACATATGTATTCGAATATTTCATTAAAGTTCTCCTTTATCTGTCAAACGTGTAGTTAGTAAACAAGTTAACAGCATTTTTCTCTCCCCAATTGACTAGTTAAAATGTTATAGTATATATTTATTGTGGGCTCTTGGTCTTACTGCATTCCAAGACAAGAATTCATCATCCGGTGGAGTATCCAGCTGAGTGCTGTTTCTTGAGGTAACATACATACAACTGTGTGTGTCTCAGTAACCAACTATATGTGTCTTCATATATGTACATAAATATGTATTGATAAATTCATAAACATATACACACTATATATATACATACATATATGTATTCATATATATATATATATATATATATATATATAAATATATATACATAGTTATGCGTATGTATGAAGGTAATTATGTGTATATTTTATGTATAGAGATATCTTCTAACACAAAATCGGATCGCCTTACTGACATGTAATTGAAATTCAATTTCCCGGCTTAATAGACGATGTGTTTAACGAAATATTCTTTTTTAATTAGGAAATAAAAGTACGGATTTCGATTAAAAAGTGAAATAAAATAAATTAATCAACCGCATGTTTTTAATAAAACCAAACCCCAAAGGCACGTTGCAAATGAGGGTGGCGGGTTTATATTAAGAAAATAAATACAAATTCAGAGGTTTTGGCTTTTGCCTCGAAAATAATTATCAGCTGGAAAGAAAACGTTGTGTTTTCAACTTAGAGAAGGCAACGTTATCAAATGTAGCATAAGCTTGTAATACAGACAGAAAGAAGGAGGGAAGGAATAGGATGATTGAGCAAATGAAAAAAAATGAATAACATAGTGAAAACAAAAGAATAAAGAAAGAAAAAGTGGAAAAAGCAAGTAAAACGAAAAATAAAGGGGTACTATGTTCGGTTTCATCAATATCCACAGCTAAAGTGTGCCTTCAAATATTCTCCATCAAGATATGGATTAAATAGTACGGAAGAGTGGACTCTCAAATTATTGGTTGGGCAACTAGTATAGGAGAAGGAAAACTCCGAAATAACACCAGTATCTAATAATACTGACATTTTTCTAATTGTTCTCGGACACAAGTAGTGTCGGTGCAGAAGGTTTGGGATTACGTAACATTCTTTCTTTCACTGTCGACTCTCTGTGCAGGCATGCATATATGGAATATCAATTATTACTCTTGACTAAAAAGATCCCTTATATATATATATATATATATATATATATATATATATATATATGTGGGGGGGTGAACAGGAAATACATTCAGAATAGTGAAATTAATGAACAAATCAGGAAACCAATTAAACGGGAAACCGTTGTACTTTGATTGTGGCGGCGCATATGCTCGTGACCTTCGTAAAGTAAGACCTGTTCACTGTAAAGTGACGCCATGCTAGTGGATGCAAGCAAACGAGATTTGTCGAACTGTTGATAATTAATGAGAGCTTTTTAAAAATGCCTTAGAAAACTTTTTTAAATTGTATTTTAGAAAATTAATAAAAGGGACACGATTTGACTTATACTGGATCTGAACGTGCCTCAATATGAATTATAAATAAACAAGAATTCAACATACATAGTTCATTTGTGTGTTATTTCAGCGTAAAAGTAAATATGCTTTAAGTCGTTTTATATATTTTTTAACGACGAAACATCGTTTATTATTTTGATTATTAATAATTTGAAAATAATTCTCTTTAAATAAGTTATTAAAATAAAAAAAAACATGCAAACTCAAGCAAAGCCGATTATACTTTTTTAAAGTTAAAATATCCACCTATTTTGTTTGTAGAAAATATTGTTGGTTACGATGTATGTAATTAGGTGTCTTATTCACTTGCAACTTCACCAAGAGAAAGAAGTGGACACAATATTGGTTTGTAATGAGCGGAAAATCCAAAAGGGAGCTTCTGGTTTGAGACAAAAATTAAAATCTTCTTAGTCTAGAAGGATTTCTCTTTAACTGACAGAAGACAGAAAAGATTAAGTGTAGTATTAGAACAGACACTACACTTTAGAAGTATTATTAATTAAAATGAATAAATAAAAATACAATTTTAATTTCAAAGGCCAATAAACTGTAATTATAAATGTTGTGAAGTAGTCCAACAGTAAAAAGAAGTCAAGTCGAGGTTGGGTTAAGATAACAAGTGTATTAACATAAAATGTACAAAGGTAAGGAAACTGACTGTTACTCGGCTAGACAGTTACAATACTGTCCCTTTTCTCCCTGGTGATTGTCTACTCGCACTATTTATAGTGAGAACCGGTGTAGTTTCTCTTCTGTTAGAACGGCCGGTGTAACAATAAATTCATAGAAAAAACAGTTATTTTATAAACAAAAAAAATTAAGATAAAAAGTTTAATAATTGAAAAAATGAAAACGATAAATGCATGAATAAAAAAAAATAATGAATTGTATGCTCTAAAAATGCAAAACTATTTGGAAATAAATATATAAACAAATCTATTTATTGTTCATTTCGCTTTAAATTGTATTTCTTGTCCTGAAATAAAAAAATTATGTTTAAAGTGTTTACAATCTAACTTTTATTTAATGTCTTAATAGTTATCTTTTTTCTAGCACCAAACATTTGAAATTTGTGGCCCCTGAAAATAAACTTCAAACATTTTACATCAGACAAAAAACAAGCCTTCACAGAATTTCTAGCTGATAATATTTTATGGCTCACAAATTGTAAAAAACGGTGTCGACAAGTAACATACAAGTTCAATTTCATATACGTTTAAAATTAAATAAGAGTTTTGTATCAAGACAAACCGAACGCTTTATGTTATATACATTTGTTATTCAAACTTTAGAGAAAACAAGCAAGTATTATTTTCCTATCAAGACAGGTTTTTCATCCATCTTGAATTTTTGTCTAACTAGTCTTTGCATAGTTTTATTTTCAAATCATTATCAGACTTCCACCTTGAAAACAATAAGAACAAAACCATTAGTATCGTTTTTTTTTCAAATAGCAAATAATTACTAGATCAAGGATGAAATAATTTCAGACAGAAATGACCACCGTCATATGCCTCCATGTAGCATGTAACCGTTCCCTGCGAAGTGTCTTGTTTATCTTCTTAGTACTAACCACGGTGGTATCAGCGACACAACGAGACTCAATGGAATTGCTTTCACTTTACGAAGGTCACGATATGCTTCGACCGTGTGACGTTTTTTTGATAAACTCTTTCCATGGTCCGTACTTATGGTTAATAATGTAACTTCAGAATGCGTTCTATTTACTTAACATATTTGAGGAATGAATGTAGCATAGTTCCAAGTGTGGATAGGATATTTCGTATTTGCGATGAACCATGACCCACGCGTTCAATTGAAACTATGATGTGTTGAAATGAAAAAAAAATAGTTTTATATGATTGAAAATGGGTCATCATTTTAGCCAATGCTAAATTTATCAAAAGGGTGTTGTGAATAAAACAGATAAAAAGATGGTTACCGAAGAACACATATTTATACATCTAGAAATTTACAATAGCTTGAATAATATTTTGAATAAGTAAATCATACTAGTTGCCTTTGTTTGTAAAACTTTCGCAATATGGAACCACACTCGTGTGTTAGAAGTGTCTATCTCTGTATGTGTTTTTTTTATCAGTGTCAATATGCGTATACATGTTCATACGGCATTGTACGTATGCGGCCTTTGTCAATGTGTTGATATGTTTGTATGCGCTCAGGAGAGATTGTGCGTACGCGCTCAGTGTAAATGTGTGAATATGCGTAGACATCTATGTGCGTGAGGTGAGTAGGCATTCTCCCCCGCGTCCTGACCTCAAAGGGCAGGCTGAGCGTAATGTCGTACGCGCTATATATCTTGTAGCTGGCGAACTATACTATCTCTCTCTTCTCTTGGTTTTTGGTTGTAGAGTTTGCTGTCTTTATTAAAATTTAGTACTATGAACAGGCTAGTTAAAAGTATCGTTTTGACCGAGCGGGGATCATTTTCATTGTAAAAGTGTAGAATTAATACTTTTCTTTGTAATCATTTTTTGTGTATTTCAGGAGCAGACGTACCACAAAGCGATTTATTTGACTGCGTTCAATGTTCATACAGAAATTTAAAAAAAACAGTTAGCAAAACGAACGTAAAAAGAAAGAAAAGGAGTGTCTTAAACACGCTAGTAACATGTTGATATGCATTACACCACACACACACACACACACACACACACACATATATATATATATATATATATATATATATATATATATACACTCTTTTTACTCTTCGTGAATATTTTCTGATGATTTTGTAGTGTTGCCGAGAGGATATTGACATAACAATGTTTTTTTGGCTCAGAACAAATGAAACGGACCGTAACAAAAATACATCTCACAGAAATGTCATGTTTTTAGAAATGTGAAAAACATTAAAAAAATAATCATAAAATAAAAACATAGTTATTGGAATATAAATTGAACCTGACGTATATATATATATATATATATATATATAGCCGCACTGATAAGCTGTGAAATAGCGAAACAGTCTGTATGTGGATGGCTATATAAAGCCCCCCCCCCCCGGTAGAGCTTATGTTTGTAAGGGTATCGCCAACTGCCATTAGAGTAAAAAAAGGCAATACTCATTAGGTAAAAATTAATTCGAGCTCCGGCAATTGCAATGTTTACATTGAGATACAACTTACATTCAGTCAGTGTCGTATGATGGCTTAGGGGTTAACGACTGTCAGCTCGACGGTTGCGTTTCGATCCCGGCTTGAGGCACTAACTGGTCTAGCCGCACTGATGAGCTGTGAAACAGCGAAACAGTCTGTATGTGGATATATATATATATATATATATATATATATATATATATATATATATATATATATATGAGAGTCAGATACACCCTAAGATAGAGTACTGTTGCCACATATAAGCAGCTGCGTCTCAAGGCACTCTTTCTAGATTGGACAGAGTACTAAATCGACTTCGCAATATATTGGGAGGGGTTCTCTTCTCACCCGTATCGTTTATTTCTTAAAGTAGAGATCTTGCTAGCCTTTCTCTACTTTACTAGTATGTTCATGGAAGGTGCTCCACTGAGATCAAATCTATATATATATTCACAGCAAGAACTCGTTTAGTACAAATGTAATGCTAATGTATCTTTATTCATAAAGTAATTAGATGTAAATCGTATTTAAAACTTTTAATCTTTTAATACATTACGATTTGCTAAGAAATCCAAAGCCAGAGTTCCCTTTCTATTAGACAACTTATATTTATCCAAATTTCTTTAATATTTCAAAGGATTACAAAATAAATAATTCTTTTTTTATTGACAAATAATCAAAAATGGCCGACTTGTTTACAGCGTAAACGAAACGCATCCTGGTAGATTTAATTTTGTAATTAAATTATCTTTTAAATAGGAGTTTTGAAAATTTTTTATGTTACACTATTACATTTTTATTTCAATAAATAGTCTAATAAATAAAGACAATGTGTAATTTACGCGGTAACATTGATACGTAAAATAGGCACATACGTTGAATTGTCTTAAATATTTGTTTTAATATAGAAATATAGATGAATAAAAGCACTTTGCGAAGAAAGATTAAAATGGCTGAAATGCATTTTGCTGGAATTAGTTCTGTAATTTAAAAGTAGGTTAAAAAAAGTTTTGTTTTGCGCCGTTGAGTTTGTGATTTCAATAAATATTCGATGAATGGTAACAATAATAATGCAATGTGTTGTTATTTAAAGTATACTCATGCGAAAGATATACGCACATGTTTTGTCGTCTCACAATTTTATAAATATGGAGTAAAACATTCCCTGACAAATATATCACACACACATACACATTCCTACCTGATTAGAAAAAAGAACCCACATGAATTCATTTCCTGTAGTCACATATACACGACCCCCTATTGGGTCACGGAAATGGAAGGGGCACGTCCTATAACAATTTACTCTCTCTATGTATATATCTCCTTTTCTCTCTCTTTCTTTCTCTCAGCACGTACTTGACTAATGATTAATATTATTTGACCTTTTAGTCTTTTCTTCTTTCGCTTCTCCTTTCAATTTAAACGAACCATTTCCTCACCTCATTCCCAGCTCTCACATACCAACCCCCACTTAAAAGTTCGAATTCAAGTAAACCTTGTTCTGTCCTCTGCTCTCTCCGTTCAGCAAATCTTCGTTTTTCGCCATTTTTTTATCACAAATTTAAACTTATGTGTTCCTTCTTTACTTCCACTCTTTCTCACCGACACATTGTATCGTTCTATATTTCTTACTAAACAAATCTTTCTCGATGTCTCTATCTCAGGTTTTATTCTTATCCCTCTTTTTTGAATTGAAATAAGCATTGTATTATCTTGCCTTAGCCGTCTCTTCCTATCTTTCTTTCTCCCTCTCTATTTACATATGTGTCCTTTCTCACTCTCCAACCCCCGTTTATGTTACATATTCTCTAATATCTCAATTATGTTGTACAATGATAATTGTAGATGTACAGTTGCCATTTCATATTAAATCACTGATAAGTTTCGTATTTGTATCTCAATATGTGGATTCAAATATAACAATGTATATGTATATGTGAATTTGTATATGTGTGATTTTTGTATGTCAACATATGTGTAAATATTGACGGGTTTTCTATGTTTGTATGCATGCGTATGTTTGCGTGTCTACTTATGCATATAGTGTATAAGTGTTGCTATGTTTGTACATCAATGTATATATATATATATATATATATATATATATATATATATATATAGGTTAATACCTTTTATTTGTTTAAGCTCTGTCGAGGCTTGTTATATCAAGCGAAATATTAGATTAAAAAAAGTCAAGATGAAGAAAAAAAAATGTTTTTATTTTTTATTTTTATTTTAATAAAAAATATCTGCATCTAACACATGGTTTTTATGAAGGCATTTTGCCTTTTTCTTTATGTTTAATATATATATATATATATATATGTACATATATATATATATATATATATATATATATATATATATATATATGATGGGTGGTTATATTTGATGATGTTGAAGATAAAGGGTTAATAATGTCGTGGGGTTTGATAGGGGAGATATGCGACATTTGTCGGGACGAAAAAGATCAATGAATGCTTCGATGGTGCTTTTCGAAAGAAAGAAATGAGATTGTGAATGATGTCCCATTATGCTCTTATTCTGAGTCAAAGAATAACATGCTGTATGTTTTATCATTTTCTTTTCACAAATATATCAAAGTACAAAAGAAAGGTATATTGACGAATAGAATTTAAAAATAGATCAAAGATAACATCAAAATTATACATCTAGTTACAAAACAAAAACAAGAATAAACATAGTAAATATTAGAAATGAAACTATGAAAATAAAAAAAAGTATTGAAATAGGGAAAGAAAAAACAATGGGATAGAAACAGAGGAAATGCTAGTAACACTTAAGATAATCAGTAATCAAAAGTAATAAAAATAGAAAATAAGAAAATGGCAAAACTAAAATAGAGAACATGGGAAAGACATATAGAAATATTAAACATCGGTCCAAAGAAGTAGGGATAGAGTAAAATTCAAAATAGAATTAGATATAGAGAAAGTAGGTAAACAGAAATAGAAACAGAGATAATGGAATAATAGAAATAAAACAATGAAGGGAAATAAAACGTATAGTTAAAATGATGAAAGGAAATATAGTAGAGAAAATAATAACAAATTTATGAAAATAATGTATATGAAAGAAAATAATGAAATAGAAATTTAAAGGAATAAATAGAAATACAAAACCAAAATACGAAATAGCAATGAAGAAAATTAGAAAAACAAATACAATTAGAAATAGAACAAATAAATAGAAATAAAGAAAATTAGAAAAACAAATAAAATTAGAAATAGGACAAATAAATAGAAATAAAGAAAATTAGAAAAACAAATAACATTAGAAATAGAACAAATAAATAGAAATGAAGAAAATTAGAAAAACAAATAAAATTAGAAATAGGACAAATAAATAGAAATGAAGAAAATTAGAAAAACAAATAACATTAGAAATAGAACAAATAAATAGAAATGAAGAAAATTAGAAAAACAAATAAAATTAGAAATAGGACAAATAAATAGAAATGAAGAAAATTAGAAAAACAAATAAAATTAGAAATAGGACAAATACATAGAATCTGTATTTCTATTTATTTCTTCTATTTCTAATTTTATTAGAACAGGGAGAAAATTGAAACCCATTTATAATAAAATAGAATAAGAGTAAATGGGGAAACAAAATAAAAATAGGAAGGAGATCGGAAAAAAATAAAAATAAAGAAAATTCGAAAAACGAAATATATAAGAAACACACATTGAAATAGAGAAAATGAAGTAAAGTAGAAATCAAGAGAAATGTTGAAAAGGAAATAAAAGACAGAAAATCAGAATAGAGAAAAAGAGGAAAAGAAATAACATGGGTAAAATGTGGAAAACGAATAGAATAGAATAATAGATAAATTGTGAAAACAGAAAAGTAGAGAAAATGTGAAAACAAAGAAATAATAAAATCAGAAAAAAGGAAATTGAAACAGGAAATACGAAATATAAATTAATAACATGAATATTAAATTGACGTAAATAAAAAAATACGTTTGTTTAAAAATTAGAAAACTGATTGGAAATTAATGTCTGAAAAAACAAATGAAAACAAAACAGCTATAGATCAAAAAGATGAAAGACCAAGAAAAGAAAATGATCATAGAAGACGGAAATAAAACACGATAAAACATAGGAAATAAAGAATAACGAAAAGACAGTGTGAAGACAGAAATAGATTGAATCAATTGAAATGAAAGGCTTATAAAATAAAAGAAGAAAATAAGCTATAAAACAATAAAACATATTTTAAATAAATCTGGATAAAATGGAAAAAGAATGCGTGTGATGGAAATGAAATGCGCGAAAAGACAGGAAAGTAAGAAAGGGATCAGACAAATAAATAAAAGATAAACGAAAGAAAGATCAAAATTTAAAAAATGACACTGTGCTTAGCGTCTAAAAAGTGCCCTTTTATCGTTAAGAAAATTGAAGCTGTGAGAGAAAACCAGAAGGCAAGTAGTAAGTCACACAACCCCGCCGCCTGAAATGAATACGGAACGATGAGAGAAAATTAGAAAAAAATTCAGAAAAGATAAAATGGAAAAGAAAAATATGCAAATAATTCTACGATGTTTAAAACGAAAACTGAAGAAAAAAATACACAAAATTGAAATAAAAATAAAGTAAAATGCAGAGAGATTGTAAATTTTGATACACAATAAATAGAATGGATGAAATAATGAGATTCGAAGAAAGACATTTACAAAGAACACATGAAACTTCATAAATAAAAAATGTTTAATGACAAAAAAATAATGGTGTGTCGATCCCAACTAGGGGTTTACGGTTGCCTTAAGACAATTTGTGAAACACCCATTTTACAAGCTTATAACTCTTTCCTACTTGTTAGAGATAACAGTAACCAGTGGTATGGTTTTATTTACTCCTCCCCAGGAGTTAGGCACAAGGCCAGTTTTATCTTACTCCCACAAGTAAGATGTGACCCAAGATCGGGTCGAGAAAGTGGGGTTTGAAAAGCCAGCGCTCGAGAGGTGAGCACTCTGGCCATTTAAAAATTGCCTGGGCAGCCCCGTCGGCATTTCCCGGTAGGGGCGCCTCAGACAGTAAGCAATAAACTTACTCCTCCCCAAAGAGGGGAGGCAAAGCCTGGGAGGGTGGACCTCCTAGAACTGCACAGGACAGGCGTGCAGTATCCATCGGAACAGATACTACACTTTGATCTTAGCCAAAAGGCCAATAAGTTATTTAGAAGCCCAATTTATTTAGGTGTTTTATTTACTCCTCTCCAGGAGTTAGGCACAAGGCCAGTTTTATCTTACTCCCACAAGTAAGATGTGACCCAAGATCGGGTCGAGAAAGTGGGGTTTGAAAAGCCAGCGCTCGAGAGGTGAGCACTCTGGCCATTTAAAAATTGCCTGGGCAGCCCCGTCAGCATTCCCCGGTAGGGGCGCCTCAGACAGTAAGCAATAATAATTTATTTAGGTGTTTGAGAAAGCTTCATGACCAATGTTTTAACCGATACTGCAGCGTTTTCCTTGACTGATTCCATAAGCAGCTATTCATGAACTGTACTAGACGTCCTGATTGAAAGAGCGATACTCCAATTTCTGAATGTTATATACCATCATCTGCACATCTATCATTCTGGCATGCTTCTCCATCAGCTCTGTGAATATTACGATGAGTTTTTCCTGTAAAATAAAATGCAGTAAAGATGTCCAAAAACGCGTATATGATATACAGGGTGGGCAAAAATAAGGGTCCTATTTTTAAAAATTCATAACTTTTTTATTTATTGATTTAAAAAATTTTTTTTTTTAGAATAAGTAAAGGACCCCTTCCGAAGCAAGCATGAACCGTATTAGCCCTAAGGAACGTACCCTCATTTAGAAAACATTATTTTTGCTTAAAAAACTCAAAACCGTGTAAAAAAAAATATTTTAGTTTTTGTAAGTTTTAAGAAGTGTTTTTCGGCTAAAATTTGTTTTGTTTATTTCAAAAAATCTCGGAAGGGTCAGTCTACACACACATAAAGTTTGGTGAGTTTAACTTTTATTTTGTGGAAGTTATTCAAATTCAAGTTATTCAAATTTAAAGATAGGACCCTTATTTTGGCCCACCCTGAGTTCAACAATATACACATCTGCATCAGCATTGATTTATTCTAATTACTTGTACGTGGTTTCAGAAAATATAAATTGTGTTTAGCTTAATTTCTTCGATGTATATGTTAAGTCTTACTTGATATTTTTCTTGGGATATGCATACACATAGAAGGTCAGAAGAGTTGTATACTTAATGTCAGATCTATTAGCACTGCTAATAGCATAAATCAATAAATATAGAGTTATGCTATTTATCATTGCCTTATGGGATTATACATTTTTAATTAATATTTGTCTTATATTTATTTCGTATTATTTTTTATTATTTTATTTTCTGAATTCAAAACTAGTGAAATATTTTGTGTATTTTTAAAAAAATTAGTTTATTAAGGCTTAGTATTATTCTCTTAATATTAAAAAGCATTTATATAAATCTTTTTATTTCCATATCATATATTCAGTTATTAATTTTGAAGTTATATATTAATTAACATACATATATAATAATAATAATAATAATAATAATAATAATAATAATAATAATAATAATAATAATAATAATAATAATAGTAATAATAATAGTAATAATAATAATGATCCAGGTAAAACATCTACAGGGTAGTAATCCAAAGAATTTAAACCGGGTTTATAAAAAGCTGTCAATATCATATAGAGCTTTTATATATGATTATTTTTATTTACACAGACATGTACAAAATATGCGACACTGGCATGTCAATGTTATCGATCAACAGCTATTATAAACTGAAAATTCATCAGACAGAGTTAGAATCCGATCTTAACCGTAGATCATATTTTAAAAGAACCAGTGTCGCAGATTTTGTACATGCCTGGGTAAATAAAAATAATCACATATATATATATATATATATATATATATATATATATATATATATATATATATATATATATATATATACATTTTAATGGTTTCTAACCGGCGAACATGAAATTAGTTCAAAAAGGTGAAAATGAAGATATTGAATCTTTGATATTTATTTACCCAAGGTTAGTCTTAAAATATTGGTATTTATTTATTCCCTTAAATGTTTCATAAGATAATCACTTTTTAATTATATTAATGTTATATTACATTTACAATGTATTTCTTTTCATTAGGATATTCATCAAATTCTTAACGAGTGAATATTCTTTTAATTTAGATTCAAATAGGTTTATTTTAATTCGCTTATAAATTCTTATAATCTTTTATGATTTTAATAATTGTAATATATTAATTTTATCTTAAGATATCTATTTTATAATAAACGTTTTTTTTATTTTATTCATTAAGTTATTTATTTCATACGTACATTTGTTTTAATTAAATGTTTCAAATTACTAACAGACGAATATTTTCTATTTCTATTTTAATGTTTGACTTCATTTTAAAAATTTTGGTAAACGGGGTGTGTTTAACATGTTGTCTAAACTTAAAGATAAATGAATAACTCTGAATATTGTTAAGATCATTATATGTTAATTTATTATTTTATTATTTGTCTTATCTATTTATTAAATAGTTTTTAGTTTTATTATTTTTATACAAGTATTTTTATTTTACATCATATACTAGTCAAAGGTATCTTAATATGTGCCTATTTTTTAAATATTATCAACTACTTATAAACATATATATTTATGAATTTTAGTATTTTACTCATGCTGTAAATGTAGTTATTACGTATTATTTAATAACTTTTTAGTTAGATTATTCTCATTATATATATATATATATATATATATATATATGGCATGTGTTCAAAGGAAACTGTCACTAGTTATTTCCTTTATAAATCAAATCTTTTGATATGTTGTTTTTTTTACTTTCCTTCTTGTTTTTTAAGCATTGCATAAAACATTTTCCTTTTTTGACCCGCTTACCGTCATCCTTCTTTTCCATGTATATATATATATATATATATATATATATATATATATATATATATATATATATATATATATATATTATTTTTTGTCTTATTGAGTGTTTTAGTATTTTAGTGTTTTGTATTTGATCATATTTAATTATTTACATATTTAATATGTTTATATATTTATGTATATATATATATATATATATATATATATATATATATATATATATATATATATATATATATATATATATAAACATATCATTAATAACATATAAAAAGCGATAGGAGCCAGTATAAATACATTGGGTTATATGATGTAAGCAGCATACTCTACAAGTCTTTTATTTTTAGTATGTATATCCTTAAAGTATGGTAGTTCCAGTAATATGCAAGTTGCATATTATACTAACAGTGTTTAGAATATTGATTCGGATATTCTGTTGTGTGTTACTATATCAGGTGATGCTTTAAATGAAAGAAAATATGCGAGTATTGATATGATCTTGTATGTGCAGGTGCAATGGTTGTACAGTGCTTACGATGTAGAATCTATTGCACTTAGCACATTGAAGATTGTGACCTATATAAGTGCTATAGCAGAACTCTGTTTTGGAAATTCAGGAATTTGTTTTGATGCAAGTTTCAAAGGTGTGATAGTTGTTTGTTTGTCTTTGAGCTATATGTTTTATAACGGTCGGGTCGCTGTGAGTAAGTTTAATATCTTAGTTTTTATTATGTATCACTTTTCGAATGGAAGATGTGATTCTGTCACGAAGGAAAAGAGTTTAAAAGATTAGACTTGGAAAATGTGTGTTGCATGCGTCTTTTACTGTTTGAACGTCATTGGCTATTAAAGTCCGGTGGAAATCATTGGTATGTGGTATTGTGTTCACAGTTGTAAATTTTAATAATGTATAAATATTTTCTATAGGCTATATATATATTCTATAGGCTATATATATAATTTAATTTGTCTGACTCCATCCTCGGTGATTTTGAGGTTCGAGTGAAGAAGTAGGAGTGAACCAGAATGCATATGAGGGTCTCTGTTGTAGAATATAATGTAGAGTTTATTGGATTCGTCACATGAGGACGTAAGACTAAAAATACTGTCTATGTATCTCTTAACAGTATTGTTTAGTGGCAGGTACTTAGTGCTCGTCACTCGAATCTGTCCATGCAGGTAATAGCTAGGAGACTCAAAATGCTAGAGACCAGGCGTAGACCAGTGATTTGTTGTTGGAATCTATATAATATATATAATAATGTCTAAAAGCTGCTGAATGTGTGTAAAATTTTTAGTCTCTTTATTGAAACAAAAAATTGCTTCCGTTTGAGCTCTTGCGTTTGTTTTAATCGCTCATTTTTACTTATTTTATTCTTCATTACTTTGGTGTGTAAGGGTCGAACATTAATCAGGTCAGAATTTATTAAAAAAATGTGCTAGTCCCCTTGAAAATCGCCGATCCCAACGCTTGTGTGTCGTAGTTATCTTATTTCTTCCTATTCTCTTCTGGTCACATCGTCTATCCGACTGAATAAAACAAAAGAGTACAGACTCACAAGAGAGAACACACACTCTGATCGAGTGGATATAAATCAGTTCTGCCCGTGGTGTGTGATACGGTCAACGCAAACAACACCAACACCTTACCGTCCACATCTTAATAACATTCCAGTATATCAGCTAAGACCCAACTTAGATAATTTGTCTGTTATGATTTGCTAAATCTCTGCGAGCTCTCTCCTCCTTCCTTGCATCTACCCCTAAACCTACTTCGATCTGCTCATATGCGCTCTCTGCAGTACTATGATTCCTCATTTACTTAGCTTACAATCGGGGATCCTAAAGTCTGTTGTCTTAGTTACCGCCATCCTGATCAATAGTAACTGACTACTTCCGCGCTCGCCTTCTCAGCAACTCCGAGCTGAACACTCATCACACTTGTGATCGCCTTTGTGCGCTTTGGTGAGCCATTTCCTCAAATTGTCCGGGGTTCTGGCTCGAGATGGTCTAAATAGTATCATATGTAGGTGTTATTCCAAACTTGTGTTTCTTCTTTTTTCTCACAAACATTTTTACGTTATTACATTTTGAACAAATAAATAAATAAAATGGTTTGTGAGTATAATAAGGAATAGAGGTATTCACCGAAATATAAATATAAAGAAATCGTAAGAATATATGAAAATTATGGTTTTGTATTGATTTTTCCTATGGTCATTGGAATGCAACTATAAATGTATATATATATATTTATGGGTATGTGTATATAAAGAGAGAGGGATAGAATGGGTGGATACGGATAACAAAGACACTGAGAGAACGTCCTGAATTATTTAGTAAACGCATTGCTGATAACTAAAGGGCTGTCCTTACACATCAACCCCTTTGTTGGGATGAGGTATAATCCGGCTCGGTCATAAGAAGTGCGCCTTCTCAGGTATTATACATTCCTTGAGATGAGGGAGTATTCTGATCGACTGAGGATTCCGAATGTCTGTCCATGGCTATTCTTTTTACTTTTCTAGATTGCCTTCTATTCATGGAAGCTATTTTTTCTTAAACGTATAATTGACTTCAGATCGATATTTTTCTGCGGTAAGAAACACTAAATACTGATTATACAAACCACAACATACTAATTAATTCTAACTAGCGGAACCCGTGTAAATTACACGAAATGATGTTTTCAATACTAATTATCTTGTTCCTAACCTATACATGTTTGAATAAAATATAATAAGATTTCACTTGTATATTTATTTTTAAAACTGAACGATACATGACACAATTTACAAAACTTCTTTAATACAATATTTCTAGTGAAGGTAATATTTAGACGACTTAACCTTACTTTGTAAATGCTTTAGATTAAATTAAATGTAGTTCCAATTCATGAGTAGCATACAAAGATTAGTAAGATCGTTGTATTTGATGTAACCGTGACACACAAAATAACACACACGCTATCGTATAATTATGTTTCTTCCCGGTCGTCCCCTTTCTACCTCCCTCCTTCGATATAGAAAAACAATCTTAGAGTTTGGTTGGGATCGAACTATAGACCATCGGGCCGATGTAAAAATAAACGACTTCTAAATCCTACGTCGCTAACCGTTGAAAATATTAAGAAAATTAGGTGATTTGAATGCTTTTCCAAATCTAGCTGCGGCACGCATGCGCAGAGCTTCTGATTTGAGCGTGACACACGAACACACACGCTATCGTAATACTATGTAGATAATAAATAGTAAGTACTAGCGGGACCCGTGAAAATTCCGTATTTGCATTTTTCACTTGTTGTATATTGCTGACATGCTTATAAATATGTTCCGTTAAATGGACGTTGGGCCCAAACGGAAAGGTCACGCTATGATTGTTTCACACGTGTTCAAACTAAAGAATACTTATCTAAGCATTCTGTTTAATGCAGTTTCAAAATATACCTTGTCATGGAATTTATTTCGTAGGGTTTTGCGATATATGTCCATTCTATTTACGTCCGGATCGAACGCAGACCCCCAGTATTATAGTAAAACTTTGAAAATAACATATTATACACTTTGATCCTAGCCCAAATATCAGGAAAGTATATTTTATTTCGTATGTCACGCTCAACACAGCAGCGAGATCAGATGACATTTTTTAAAATTACATTGTTTGTATTGTATTGCACCTTCGGCGACGAGGCGATCCCATCTATTAACGAGTACGAAAATGAAATAGTGTTAGTGTATCATGATATAGATTATAAGTGTAGATATATCTGTAAGACAAGGACATTTTATACTTAGGAGTTATTAAAAGATTGAACAACAAAAAAAAGAACTAAAACGTAAAAAAAGAAATTGACATTTTTATAATTTGAAGGAAATTCCCAAAGAAAAAAAAAATAGATGAAGATGAAAAAAACTAAGTACATAAATCCGTTCGAATTAATTAATTTAAAAAAAAAATAGTGAAGGTAAGTCTGGCTTATATGAAATATAAGCCCACTCTAATTAATATATGTAATGTTAGTTCTCAACTGAGTTAGGCGGTAGGGTGGGTATTATAAGAGGGCTGTTTTTCATATTAGTATTTGAAATGCATCAGGTTGAGTTTTAATCAAATAATGTGGGGGGTCTGATGCTGAAAACAAATTACAATAAACGTAAGTTGATAAGGATTTTAGAAACTGTCGAAGATCTCTGGTTCTTCCCTGTAAAACATTCACCGCAGGAACTCGTGTAGCTACGACCACTGCTTATGACTTTCATTTTATTCTTATGTGTCCTTCAAAGCAAACGGAGTTTCTATGAAGAGCCAGATTAATCGGCAGCGGAACATGAAAGCTGTTCAAAATGAATAAAGGTGTAAATATCAGAAGGAAAGCTGTTCACAATGAATAAAGGTGTAAATATCAACATGAAAGCTGTTCAAAATGAATAAAGGTGTAAATATCAACATGAAAGCTGTTCAAAATGAATAAAGGTGTAAATATCAACATGAAAGCTGTTCAAAATGAATAAAGGTGTAAATATCAACATGAAAGCTGTTCAAAATGAATAAAGGTGTAAATATCAGCAGGAAAGCTGTTCAAAATGAATAAAGGTGTAAATATCAACATGAAAGCTGTTCAAAATGAATAAAGGTGTAAATATCAACATGAAAGCTGTTCAAAATGAATAAAGGTGTAAATATCAGCATGAAAGCTTTTGGTTACCGTACATTCTGATCTGCAGGAATTTTTCTCATCAATTAGATTGAGAAGATAAGCACAATCAATAGAGAATTGAAGGCCAAAGATGCTCCAAAACGGTGAAATATGAAAGAAATGTGCTTTGGCAAAAACAATGCACCGTGTCGAGAGTCGATTTGCAACGATGGCAAAACTACATAAATATACTTTGAATTGCTTCTGCACCCACCGAATTCTCTAGATCTGGCCTCTTGGGACTATTGGCTCGTAGTAGATCTCAAAAGTATGCTCTAAGGAAAGGGATTATGCTGCAATAGAGAAGTTATATCGAGAACTAAAGCGTATTTTGAGGCTTTTAAAAGAAAAATGCATCTAATTGTAAGAAAAGCGTTGGAATCGGTGCATTTTCTAGAAAAAGATATAGTTTTTGAATGAAGTCGAATTTTGCCTAACAGTTGTTGTTTTATTAGGTAAGCACGGTACTTATTGAGTGATTTGTCATATATCTATATCTATCTCTCTCTCTCTCTCTCTATATATATATATATATATAAAAGTAATATGGCTGTATTGTAAACACATATTGAGTATTATTTTGTGTAGATGTCTAATCATCAACAGGTTGACCTCAGTTGTTGAACAAGCCACTACTCCTTAAACAGCTGGATTCCGATCTGGCAATTTCACAACACGCTATCTTTTGAATCTTACTAACCACCTCGCAGATGGGGTTTAAAAAAAAACTTGTTACAAGAGCCGTATATGTAGATCTTTCAGCTGCGTATGCCACTGTTAACCATCGCACCCTCCTAAAAATCATTGTAAGCTGACAACAGACCTGGAACTTACATACCTCATCAGAGCGGTCTTGAAAGACATGCGTTTTTATTTTACTCTAAATAACAAACAAATTCGTAGGCACCAACAAAATAATGGCTCATCCCAAGGTAGTATGCTTGCTCCATTACTGCAAAACCTCTACAACAATGACCAACCAAATGGATCAGAACGTTGAGAGGTTCCCCCATGTTGTAAGGAATACTTTGGAATCAACTCAGTCAAAACCTGAGAAAACTCAAGTTTGCTCGTCCCAGCTTAGGAACTGGGAGGAGTACCGACCCCTTAACATCACGTCGTCGGAAATACTTTAGAATCGCACCAACTCTCTCTAACTTTGTGTAACCCTGCACCGAAATCTCTCATTCAAGCGACACATAAAAAAAGACAAAATCAAAGTCAGCTCCCGGGGAAACATACTACGGTAACTGCTAAACTCTGAGTGAGGGGCCACAGCCCTCACACTAAAAGCAACTGCCTTGGTCATGTTCTATTCCTCTGTTGAGTATGCATGTCCTGTTTGAAAGAGGTTAACCTGCTCCAAAAGTAGAACCATCATTGGATAACACCTACACGCTTAATTATTGGTCTTAAACCTACCAATCTGAACAACCTGCATCTTCTGACTGGCAGTGCACCTGCAGACGTGAGAAGGGAACTTGCCAGCGGGATGAAAATATCACAAAGGCTGCCAGTGATGAACGCTATCTCCTACATGGAGATGAACTTACAGTTGAACGACTGGAGTCAAAGACACATTACCTCAGCCATTTCGAACCCTAAACAACACGCAAAAAAAGACCAGAATACAGCTGTTGACAAGCCGGGCAGAGAATAGCTATCTGTAAGAAAATCCTTCACTTCCTACCCAATATTTCTAGTTCAGACTCTATCGTTTTGTGTACTAGCATATAACTTTCCTTATATTTTTGCTCTGTCATATGATAAAGTTTTCTCAACGCCTTACTCCTATTTTATACTGGAATATTAAATGTGTTTAGTTTTTGTAATTTTCTACCAATTGTTTAAGTTAATCTTTAATTAAAATTATTTTAATCTTATTTCGATTTTATTACAATACCCTATTATTATTTAGAAACTTCCTAGGCATAAAAACTTATTTTATTCATTTTGTGCCACCATGCTCCTATGCACCACCAGATCTTGGGAACAACATGTACATTCCTACTGGCCACTGTATTTTTATAAGTATTTGTATATTCTCCATGATTTAAAGTTAGGTCTCCTGATTGATTTGTAGAATACTTCCGAGCCAACACACCTAATGTTCCTTCTGAAACCTTCTATATCAATGACTTTCATCGTATCTTTGTTAACTAGACCCACAGTTATCTTAAACAAATTATGTTTCAAATCTAAAGTCTTTCAGAGCGATTTCTATAAAATTCTAAGCGGATATCCTCATGTTTCTATATAGAAAATCATATCTTAGCTGTTGATCCTTCAAAAGTTGTGTAGTAATGAGCATCTGCAAAGTTACAGAACTCTCGGCACTATCTCACTGGAAGGTTGGATGGTGCTTTCTATCTTCTTAGACACTTTACGACTATTTTGTGTAGTACTAATTAACCCTGTGGTCACCGTTATTTTACTAGAGTGTGATTCTTCTTTTTCTTCTTCTTCTTCTTCTTCTTCTTCTTCTTCTTCTTCTTATTATTATTATTATTATTATTATTATTATTTTGTGAGTAGATAGGCAGATAGGTTAGTCATATGGCATAAGCGGATTGATCTTTGTTGTGTGTCTTGAATTAAAATTGGTCACAGTTTTCCTAAAAAAGTGTTTATTTTATTTTTATGAGGTATGAAGCCGAAATAGGAAACAGGCTGTCCTTATTCTGCAGGAGACATATGCATTTCAATAAATATTAATGATAATACATGCAAGGAGAATGCGTATCCGGGGGCCTCCTCCCTCTGCCCTTTACTGTAATGAAATTAAACTTGTTTTTTAATCATTTTTAATGTTTTCATTCTGATTTAAAACCATTCCTTCTACTTCTTCGTCGTCTTTAGCACAAAATAACACAGAGAAAGGTGTAATATGTTGTGCAATAGCATTCGATTCATTGATAAATAGTAATTCCGTGGTTTCATTTCAATGTCCCACGTGTAACACAAGTGTCATTAGCGGATATATCCTTTTTGTTGTTATTAATATTGCTGATGTTGTTGTTCTTCTTCTTTTCTTTTTCTACTCATCTTTCTTTCTTTTTTTCTTCTTCTTCTTCAACCTCTTTTTCTATTTCCCCTCGTTTCCCACCTACTCGTCTCTATCCGACCCATTCTCATAATCAAAATGTACTTTCTTCTTCGTATTTTACTTGCTATTCTACTGGTTCGTTTTCTTTTTTGTTGGTGTTATCAATACTACTACTACTACTAATACTAGTTATGATAATGCCTCTTTATCTCTTCTTTTTCATCTTCTTTTTAATAATTATGATAATGCCTCTTGTCTGACAACTTTTTCATCTTTTTTTTCTTTTTCATCTTTCTCTACTTCTTAATGTTCTACTTCTTTGGCTTCTGTTTTTTTTTGCTCTTCTTTTTCGTCTTCTTTTTCCCCTGCTTCTCATTCTGTTTATCCTTATTTACATTCTTCTTCTTCCTTTCATCTTTCTACGTATTCGTCTTGCTCTTCGCCTTTTTCTTCTTGCTATTCATCTTCTTTCTGTTGGTCTTCTTCTATATTGACAATAAGCAAAAGAAATGCCAGTATCTTTTTGGTACGTCGCTTTTAATAAACCAAACTCACGGTAGAATCTTTTCTATGTTCAAAACGGAAGGTTAAAATTGTTTTGAACAAAATGTCAAAACAGCTTCTTCATTTCCCTTTATTCGCACTCACTACACCCTTGGCCTCGCCCGACTTAGATTCTTCTTCCAGTTCTCTCACTTTTTGAATTCACTTTCTGTCTTTTAATTTCATTCTTATTTTCATTTCGTCACTTTTTTCTTTCGTTCTCCATTTCTTTTTGTTTATTTTTTTCAGGTTAGTTCGCATATTTCTCTCAGAAGATCCGTCGGTCTGCTGTCTTATAAGTTTGAAATGACGTTTTCATTATCTGTCACGCTTACGTCTGAAATAGTATATATTTCACATAGTCTGTCACGTTTGTTTAACATGTTATGTTCGTCGCTTTCTGAGGCATACAATTTTAAAAACAAGGCATATTGTTACTGAAGCGTAAAGGGATATTTTGATAGGAGGGGCAGATTTATAGAGAGTCAAACTTCGTTGGGAGTTGGAGCAGCAAGATATATTTTCGTATTACATGTAAATCTCTGCATGTGAGTACTGTGGGAAAAACAGGGATCAGGGAGGGAATTTCAAAAGCAGGCGTTTGACGAAAGAAGCTATTAGAGTATAAAATCATTCGGTATCCAGGGACCTCTACAGTGAAGGGATGGACTTTAGCAGCTAGTCGAGTAGGCCGGAATTATCTACTTTAAGAGGGTACATGTGCAGTGAGTTTATTACGGCACATCATGTGCAAGTACTTGTACAGCAATCACGTGGTTGGAAAGCTGCGGTGAGGCGACAGATGCAGAAGCCGAGTACGCAACCTATTAGGTTAAAAAATATTTGCACCCTGTCGAAGAGGGAGAGACTAGTGGTGTGAGCACCAGGCCAGATGTAGCAACAATACTCAATGTACGGGCAGAATTGTGGCTATATAGATTAATAGTATACTGGTAGATTTGAGAAGGTTTCTAGCCCGATAGTTGGAATTTACCTTCTGGAGACATGACAACATTTCTTAATTACTTATTCCACTTACATGTTTCCTGAGAATGTCAGGATGAGGTGTTTAAACGGTAAACTCTCAGAGAGTGTGCTATCT
Source organism: Sepiola atlantica (assembly GCA_963556195.1). Taxonomy (NCBI): domain Eukaryota; kingdom Metazoa; phylum Mollusca; class Cephalopoda; order Sepiida; family Sepiolidae; genus Sepiola; species Sepiola atlantica. The sequence continues at coordinate 42,043,606 of OY744515.1, forward strand.
CCTATGACAACCGATAATGTTGAAATAATATTTGAATGTTCATCTCTATTAAGGAATTTCCGTCCATCGAACTTTGCCGCTTACGTTTGACAGAAGTTTTCATCGATAAACACAGTTTAAACTTAGCTTACCGACTCTATACCCCGCATAGGTTAAATCGCAACCTCATTTCCATCTTGTAGTTGACTGCAATATGATCGAACCAACAAGTTTCCGCCAGAAAGACTTATCTATCTTTTAAAGAACTAGAACATTTTAAATAAATATTTTTTTGCGATCTGATGAATTTTTCTTTTTTTTACTTTCAAAATTTTTTTTTCTATTTCCTTTCGTAAATATTTTTAGTTTTTGTGTCTCATTTTTCTTTTCTTTGTTTTCCTTTTCTTTTTCTTTCAATGTTTTCTTTTTTCTTATTTCTTCCGTAAATATTTCTGTTTTTTGTGTCTTTTTCATTTTCTGTTTCTCTCATTTATTTTCTTTTGCAACCAATTTTTTCTTGTGACTTTTTAATTTTCTTTCGTTTTCATTTAAATTGTCTCCTTCTCTTTTTCTTTTGTTAATATTTTTCTTTTTTGTGTCTTTCTCATTTTGTTTCTTTCCATTTTCTTTTCGTTGTCTTTTTCTTTCGGAAATATTTCTCTTTTTTGTGTTGCTTTGGCCTTTTCTCATGTTTTTCTAAATTAAAAAAAAAGATTCGTTTTTTTCTTTTCTCTTTTTCTATTTTATCTCATTTTTCTTAAACAATTTTCTCATTCTTTCGCGCCTCTTCGGTATTTTTTAACGTATTTTTTCAATAAACAAACAGACTCAACCAATAAATAACACACACAAAAAACCCAAACAATTTTGTATATCCTCGTGTCACGCTTTTCAAATAGAAAGTTAGGGAATGCTTAGATATTTTTGACAAACTTTGACAGATTCCAAAAAGGAATCCACTCGTGTTTATTTTAAACGGACACATTTCTTTCATGACATCGGGGGGGGGGGGGGATTAGAAAAGACGTTTAAAGAGTTTCCTTCTTCTCACACTAAAAATAATATAACAAAATATGGCCCAAGTTTTTACTTTAGGAGCATACTTTTAAAGGTTTCAAACTCCTTCAATTTGACCTATTTAAATCCGGCTAAATATCGTACAGATACATGTATCGTGATCGTGTAACAAATCTATTTATATTGTGTCCGTAACAAACCAAGTGGAAGGAAATATTGTACATCATGTTTAGCCATCATTTAAAACACCGCCACCTCTTATAGATAGCCGATACAACATTGATTAAATATATTAAGGTTGATATCACGAACATGAATTTACTAAGAAAATATTGTTTTCAAATAAATATATATATATATATATATAATTTATTACTATTTCGTAAAGTATCCTTCCACGCCGACCACGTGACACACAGCCATATCAACACTTTTCTCTCTTCGTCAAAACACCTAGACGGATGTTCAACTTGGCCACGAGAATGAATAATAATGAAAAAAAAAAAAAAGAATAATAAGAAGAAAGAAAAAAAAGAAAAAGAAGAAATATTCTTCTGAAGATAGTATATTTACCGAAAGTACTCAAGTTTATAAAAAAAAATGTTTTTAAGATGAATAAATAATTTATTTTTAAAAACAAATAATCTGCGTTGTGCAAGGTTTTCTAAATATTTTATAAAAAAAATATCTTCGTTATTATTGCCACCCACCCAGCGCTTCAAATTGTGTGACTTTTCAAAGTATCCTTCAACCCCGACCACGTGACACACAGCCATATCAACACTTTTCTCTCTTCGTCAAAACACCTAGACGGATGTTCAACTTGGCCACGAGAATGAATAATAATGAAAAAAAAAAAAAAGAATAATAAGAAGAAAGAAAAAAAAGAAAAAGAAGAAATATTCTTCTGAAGATAGTATATTTACCGAAAGTACTCAAGTTTATAAAAAAAAATGTTTTTAAGATGAATAAATACTTTATTTTTAAAAACAAATAATCTGCGCTGTGCAAGGTTTTCTAAATATTTTATAAAAAAATATCTTCATTATCATATATATATATGTATATATATATATATATATATATATATATATATATATATATATATATATATATATATATATATATATAGAGAGAGAGAGAGAGAGAGAGAGAGAGAGAGAATTATAAAAAGAAAAACTATACACACATTAAGGTTGTACACATAATAACTTATTTCGACTCCTTTAATTAGGTCTCCTCAGATGTATAGACAACTACGTTTTTGACGTGGTTGTCTATACATCTGAGGAGACCTAATTAAAGGGGTCGAAATAAGTTATTATGTGTACAACCTTAATGTGTGTATAGTTTTTCTTTTTATAATTCTGTTTTTCTCTGTTTAAATTACATTGAGCTCTGTTATTCAGATTCTCTACACAAAATTGAAATCTACACACTATATATATATATATATATATTATTAAATGATATATTTGTGTTTCTCCTCACAGCTGAGCCAAAAAGACGATCATGTCTACAATATTAGATACGAACACAAAAAGAGCATGTTTTATCGTGGCCCCAGAGACGAATACACCCGCACCACCCATATATATATATATATATATATATATATATATATATATATATATATATATATATATATATATATATATATATATATAGTCTAAATAGCTTTAAATCATTTATAAGTGGAAGAAATGTAGTTTTAAATCCTTTAACTAAATGTACATATTACAGACTAAAGATTTGTATTATCTGACTTACAATTCGGTAACTCACAAATACTAAACGAGATAGAAATATAAAACATTTAAACAAAAACAAAGACCCATATATACAAAATTAAACACATATGTAACTATATATATATTTATATATATTTATATATATATATATATATATATATAATTTTATGTGTATACACGTATACTATTATAAGATGATTTTATACATGGTGTATTGATGTCACGTATTTTCTTTAACATTAATGAATGTGTGGAGCTTAGGCGTACAAGTAATATAAAAGTATATATATGGCAAATATTGCTATAGATATATATGATATTTTATACCGTCAAGGGATGTCGTCGGGGAGTCTGCCAGATATTTATCTGTCAAAACTTTTCTTGTGTTCATGAGAGTTCATGTTTTCTCCCGGCCACACACAACACTTTATATTCCGAAATAGTCATCGATTTAGTACTGGCCGCGTTTAACGTATATATTTCCTTTGTGTACTTAGTAAAGAGTCTACACGGATAACTTCACCCGTAACGTCTTTTTTTGAGTCTAAATTAAAGTCTTGCTACAAACTAATCCACATTGCATTTTCATAATCCAAAAATGTAAGTAAATTCAAATCTTTTTAATAGGCCTTAATTGGGAATTTAGATATGGCGCTAGTTAAATAGATACCGGTGCGAACTGAGGAAATCGATCTATAGCATCACTTTCACTATGAATGTTTGCAATCTTCACGTGGTCCCATCTCTAAATATCTGATTCTAAAACAAAAGGCATAAAGGTGACTAATGGCTACAACACCACTTCAAGCAGTTATAAAGCAACTAAACATACTGATTTATACAAAAAGAAGACACATGGGGATTTACGATTAATGTTTTAGTCCATAACACAAGTTATTATGCTCAGTTTTCATTATAACAGTATTTTTATATTGCTTCGAAGCGTATTGAGTTTTTTTATAATATTAAAATTGCCAAGTGTATTACTATATGTACAACCTATTGTAGGCTTATTGTAAAATAGATCTTAAAATAAAATTAGTATATTGAAAAGACGACCTTTAATTTGCTACACCGCTTTACACGCTTCATAAAACGAGGTCAAATTCTTGAAATTATTGAGTAGAGTAAAAATATCAGTAATTGTGTCAAATCGTAAAATCATTTTAGGATGTTGATTAAGATGCGTCTTAACTTCTCTATAACAGGTTCTGTCGGTCTGTCAAGCTTTAGTTTTAATTATTATATTTATATCCGTCCACGAATATTCATAAGATGCTTCGCTCATCCTTAGTTCGGTCTACCACGCCTAAAGTAGAAAGATAATGTATATCGCTGAACGGGTCGATTGAATGTATGACCAAACTGTCACCCATCTGAGTACTGAACAGACTAAACATTGTTTAAGTTTTGTGATCTGAGGAAAACAGGTGCGGGAGAACACATGTAATTAAACAAATTTTAACGAGGAAAATATGTTTATCGTCCCGATTACTAAATTTTTACCCATCGGCTAGTAGAATCGTATTAATATTTACCACTTTTAATCAACTGTTTTTTTAAACAAACTGAGATTTACTTTTGTTTTATACATCCATTTACAAATAGTGGTTTATGCATTGTATTTACACGCCCACAAACATACATGCACACACATTAACCTCTCACTAAAAATATTAATTTAATTCTTCTTTCCCAATAATTGTTATATTTGGTACGCCCTTGTCTGTTTGTGAGATACCTCATCTAATCTATTAACATACACATCTGATTAAAAGTCCCTTCAATTTACACATAAAAATTTTCGCCAACCGATTGCAAATTTAAGTCAGGTACATAAACATTTATTCAACCCCATCACCCGAAAAAAAACCTCACCCTGATTACACTATCCGTTCTATTTTTCTTTTCCTTTTTATCCTGTGTGGTAGGACAGGAAAAACCCAGCAGTGTGCTCAATTAATAAAGAAATCCGAGATTTCGAAGGATTAAGATCGTAAATATTTATTTATAAAATACAGAAATTCAATGCAACATCAGTACCGTCAGTTTCAAAGCGGGGGGGGGGGTAATCCCGATTATCGTAAGCTGATTTCTAAAAATGTTTATAATTGACGATAATCGGGATTAACTCCCCACTTTGAAACCGACGGTACTGATGTTGCATTGGATTTCTGTATTTTATATATATATATATATATATATATATAGACGAGATAGAAGAAAAAAGAGTGATAAATATGCGACGATTGTCCAAATTTATTTCAAATTTCAATTGTTCAATGCAAGGTTGTCAGTAATAAACTAGTGTTTATTTTTCTTTCCTTAAGCCAAGGCTTTTCAAAGATCGAAATTCCATCTTTGAAAAGCCTTGGCTTAAGGAAAGAAAAATAAACACTAGTTTATTACTGACAACCTTGCATTGAACAATTGAAATTTGAAATAAATTTGGACAATCGTCGCATATTTATCACTCTTTTTTCTTCTATCTCTACTATTGCTCTATCTCGTATATTGAGCTTATCCTTTTCACAATAGGTTCCATCTACTAAAAGTTTTCACTTTGGTTTATTTTGATCCTATATATATATATATATATATATATATATATATATATATATATATATATATATATATATATATATATATATAACGGAGGACCTTGCAACGATTTGACACTCGGGTAAAACAACACATGCCCACAAAGGTTCACAAGGCAAATTATTTACCAACTGATGTTTTGAATATTACATATGTGCCTTCCATCGCTTAACATCTTATAAATAACCGTTCCTGTGCCTCCAGTTTTAGTGGTGAATTATTCTCGATTATCAGTAAGTCAGACTCTCCCTTTTATCTGAAGATTCTAGAAACCATTTACATAAGCTCTTTCCGAAATTCTCTCTGTAAGCAGACGTAATGTAGTTTCTATTCGATTCAAGCTGTTTAATTTCCGCTTGCTATAATTTCCATAGCATTTGTTTCTCTTATCCCAACCTAGATTTTGCTGTGTTGCGCGAGATTCGAAACCGGCCAGCTTGCTCTCTCAGTCTTTAATATTTTATTCACCATGTTTAACACTAAATATGGTGTTTATATAGCGATAATATATATATATATATTTTCATAGCTTAATATATATATATATATATATATATATATATATATATATATATATATATATATATATATATATATATATATAGTAAGCTATGAAAATATATTTATGGCAGTTAAGCCCTAAATATATTTTCATAGCTTACTACCTAGCTCTACTTACGTATCGAGCACTGTTGAAGTAAATACTGAAAATCGATACATAAAAAATTATATCTCCTTATACAATTTTATGTGGATACATAAAATAGTAATATGTATATATATATATATATATATATATATATATATATATATATGAATAAGGTATATACTGGAGCAAAACTTCATATATAATAACTAAAGTCGTTTTCTTAACAAATATTCTAATCATCTTAATACCATACTTAAAAAAATGTGATCAGTCGAGGTAAATTGTGTGAAT
>OY744515.1:42054893-42209893 GCA_963556195.1 Sepiola atlantica
CAAAGAAAGGGACTCTGAATTGGGGTAAAAATTAATATTGCTTCATTCAAAAAAGCATTTCTCGTAAGGACAGATATGTTAAAGTGTAATATAACCACAGATAATACACTTTTGGTAATTTATTTGTCAAAGAATATAATATATATTTTGACAAATTGAGTACAACAATGTTGTTTTGTTTAAAACAAATTACATAAGAAAATGATTGTTAATATCAGAAATGAAAGGAAATATTCTGTTATTTAGAACATTTATGATTAAACTTAACACATATACAATTGATTAATTATAATTAAAGCGAAAATGTGTTTGATAAGTAACATTTCTATTTTATGTGCTTTATTTTTTCTAGATTTATCTTTAATGCTTGTCTCTATAATTGAGCTACCATTCTAGTAATTCCTTGTAAAATAATACGTACAACCTGGTTAAGTCCGAAACAAGGAAGCGCGGAAAATATAGCTCACTCACTGACCGTTTCGTCTTCCAACCAATTTCAGTGGAAACGTCGGGTGTGCTTGGCCCCGAGACTGTTAAATTTTTTCAAGGACATTGGACGGAGGATTTCAACGTCTAGGCACGAGCCCTGTGAGTCAGCCTGGTTATTCTAACGCATCTCCCTGGCTATCGTTCGTGGCAAGGCTATGTCAGTACCGGCGGCGTCACTTCCGTTCTAATCGTGATCTGTTGACTCTCTCCCTCTTTCTTTCTCTCCCCCTCTCTATCTACCTATGTCTGTATCTGTCTATTTGCTTCTTTTTCTCTCACATTATTGTTTTATAAATAATTGGACTTGTTTTGGTTTGTCTTTACAATGGCAGCCATGAGTGTTTATTTATTGTTGGTTTGAAATTGTATTTCTTGTCCTGAAATAAAATTATATCCCTTATAAAGTTCGTAAAACGAAATAGTAAAGAAATGCAAACACGTTTTTGTAAAAAAACTGTATTTCTGTACAAACAAATATTTTTTCAGTAAGGAAATTGACATCTTTGAAGCAAGCATGATAATGTATTTAAGTGAAATATTTTGAAAATCAACAATTTAAATGAAAAATTCGTTTTTTGCAAGCTTTTGTTGTAGAACAACTTTGTCAGGCGAGACTGTCTTATAGTTGGTGTTTTCTTCTTGTCTTCCTCCTCATTTTGATGGTATTAACCACGAGGGGTCGAATCACGATATGAGCAAAAAGAGACGTCAAGTTCTAAAATACGTTATGATAAGTGTAGTCCTGGCGATGTTATGCGCAGATTGGCGCTTTTTACGTCAGGAAATTGACAACATCTTTGAAGCACGCATTAGAATGTATTGAAGAGAAATATTTTGAAAATCAGCAATCGTGCAATTTAAACGAACAATGAATTTATTTAATATTTTTTTGCAAGCTGTCGTTGTAGAACAACTTTGTCAGGCGAGACTGCCTTATAGATTTCTTTTCTTCCTCCTCATTTTGACGGGATTAACCCCGAGGGGTCGAATAAGCATCATAATCTTGTTTCTCCTTTTGAAAACAGTTAAGTGAATTCATTTATCAAAAAATGTTTGCTTCTGTAAAATGAAAAACAAAACATTCATTGATCAATATAATTTTTTTTTAATCCAGAAAAGTTTACAAATGTTTGTATATATCGGTGATACACAAATATATGAACATATCTGTTTTCATAGATTTTGTTTCAGCGTAATATTATACAAAAAAAAAATGACGTACACAAAATGAATATTTGTAATATAACTTTGGTGTATTAATATTAATCGGAATATGTAATTGTATCGTAATCAAGACTTTAAAATAGCATCGGTAATTATATCGTAGTCGGGAAAAATATTGGAATCGTCCCATTAATAGTTATAACGTATTTTACACTCTATTTCACTGTGGTTGTGTGTATGAAATCATATTTGTATGAGTACATCCACTATGCATGGTTATCCACCATCTTTGTTTTAATTGATTACATCATACTTTAGTGACCGATGAATTGATCAAAAGAATAAACACGATACCAAACAAAGAAGATCCACAAAGTGGTAGCAGTATACAGTGTGTGCATGTGAGTCCGAGGTTATGTATGTGATGCTATCTATCTACATGTGTATATGTGTTTGTGAATACAAGTGTGTATTTATAAATTATACTATATATGCATTTATGCGTTAATAATTCATAGTAATTTATTAATTAGTAAAACACACATATATGTATATCTATTATAGCAAAACTAAGTTCATCCACGTTTGTTTTTGTAAGGCTTTTTTTCCAATATACTTTTAGAATAGATCTACCATATGTATGAGTTTGGCGATAAAGTTATGTGTTAAATATGTTTAATGAAACGCGATTTAAAATTAAATTAAATCATTTCTTACTGATGCAATGTCGATAACTCTCATTCCTCTTATTTAATACCATATCTGTCACTCCCGATTTCTCGCTCTCCCTCCCTCTCTTTCTCTTTCTCTTTCTATATGTGTGTGTGTGGTAATTTTCAGCCTAAGGTAACAAAACTATGAAACAAAAGATAAGAATAATACATTATAAAAACAGAGAATAACTCAATAAAAATATGAGATATATACGGAGCCATAGCAAAAGACGAAAGGAAGAGATACCGAACAGCAAGACGAATTTTGATCTGGTCTTCTAATGTTTTAAATTCTTTTTTTTGCATTGCAAATTCACTTTTTCTTTCTACAGTGATCTCAATAGGTGACATATTATGTTGAATATTTACTAGTATATATATATATATATATATATATATATATATATATATGATATTTATATGTACATATTTATCATGTGTAATCAGATTTCCACGAGTTAAGCTCAATAGATATTAACAGTAAACTCCAGAGCATATAAGTATAGTAATCACGTATTTTTTAAAATTTCAAATAAGATAGAATGTTTGCCCTAACGATAACCCAAGATCATTAGCTACATAAGATAACAACTACAGAATAACAGAACATACAGATATAAATGGCCTGTTATCGGTATGGCAAACAAATATAGCCGTGGTAAAATAAAAAAAAATGTAACCTATTCATCATTACATCTTATCATATAATAACGTCTCAAGATGAGTTAAGTGTTTCTTTTTAACTCTTATTAACCTAAACTTGGACGTAAGAGGGTACTATTAACGGGCCATGCCTACAGGGACACTCTTAGTAGAGTGTTGAGCAGCGAGATGTCTATTCGCATTACATTTTAATTTCTGCATGTTAGTACAGTCAGTAAAGCAGGAAACAGGGAGGTACTTCTAAAGTCTAGCAGTTCGAGAAAGTATTAGAATAGAAAGCTTTCCGGCATCTGGGGGCATCTACAGTGTAGTGATGGGAACTGCCGTTCGTCGGGTTAGTCATGTGTATTAATGTCAATAGGGAACTAGTGCTACACTTTCGTCAGAGTACATTCCATAAAAGTACAATTAAAACAAGCACAGGGATATGACATTGCAGCGATGAAACAGAGGTTGGAGCTTGGTTGACAGTGCGATATATTAGAAGAGATACTGTTTTTTTTACTATTATTAATGCAAAGAGACTATTGTTAGATGCACCAGTTCAGATGTGGCAACAGTAATCCATGCATGGGCGAATGGTGGCTTTGTAGATATATTGGATACTGGCAGGTGTGAGTAGTTTTACTAGAGAAGAAGAGATAGCACACCTTCTTTGCAGCAGTCTTGACAATGGCTTCTATGTATTTGTTTCAATTCATGTTGCCAATCAATGTAAGATCGAGGAGTTAGAATGATGGACTATCAGGCAGACTGTTATTAGCCATGACAATCGGTGGTTGTGAAGTTTTCTTGTAATTGTTAAAGTAAAGAAACTTTGTCTTTATAGCATTGACTGTAACTACAGACTAGGGGTAATTTTCTAAGGTTTCAGACATTGCCTTGGATATGTGTATATTCGTTTTTCCTACATGTTCGGTATAGAGCTTCGTGTCATCAGAATCTCGGCCACAATTCCACTAGGAAGTTCGTTTAGGTATATCAGAAATAATAATGAAGGTCCAATAATTGACCCTTGGAGAACACCATTATTACTGTCATGTTGTGTGAATGTACGGCCATCGATAACGACTTGGATGTTTGTATTGTCTAATAATGATCTGATTATATCACGTATTCGTCCAGTAATACCGTATCATAGCAAACCACATTAAATCCTCTAAACTATCATACATTATTCAAAATTCGCACTTTCGAGATTTGGATTGAGTTAGTACTATGTCAAACGAAAACCTATGACATTTGAATTAAAAGTACTATTATCTGGTAATTACAGACATTACACTACTACAGAATATAAGTACTTCACACTATAAAGCATAACTGGATACTTATATTTAATGTAATTAGATGCATCTTAAAACACATGGAAATAACTTCTAATTGCAAAAATTGAATGCCATTTACTTGAGTTTTTCAATTGATTTTTTATTAATATCGAAGTAATTGTTCGTATTATTTTTGTAATTCTTTTTTTCTTCTCTTTTCTTTATTTTGCTTTTTTCTTTTATTATTCATTTTTCATTTTGCTTTTAGTTTTATTATTTTTTTAATCTATTCGATGCTTTGTAATTGACTTCAGAATTATATTAGTATATTTAGACATATATATATATATATATATATATATATATATATATATATATATATATATATATATATTTACTAGATCTGACAGTATTAAACATGGGTATGATTTATGAAAATAGACAGTAACTTGTTTTCTAATAAACCTGCATACATAAATGCTTTAATAATGTATTTTGGTTCTTTTCTTTGGCTAATGTTTTGGACACAATATTGACCTATGCTTCTTGTACGTCACACATATTGAAAATTGAAGATATATAACTCTGTATTTTGTTCATCTAAGTGATGGTGAAACTGACTGTAAATAAGTGTATCTGTTTAAAAATGAATAAAGACGTGGTCATTGGTATCTTACATTTTAATTGTTTATATATACATGTATATATATATATATATATATATATATATATATATATTATATTATATTATATATTATTTAAAGTTTTCGCTAGATGGAGCACTTTAAGTAAGTTGGCAAGTGGCAGCCATTTAAAGCGTAATTAAATACCCTTATCTATCCCTGTTCACCAGTACTCGTAACGGTCTGCTTATGGCAGGCGAATTTTCCATTCAGACGTTAATTTATTCTCCCATTTTCAGACAATGCCTGGTAGGCACGCCTGTACGCGCTACGACTACTGGGTTGAATATGACTTTCGTATAGGAGTTCGAGCCGTGTGACCGGCAGAGATTGTCTCCTCTTATACTGATGATTGCAGGTTTTGCATGAAACACATATGTATATAGGTTAATTTGAGATATATTATTTATAAATTATTATATATATAAATATATATATATATATATATATATATATACAATTACAATTTCAATTATGTACACTTATAATATTATAAGGTGATATATATATTGCGTATGTATTTAAAAGTATTTACTTAAACACCGCTTAACACGTTAGTAAAACTTACTTAATATATATATATATATATATATATATATATATGTGTGTGTATCTATATATATATATACATATATACATATATATATATATATATATATATATATATACATATATATATATATATATATATATATATATATATATATATATATATATCTGGTTGAACAAGAGTGCCAACTTCTGTTTATTCCTTTTGTGATCCAATCTTTCTATTCGTCGAACGATAGACCTTGTACTATTGACCATGGAGTGTATGAAATCTCCATATTTGACGCAAACGTTTTCGACCATCATTGGTCGTCTTCAGGCGGATGATTGATCAATGCAAAATAAAATTAGTGAATTTATTAAGAATACGTTTCAATTTGATTAAACACATTAACAACATTCAACAGCATTTAAACACACCTTCGCACCCCTTATAACGAGCATGGATGATGTTGGGCTTTTTTAATTGAATGAACAATGCTTCAATTATGGGGAGGCGAATACCGCAAAATGACACAGTAAGGATGGATTTACTACCGGTTAAGATATTTCTAAAATTATCTTTGGAGATGTTATGTGCTGTAAGGTGTTTGTAAATGGAGCTTTGAGGGGAGGTCAGGTGGCAAGTTAATCGACGTGAAATACTTGTTCTAGTCATGCCAATATACGTGCTGTTGGCGGAAACACAATCTCCGATAGGACATTTAAACACGTATATGGCATTACTTGTTTTTAGTAAGCCATTGTCGGTAGGATTATTTTTATCAGTAAATTGCTAATTTTAAACCTTTTGTAGTAAATAATAAATCTAATTTTAAAGTCGTTATCTACATGGGATATGTATTTATGTATAATATTATGTATATATTCATGTATAATAGTAGATGAAAAAATAATTAAAAATATATGGAGATTTTCTACACTCCATGGTTAATAGTACAAGATCTATCGTTCGACGAATAGAAAGATTGGATCACAAAAAGAATAAACAGAAGTTGGCACTTCTGTTCAACCAGATATGTATAAAAGAAGGAATGTTGCCTATATATATATATATATATATATATATATATATATATATATAGAACAAGTAAGATAAACAGCAGCGTTCGCGTGGCATTTCTTCAGGAATGAAACGCGGACGCTTCTGTGTAACTAATTACCATATATTTACATATATATATATATATATATATATATATATATATATGCGTGTGTGTATTGCTGCCTTCCCTGTGTATCGGCAAGTGAATGGGATTTAATGTTACTAGAAAGGGAAGAAGACCAGACGTATGCCTTTTTAAAAGAAATTTAAATTAGTCCATCAGTGTCAAGATCCGCCTGACATATGGGAGGTAAACAATATAAGATAGAGTGAAAGAGGCTGTGTGAAATATATGTTGAGAGCGAGGTAGATGAGGTAGATAGAAAGAAAGAAAATGGGGAGAGATAGATCAAGCGAGAGAGAAGAGGAGAGGTGGAGATATATGGTTAGGTAGAGAAGGGGCAAATGGTTTGAGCCTGTGAAAAGTGTTAAAGCACTTTCTAAGATAAACAAATGAGCGTCAACTCTCGCCCCATTTTCCATCTACTAAGTAGATGCGTGGCTTTAAGTATATAATCAAAATCTACTTCTTTATAGGCTAAAATTGATTTCTTTCTAATACATTTTTTCACTTCCGCTCTTACCAAAATTTTCCACGGGCATAAATTCCATTCATTTTTTCTATAATCTCGTCCGTATGTTGCCTGGTAGACTTAAAATGATGTATTATATGACAGATGTGTGCATATGTGTAGCCAAAACTGTTTGTATAAATACAAATTCATGCTATGTATATAACTTTAGTATATATATATATATATATATATATATATATATATATATATATATATATATATATATACAATTTCGGTTAAATGGCTTTTATCAAAATTATTTCAAAAACGGTTAATTGAGGTTCTAACACGCAAAAATAAATAGCTCGATGTTAACTGAAAAAAAAACCCCAGCGCTATAATACTTTGATAAGTATCGATAAATCTTTAAGGTTATACATCGTAAATTTATTTTAATTAATTTTTTCTTTCTGTGTTTATTTAAATTATTACTTTAAACTAATTTAACTTGATAGAATAAAGTTTACTAATCTGCTTAAATATTATTCGGATACACACACACAAACACACACACACACACACACACACCCCACACACACACATATATGTATATATATATATATATATATATATATATATATATATATATATATATATACAGAGAGAACGAGATATATATACAGAGAGAGAGAGAGAGAGAGAGTTTCCTTACACTAAATTTAAATTCAAACAAACATACACAACACGCTGAGCAAATACCGCGTCCCAACAAGAGTGTCACGTGACTTCACATTTCCAAAACAGATGACAAGAGAAGCAGAAGAGAGCCGGATGGCTAAAACTTTTCGTGCCTGAAACCGACGGTACGAATGTTTTAATAATTTGGCAGTACCAAAATAAATAAATATTACGCTCTTAATTTTTAACTTGAATTCTTAATTAATCGAGCACTCTGCTGGGATTTTTCCTACTATATTACAAAGAAGTTATATATATATATATATATATATATATATATATATATATATATATATATATATATATATATATATAAATGAAGAGGTATTGTGTGAATGTGTTCTTCTTCATCGAAACCTTCCTCACCCTGCATTGAACTTCATAGTAGAATGGGAGGGTCATAATTCGTCAGTTTTTTGTACATTTTTTGGTCGAAAGATCGGACGAATGCTTTTTGACCAGCGTATACAGAAAGCTTACATTTACATGTCAGTGTATCGGCTACTCTTTTTTCTCCTCTAAAATACGACTAAACAATCTGATTAAAACATTAGTGAATCGGGCTTGTTGATCTTCTCTACTGCTTAAATAGCTGCATGGCTTCAAAGAATAACTGAACTACTCTCTTCCAATGGTTACATTTTACACATCATTGAACGAAGTATGAAAGAGAACATCGCTTCATTCAAAAGTGAAAAACATTTTTTCCCTCACAAATTTCCCGTATATTAAAAACTGTAATAGATTGTCACGAAAAGTTAGGAGTGGTCATAAATAATCGTTTCAGTCGTGTTTCGCTGTTCTTTTCTTTCTTTTTTTAACTAATGTGCGAACAGTTTTCATGACTGGAAGTGCGTTACCCGTTTTTTTTTCTAGGAGGATGGTATCCCAACCATTTAATATAATGTTATTGTTTATTATAATCGTGGCAAGTACAAGGTTTACTACATGGGGTGTACCATTCAATTATTAGCAGAAGGAATTCCTTAACATGTACTTAGTTTTAGACGTAGGCACAGATAGGGTAAGACATCCGAGCGTTTATAACCCCATGAGTCGGTCGTTGGTGACAATCTATTGAACTGCGAATCGTGCCCTTTTGTTTTATACAGGGATATTTCAAAAATTTCTCTCAAGATTCATGAAACAATTACGTCGACTGTCAATGTGCAAACTGATGGATTACACCCACGATATTTAACCCATGGGTGTACATTGAGATACTTACTTCATTAGAAAAAAATTGTTTTACTGTCATTCGCTAATTCCCCTTCATGTTCATTTTTACTACGCTTTCATCCGTAATTTACTTCCCATCATATCGACGACTACCTTTACTAAGAAACTACATTTTTAATCATAATTTTAGCGGTAATTACTTTTTAAGGAAGATACTCCGAAGAAATTGGTTTTAGTTCAATTGGTGCAAATCTGTTTTTAAGTTTAACATTGTTTTTGGTGGAATAAACATTTGACAATAATTTATTAAAAATGGGAAATGATTAAAATATACTTTTTGTACAAATAAAATGTCTAAAAATAAATTATCCTTGAAAATAATGTAAAATTGTACGGTAATTTATTTTGATTAGCTTAAAGATATCAATTCCGGATCTTTCGATTATGGGCTTCTTAGAAAACAAAGTTCGTTTCCGGAAATGTGTTTAAGGCAGACAAGAAACCACAAATAACAACTCACATGGATTACATTTTCGTTCCGGAAAAGATAAATATATAGTTACCCATAGAAGAATCCATCTTACTTTACAAAGTAACGCCATGCAAAATACGCCGAATATAGCCCAAAAGTAATTGCTAGCGTAATTTAAACAGGATTTTACGAAGATCCTTTTTAGATGTATTATTTCATATAACTCGAAATTTTATGTAGAGCAATAGCTTTCTTGTACCAATTTTTAGTATCGAACTTATTAAAAAAGTGTTTTTGTATGCGGGTGAAAATGGGGCGGGCGTACCTTGTAAATAATAAAGTTTACAAAATAAATGGGCCCACGTTTTTACCGAGTTGCCGAGAATACATATTAATAACATAATCAGGAACGGTTCATGAAAAAATATGGATGCACCCCCTAAATGTAAACATTTACAACACTATAATGCGTGCATGTGACTCACCGTGTTATCTAGAATTTATATTCCGAAATTTATAATGCTCCTTACCTTAGTTTAGGGTGTTTCTCTGTACATAGATAGCTATATATATATATATATATATATATATATATATATATATATATATATATATATATATATATATATATATATGGGCGTGTGTATGTGGAAGACTATCCACCACTCTGTCGCTAAGCCATCGAGTCCTTAAGCTTAGATACACAATGCGACTGTTTTATCTACCGGTTTATCAACTCTATGTGTCGTACCCTGTTACGTAAGGTTTATTAAAGCTTTTATACACTACATACATTGAACATATACATGAAAGACATATACAAACATTACTTATATAACATGATCGATTTGCATTTAAAAGTAATGCAACAAATTACCACATAGATCAAATGTTTGTAATAGCTGAATATATGGAAACACACTCAAAAATACGATTAGAGAACTTCCCTGAAAAGTTGTTCGAGGGAATTTATCTTGACAAGGGGACACCTGACCGCATGTTAATTAAACTACTCTTGGCGGAGGCAGTGACTGACAGATCATTTTGTCACAGCAACAATTCAAAGAAAAAGGAAGAAAAGGGAAAATTGATCTCCGCGTCATGACTTTTATATTGGTGACAACGTGATTCAATCACCGAATGGGAAACTGCCACATAGTAAAGTTATCTATAACTCAACGCATTAACCAAAGCAGAATGAACTATTCTTTTACGGAGATGTATGCTTAGTGCTTTTCCCAAATTTGTTACCAGAGTCACAATTAATAAGGGCAAGGTATGCTTAACAGATGTGTTAGGCGACCAGTAATAACAACAAGAATTTATAAATACTTTAGAAATAATTTTAATAGATGCATAAAAATAAAAAATGGTATTCTTATTTATTTGGCAAACTGAAATCTAAACAGAGTATTTCTTTTTATATAATAAACTATAGCTTTTTTAAAAAACGTAGTTCACCCCAAACAAGGCAGACAACCAGTTTAGACGTAAGGGGTTACTGAGAAATAGGGTGTAGGTTTTTGGGGCCATCCTGAATTGGGATCTGTTCAGCGAGATGTATGTTTACATTAGTTTTAAATTGCTGCATGTCAGTACAGTCGGGGTAAAACGGAGAAGCGAGGGAGTCCCAGAGGCTGTCAGCACGATAACATAAACTATTTGAGTAGAATGCTCTTCGGCATCTAAGGACCTCCACAGTGAATGGATGGGATTTGGTTGATTGCCGGGTTGGTCTTGTGTATTTACGTCGAGGGAGCACTAGTGAAGTAAGTTCACCAGAACACAATCCATTGAAGCACTTGTAAAACATGCACAAAGGTCAAACATTGCGGCAATGAGACAGGGGCTGGAGCTTGGTGGATAGGGAGGAACCTATTAAGTTATCGACTTTTTTTAAGAATTTGTCTAAGAAGGAGAGACTAGGTGATTATGCACCAGCACACATGTGACAACAATACTGCATACACGGACGAATGGTGGTTTTGTAGAGATATAGGATTATGTCAAGTGGGAGAAGTTTATCAGCACGATAGAGAGAGACCACCTACTTACTAATGACCACCTACATTACTTGGCAATGTCTTCAATGTATGTATTCCAATTAGTGTTACCTGTGAATGATAGGCCGAGGAGTTTGAATGTTGAACTCTCAGGTAGAGCGTTATTTGCAATGGCAAAAAGTTGTTGAAAAGGTTTATTAGCGTTATTGAAGGAAAGGAGCTTTGTCTTTGCGGCATTAAAATTAGCATCTATTTCATAAAGGTAATTTTTCAGCTATCAGGGAAGCAAGATTCTGCAAGGCATTTGTTGTCGAGTTTGGAGAGGGCATGCGACAGTTTAGCAGAGTATTTCTTTATTACTATTACTGGTATAAGATCATACCCACAAGCTTTGGAGGCGTCAAGGTTTTATGATGATGTCGCTGACTTGAGATGGGGTGATGACCAGGTTTTGTAGTGTGGCTTCAGTCCGGAATAGGAATTTTGGGAGGTGTTTTTTTTCCAAGTCTTAAGTGGAGTTTAAGGGTAAACGATGGGCAAGTAGTTCAGCCATATCAGTTGCCGTGCAAACGACATCGTTGTTGTTTGATAGCGGGATAATTGTTTATTGTCATTTGTTCCCCACACTACTGTAGATTTTCCAGAAATCGCGAGTAACTAATTTCTGTGACAAAATGCGTGTTTAGTCATCTATGTGTACCTTCTCTTTGCATCACCCATCACTACTGATCAATCATTTTTTTTATAAAATCTATTTGCAGTTGACTTACGGCGGCTGAATTTTCGGAATGCTTGCTGCCTCTTAGCAATAGCAGCTGAACGTTTCGAGGAGCAGCATTGAGCAGAGTGGGGTTTGCTGAAAAATGTTCGCATAGAGACATAAGCTTTAATGCCTGCTTTGCCCCATTTGGTTAACTCATTTGCACACTGATGAGAAGGGAGTTAGAAGGTGTCAATCCATGAGGCGTCGCTGATGTGATCTCTGAGGGATTCAAAATAAGCCTGCTCGTAGTTTTACGTCGTTTTGAGCAACGGCTCATCACCTTTTGGATAGGTTTTTAAGGTTATGTAAATCATTGCCACAATGTGATCAGAGTTTCCGAGCGGGCTTTGTGACTTCGCCACACAAGCCTCGGGTAATAAGGTAAAGATCAGGTCGAGAAGCTTAACACTTTATATGTCTTTGTCAATATGGCGGCCTGTCCTTTTGTTCCAGTTGTCTAAATTCCTTTATATCTATGAAATATTTTCTGCTTTAAAACATACTTCCGCTAATTGTACTATTTGTATATGAACGCACACTCAATTTAAGTGCAGATGCGATGTGGTTCTTCTTCATGGTATGACGATTCACGCATTCTCGAACAAATACCATGAATAACTAGGTACCAGGCTAGTATAGATACAATTTAGAGTTTTTTATTTGTACCAAACGCATACTGTTAACTTGATAACCATCTCTGTTGATTGACAAAAAAAAAAGTAAACGGTTTTCTCAGAAAAGTCTGCCAATTTAAAGAATTGCTGTAAGGATAGAATATGTAATCGATGAAGCAGATTGTACGATTGCATGTAAATAACACAGACTCAAAATGTCCATAATTTACTGGCTTAGTCGACTCTAGTATCCACTTATCATATACAATGTTATTTATGTCAAGCTTCAAGAATACAGCTCACTAGTCCTTATGTATTAGATATATTTCGTTGAATCACAGTTTTCAGTGTAGCTAGACAAGTATGAGCATCAAAATCGAAATCCTACTGTTTTGATTACTTGGTATTCTAACAGTTACACTATCATCCATAGTATATACGTCAATGAGATATAGATAGTGATATTAATAATTACTTCAATAGTAGAGAGTGATTTGCTATTTTACAAAGCGCTATATATATATATATATATATATATATATTACTACAAAAATGGAGACACTATCTAGTTTAAAAACTTATTCCTCTATAATCTAAGAAGTTTTGAAACACAAGATCAGAACAACCGTTTCATTCTTATAGTATATACTTTTTATATAGTTCATCTTTTCTTTACCTTCTATTACCAAGCCCGACATCTTGTGCGTTCGTTCACTTTATTTCCCACTCCCGCCTGTTAGACATTAAGTATTATTCTCCTATGTTGCTTGTCTCATATTCTCGATGACCGTTTTCAGAAGTGTGCTTGTATATTCCTCTACGCTTAGTGTCGACATTTTGCTACTTAGGCTTGTGAACCTAGAGAGGTCCGGAAGTGGACCAGCTTAATTTAAGTTGAGACGTGATCCATCAAGCTTAGGTGTTAAGTGAAGAACTTACAAAAAATGGCGTCATGCTTATTATTTTGTTTGTATTGTTTTGTTCTGGGTTCTATTTTAATTTTCTTAGTTTAAAACCGGTCACGTGTTTGTCAGATTCTTACTGGCCGTTTGATTATATTAATCGTGACCTATTTACAAGGAAAATAAACTTTTAATATCTATCTATCTACCTCTCTCTCTCTCTCTCTCTCTCTCTCTCTCTCTCTCTCTCTCTATCTATCTATCTATCTATCTATCTATCTATCTATCTCTTTTTTTCTTTTTCTTATCATGTCTTTTCATTTGCTGGCGACGGGACATTCTTCCAAATACCATACAATCACCCGCTATTACAGACTCCAACCGAGAGCTCTTTTCAGGAGTCTGGCTGTTCCCTTGAGTGCAGTTGTTTGGTTCACGATATTTGCCAAATACTTTTTCAAGTTCTTCTTCATGAGTCCAGCTGCTCCTATAATAACTGGAATGATGGATATCCCTTTGAGGTTCCAGTTTCTTTTCATAGCATACATTATACTTTGATATTTTGTTATTTTCTCCCTTTCAGCTTAGTTTAGGCCCCCATCATTAGGGACACTGACCTAAACTGAAGTTGCCTCTCTCTCTCTCTCTCTCTCACTCTCTCTCTCTCGGTCTCGTTCTATATGATACTATCAGGTTTGACAGCTGCGTGTTCCAGATAGGTAGTTGTGGGGATTTCATGGTCATAATGGATGGTGTATGTCTCATTCCCTACAATTCTCTCACTGCTGCTACACCCGATATTCAGTTTCTTACAGATAATCCAATGAAGGTACCTGCACACTCCATTATGTCGTGCTGTATAAGAGCCATCTGACAACATAATTTTTAACTCGATATCAGGAGACCAGCCATCTTTTTAAACGCATTTTTCATCAGGCCCTGGTCTTAAGTGGCCATGATAAGCCTCTCCTGGTCGTAGTGGAGAGTTCCCCTTTTTAGCCAGTCCAAGGATCCCTCCCTATCAATATAGTGCTTGGATAGTTTATCGAGGAAGTATGTGGCACGTTTCTGTCTTGACCACTCATCAATACACCTGTTATTAAAAGTCTCTTCCGGCTCTTTTAGACTATCTCTGTAACAGGATTGTTTGGTGTTTCTGTCTCATCTATATGACAGTCCTGTGCAAAATGCTTGCCCAACTTTGTGATGGAGTTTTCAGGGTTCGAAACTGATTACGGATTCTTTATTACAATTGAGCAGTGTTTGCCTTACTACTTGTTGACAAGTTATATATTTCAAATATACTCGACAAAATTGCATAAACTTGTGAACAAAGTATCCTTGAAATGATGAATGGGGGTAAATATATTATTATTACATATGTCAATTTAACAAAAAAATATAGGCTCTAAAGCCAAAGCCGCATTTAAGAGTGTTTGCAACCACTGCAAAAGTGTTATTAATGATGCGTAAGATTTAAATCTACACTATCTATGCGGAAGTATCGTCCCCAAGAGTGTTTGCGAATAACAAATAGGGTCCTGATAAGATGTATGACATCCATTCCTATCATCACCAATCGACCAGAGGTAATTTCTCTAGCATCTGATGAAGCCAAACCTTTCGCAAAAATCTTTGCATTATATTCCGCCCTTTACGATCAGGGCCGCCTACTGCCTGAATTTCCCCTCAGAACGGTAATTACTGGGAGCGACGTTAATATATTTTTTGCCAAAATTATCAAGAACATAAATGTCAGCAAGGATACTGGCCCTGACAGCATTCTAATCATGGTGCTTAAGAAGTGTAACTAGAACTAGCTCCTATTCTTACAAAGCTGTTCAATCGATCCTTAAAAGAAGAATTCACCCCATCAGCTTGGAATGTCTGATTAGTCTGCCGAGTATTAAAATACTAGGGATCAGTCTTCTGTCTCAGTTCAGCCATATCAGTCTCTGATATTTCATGAGTAAGTTGTTTGAATCTGTGATACATCAAGAAGTCAAGCACTTCAGTAGAAACAAGCTACTTGGCTAAGATCAAAGTGTAGTATCTGTTCCGATGGATACTGCACCCCATAGACTGGTATTATCTTGGCCTTCGGGGCTTGATTTACGCCGGTCTATGGGTCTGTCCTGTGCAGTTCTAGGAGGTCCACCTTCCCAGGCTTCGCCTCCCCTCTTTGGGGAGGAGTAAGTTTATTGCTTACTGCCCGAGGCGCCCCTACCGGGGAATGCCGACGGGGCTATCCAGGCAATTTTTAACCCCCACTTTCCCGACTCGACCTTGGGTCACATCTTACTTGTGGGAGTAAGATAAAAACTGGCCTTGTGCCTAACTCCTGGAGAGGAGTAAATCAATACTCAGTAACAAGCAATATCGATTTCGTCCTGTAAAATCAACATCTGATGTGCTGACTGTAATATTATACAGGACCAGTGAATATATTGACGGAGGCTATGTCTCTAGAGCTATAGTTTTTGACATATCAATAGTTTTTGAAAAGGTTTGGCACAAGGGTTTGTTTCACAAGCTAGCTATGGAATATCCGGAAATATATTTGCAATCATCCACCCCTTTCTTTCTGATAGGTTTATTAAAGTAGCTATTGATGAGAAGAAGTCGGAACCACATAGTATAAATGCCGGTGTGCCTCAGGGATATGTTCTGGACCAAATCCTCTTCCTGGTATTTATCAATAATCTAAAACATAAAATGGGAAGTTCATTCTTTTACAGTTATGCAGATGAAGCACGCATCTATCGCAACCCTCCGAATGATCAACATCTCTTTGTTTATCTCTCTTCTAACCTGGAGCACGCAGATAAATTAGAAAGAGGCGGCTTGTTACTTTTAAATACATTTAAGCCAAGTTTTACTCTTGACACCACTAACGTTCGGATGTCAACTTTGCCCC
Organism: Sepiola atlantica; assembly: GCA_963556195.1. Taxonomy (NCBI): domain Eukaryota; kingdom Metazoa; phylum Mollusca; class Cephalopoda; order Sepiida; family Sepiolidae; genus Sepiola; species Sepiola atlantica. Next base: position 42,071,631 of record OY744515.1, read on the forward strand.
GATTGAAATGAATGGCTATCTCATTGAAATAGCCTACTGCTATGATAAACTTCTAGGACTGACCTTCACTCAAGACTTTCAACGTAAGACTTATATCCAATCTTTTGCTAAGCTGCTAGAAAGATGGTTGAATTATTCTACCGCTATTAAAACTATCTAACTCCTGACGCAATCATCTCCCTGTATAAGCGTCAAATACGTTTTAAGATGGACTATTTTTGCCACATCTGGGGAGGATCCACTCAAAGCATCATTTCCTGCTTCGACAAAGTACAAAATACACTTCGAATTTTAGTGGGAGATGTTCTCGTCTTTTCCTTAACAACCCCTTTCTCATAGAAGAGAGCTTGCTAGTCTTTCTCTACTCTATCGTAATTTTAATGGTAGGTATGTCACTATGCTTAAATCTATGGTTTCTTCTATAAAACATTTACAAGAACTCGTCTAGCTACAATAACTGTAAATAATGTTCCTTTCTGAGTGCCATAAAGTAAACTGATCCCCTATGAGCAAAGTTTATTTCCTAGAACTATCCGTCTGTGGAACAAAATACCACGCGGCTACTTCCCATCTGACTACCAAATGGTCGTGTTCAAGTCAAATATTAATACAATTTTGTATTGAGCCGTCTTCTTAAAGAATCTACTTCAGCCCAGTCTCAACGAGTGTTACACATCCTCAGGTTGTTGTTTACTTGTCTTCCTGACAATCTCATTAATCCTTATCCTCGTGTGGCCTATAAGCATTGATAAGCGGTGACTTTGTAGCATGTAACAGACACTGTTATTGTTTATCCATAAACAACAAACAGCTACAGTAAAGAATTACACCAAAACCAGCATGAAGCACCTTTAGGATTCCGAATATTTCACGATAGAGGTCAACATGATGCTGCTTCTATTATTACTACTTTTCAGTTTCTGATTCAACGTAAAGTAGATAAAGTATCATTTTTATAAATGGCACTGCTTCAGTTATACAGAGATTTGAAAACTTAGAGCCAGGTTTACACGATTTTATCTTTCAAATAATTGACTATTTGATAGAGTATTTATTAAGGTACGAAATAAGATAAAATTAAAAATAGTGAATATGTCATTATAAAAAAAATTAGTACGTGAAGATATTTTTTGTCTAATGTTAATGTTGTCAACTCAATATATAGATAAGTGTCATTATTATCAATTTGATTATCATCATTGTAATTGTCATTATTATTATTATTATTATTATTATTATTATTATTATTATTATTATTATTATTATTATTATTATTATTATTATTATTACTGTTGTAAGATATAACAATATATTTATAAATTACATATATTTATAAATTACATCATTTTCATGCAATTATTATTTAGAAGGGATATATGTTTTACTCTACAATTGCAAGTATTACTTGCGTCGTTTTTGCCTATATTTTTTATGAATTGTATTATTTTTAAATTATATTGTGGTGAGCAGTAGTTATATTTTCGGCAAATTTAGGGCCGGTACAGTATGATATACTTAATTAATTTGTATTTTTTACAACATCTCGGAGGAAATGTTACATTTCTCTCAAGATATTCAAATTTAATAACTAATAAATCAACAATGTATAGACAAAAATACGATGTTATTCATCAACATAGTCTCTTTTGAATTATGATGCACTGGTTCAAACTCTCTCCCACAATTTAATTGATCGTTTACAGATTAATTTTCCTTTGCTCCCAAGATCCGTCCCGGTTTCCGGTATCACTTCTTTATTAAAACTACATCTTTAGAGGTTTACAGACAGCCAGTAGTCTCTAAGACGAAATCTGAGTAATAGGATGGCTGCGAAAGCAATTTGAAGTGGACTTCTTGTGGTATTGTCATCGTAGCGATCGACTTGTGATACGGTGTATTGTCCTGGTGAAAGATTATTTTTTTTTGTTATTAGTGGCCGTTTTCTTGCGGAGTCTTCCTTCAATCGTACCAATAGTGCTATTTACGGGCCTTCCCTTGTCAAAGTATTCGATGAACAAAATAAGTTGCCAATCTGTAAGTATGGAGGCTTTAATCTTGTCCGTCAATATTTTCGTCTTGTCTCGCTTTTGATGGCTTTTAATGGCGGATATCTACTCAGCTGGATCAATGTGTTCTATATTGTCACATGCTGATGTAAAAGGCTCTGAATAATCCACGCGTTGTTGTTTTTGATCAAATGTGATCAAACGGAACACCCAATTTCAACAAAGATTTCTCATTGAAAAATAGTCGTGCAAAATAGTTATAGCACTGCCTTCTGATATCTTCAACTTTTTTCGGTAAAGACGAATCTGTGAACTGCTTTGTGTTTTTTCCAGGGGCAATTTCCTAATTTGGGCGAGCTCAGCGTTTACTATTAGTTGTATACATCCGACCACGTCTATAGTCAGCATACCACGTGTTAACCATTGTTTCCGATTGATTAGACTCTGAATAACACTTATCAAGCTATTGCTTTGCTTTACCCATTAAAAAGAAAAGCTTTAAAACAAATGAAATAAAAATGTTCCCATTATTTTGAACATTTTGTAACAGTAGCTTCACTTGAAAAGGTGTATTTTGTAAACTAATAATCCGATTGAAGTCAAATGTTGACACTTGCTACTTAGAAGTGAGCACTTATTAAATATCATATAGATTTTTATTAGTGGTGCAATGTATACGTGAGGTCTCGGACTTATTGAGTTATGTGTTATTTGCTTGGACACTTAGTGTAATTTGCGGGCTAAACCATGTAAAGCTTCCTTTCCTATTTCACCTCTTCCTTTCAATTTTTAATTGGTTATTTAATATTAAATTACTGTTATGCCAGGTTAGGATATTTAGAATTCATGTAATAGAGTTTTTTGGAACATTTTTCCGCATTATTAATTAATTTAACATTTTTATTTACATTGGATTTTTAATAACATGTTATGGAGTAAAATGTTAACACCGTTTTTCGTTGAGTGATTGTATTATTATATTTTTACAAAATAACATCTGGTTAAAATTTTATTTTATCCTCATATCACGAATATAGAAATCACTTCTACATTCTAGAAGAGACATTTGGGATTATTGAGTTGATAATAGTTTCATGGCGATTTATTATAGATAGTATAGCGTTTGTGTTGATTTATGGTAGCTATGTATAGTTTTCATGATTTAATGTTATATCTAGAAAATCTTTGATTCTGTGTTTTATATCAATATGTTTTAGTAAATTTTTTTTAAATTATGCAATTGTTTTTTTCGAAGATGCACATTAGAGCATTTATATAAAAAGAGCATCATCTCTGAAGACTTGTTTTCAGAAACGAGAAAATATCCATTGATTGCATTTAGTAAATATAAATCTAATAACTACGAAACATGTGCGAATCTGTCGATCTCATTAAATTATCTAGATGTTTTTAATTTCTTATCCTACATCTACTATCAATATAAAAACGTTTTTGCTAGCAACAAAAAGGGTGTATTTCTGAGTGTGTTATATCCGTAACCTTTTAGCCATACATAAAGATCTCTTAAACATGTTTGGCGATATCAATTGAAAGTGTTTTCCATTAATTTGCATTGCTTTATTGTTTAACCACTTACCTATGAATAAAAAAGAGATGATAAAACAGAATTTTATTGGTTATGATATAAGTTTCACAATAAATTATTTTTAAACAATTGTAAATAGACTGTTCGTAAGAATTTCTTTTGAATAAGCTAAAATTGTATTTTTAATCTTTCTCTTACTCTCTGTCTGTCTTGGCCATTTTGGCTACGATCAAAATGTAGTATCTGTTCCGATGGATACTGCACCCCATATACTGGTATTGTTTTGGCCTTCGGGGCTTGATTTACGCCGGTCTATGGGTCTATCCTGTGCAGTTCTAGGAGGTCACCCCTCCCAGGCTTCGCCTTCCCTCTTTGGGGAGGAGTAAGTTTATTGCTTACTGCCTGAGGCGCCTCTACCAGGAAATGTCGATGGGGCTGCCCAGGCAATTTTTCCCTACACGACTTTGAGTCACATCTTACTTGTGGAAGTAAGATAAAAACTGGCCTTGTGCCTAACTCCTTGAGAGGAGTAAATCAATACTCTCTCTGTATATATATATATATATATATATACATATATATATATATATATGTATATATATATATATATATATATATATATATATATATATATATATATATATATGTGTGTGTTTATGTGTATCTATATTATATGTAGACAGTAAATCCTCATGAATACATGCCTGATTTTCTTTCGCAAAAACTGCAGATGAACAGAATAAACTGTTTTAAAAAAGAACAATAAGATATGAAAAACAACTCATGAAAACGATTAAACGTGCCCGAGATGAGAAAACAACAACTTCCGAATCACTGTTCCATAAATTTACACCGGAGACTCGGAAACTAGATCAGAGAGTCGACAAGACGATTAAGAAAATATGGAAACTATAAAATCCCGTCGTAATTATTCAAACATACACACACACATATATATATATATATATATATATATATATATATATATATATATATATACATATATATATTCAAATGGTTAATTAAATTAAAGATAATTAAATTATCGTTTAATAATAATCTAGAGAGATTATATCAAGCTCAATAATGCACACTTTGATATATACCGAACTCTATCTGACAAACTTCATTCTGATTGTGTGAAACGGATAATTCCAATACCAAACTACTGCACAGACAGGATAAACTGGATATTACTAATTGCCGTCTAAATATCAGCCTCTTAACAAAATCATTTGGATGCCTAAACCATTTGAGTAGTATTCTTTTTCAAACATTCATTTCGTATATATCAGCTGTTTTTATTTTTTACGTGTCTTGGGGCGGCGTCAACCCTGACTCTACGCTCTCATTTCAACATAAGACTCTTTACTTTTTTGTCTTTATTTTGTTTTATTTCATGTAAAATTTTCCAAGTTAAATGTTGTCGATAATATTTACAAATACATTGTCGGTTTTTGTCTATCTTCTGATGAAAATAATTTATTTTTGAAAAGCCATGGATTAAGAATTTGAAGCTCCTTGCTCTGAACTTCTGATTTTCTAATAAATATTGTATCTTTAGAATTTGTTATTCTCATCTTTCATCTCTAGAATATATATATATATATATATATATATATATATATATATATATATATATATATAAGCATATATATATATTATGTATTGTATTATTAAATACACATGTGCTTGCTTATTTATATTAAAATTGCCTAATATATAACTGTCAACTGGTGAAGAGTACTCAATTCGATCAGTTTTTCATAATCGCTAATTACTCTTGGCGATTTAACGTGCAACGCTATTAACGATAATAGACCACTTTTCCACATAAATAATACACCACTTTTTGGCGGTTGACAGCGTTACATAGACATTTAGATTTCGTTTACTCGTGGGTCGTTCCTGATATCAAAATGATTACATTCCCCAACTGTCTACAAAATAGTCGATCGTCAATTCAGACCAGGAACGCCTCCATCTCTTGCCTCGCTAAGTAGCTGTGATATATGGAAGCGATCTGTTCGCTAGTATTACAGATGTCACCCATCGTCATTTGCGACATGTGTAAATGAAATCGCTAACCACAATTGCAAGTACTGTACTGAAAAGCTGTGATAACGCGAGAGAATCTCTCTGTGGATGACTATGAACACATGATATATATATATATATATATATATATATATATATATATATATATATATATATATATATATATATATACGTAACCACGAATACATACAGATACATACATTTATCTATAAACATAGACTTACACAAAATCAACTATAACATATATTAAACCAATAATTCACATAAAAGTCGCAGACACTGATTAACTTCTTTAAGAGTGTAAAACTTCCACATGTATATACATCTAAATATATATATGCACGTGTATCTATGTAGGCGTATGGAATGGTGTCTGTTTTATTTGTGTTTTTATTTAATTGTCGATAGCCATGTGAACAAATTTGCGTACATTAGTTAGTATACATATATAAATATATTACATATATTTATATAATTTATATATGTATTTATCTATCCATATATATATATATAATTCTGTATATATACACGTAAATGAGTGGGTTTACCCGTCTGTGCGTGTTCTATATTGTATAACAGTATCCTTGAATTTTAACAATTGCAAGAAACTGTACACAAGTCAAAAAGGGTAAAAGAAAAACAGTTTAAAGACCAGCATTAGCAGAAACAATTTTTAGAGAGGAAAAGAATATTTTCTAAAAATCAAAAACAAAAAATTGCAATAATTTTATTTATTTTCTTTTCTTTCTCGTCACAATCCTTAGAACCGGAAATCGCGTTTCTGACTTCATGTCGCAGCCAGGCGTTACAAAATTCTCAAACATTATAGAATTAAAAGAGATTTTTTCTATTTTACTTTTATTATTATTATATTTTTATTTTTGTAATCTTTCATAAAAATGATGACAACTAACGATCACGAATTTTGCGTCAGAATTTGGGCGAAATATTTTCCTTCTGTGCGAAACTATGATGATGTTTGTTAAAATCAATTACTTGTGTGCTATGCACACACGTGAATATAGAGGTACATTTTGAATCGTGACACTAGCCAAGATTGCTCGTCGATATTTTTGAAAATGTTACGGAATAAATATCTTATTACAAGTCAAAATTACAAATATTGGTTAGTCCGGAAACTTCTTGCTATTTTGAATATTTTTACTTCAAGCTATAAAATATCAACGATAAGTGTTAGATGGATATATTCGGACCCAGAAAACACCAATTATTTCCCCTTTGTCAGAAACAGCGCTCATTGAGTGTGAGACCAAAAGGACAAATTTAGTTATTTAGTAATCATTCTAACAGAAATGTGTTTACTTTGTTATAATTTAATTTCCTATATTAAAAACTTTCTACACAATACATAACTATAAAATATCTAGTTTTATACATAATTTTCTAAGTGAAATAAAGCTTCATCAGTTAAAGAGTGTTGTGTATTTTTTATTAGCGTACATCAAAAATTATGTCAATAAATAATTACATGGCTGATTGTATATTCCAGAAAAGTTTACACATTTCGTCAATAAGTCCTTAAATAATTATGCTTCGCAAGTATTCGCACTAATATTCATATACAATCATAGAATTACGTCAGTTATGTAAATTTTCATTAGTCAATTATTATTGTCATTTCTGATGACTTAAAAGAAAAACACTTACTGTTGCAATTTTATTTAGAGTGTATGATTTCCTTCCGAATTTATGTCATTGTTGCGGGTGTTGTCTAACTACCTATTTACTTTTATGCGTCCCCTCCCCAGCACGAAGGTTACTGAAGAAGCATTGAAAAGAGATCACTACTAAATCGAGAGTAAGCAAAATATAAACAGTAAATAAGTGATTATGTAGTTTAGTAATCCGACATTAGAAATAGTTTGTAAAAGTTGTATTTGTGTTTCGATTAGGGCTGTAATAAAACATCTTTTTCAGTGAAATTAAGCGAGGGATGAAGTATAATGACCTTAACAAACCTATAATTTATTTCAAAAGAATAAATCTCTAATGCGAATAAACAGCTGCCTATATATATATATATATACAGGGTGGGCCAAAATAAGGGTCCTATCTTTAAATTTGAATAACTTGAATTTGAATAACTTCCACAAAATAAAAGTTAAACTCACCAAACTTTATGTGTGTGTAGATTTTTTGAAATAAACAAAACAAATTTTAGCCGAAAAACACTTCTTAAAACTTACAAAAACTAAAGTATTGTTTTTTACACTGTTTTGAGTTTTTTAAGCAAAAATAATGTTTTCTAAATGAGGGTACGTTCCTTAGGGCTAATACGGCTCATGCTTGCTTCGGAAGGGGTCCTTTACTTATTCTAAAAAAAAAAAAATCAATAAATAAAAAAGTTATGAATTTTTAAAAATAGGACCCTTATTTTTGCCCACCCTGTATATATATATATGTATGTATTAAGGCAATGAATATAGATGTTTGTTAATTTTTTGGGGGATTGAATGAAATTTAAGTGTAACAACGAGAGGACAAAAATGAAATAATCAATACATAAATGTACTTAGCCACCTTTCGTCCACACTCATCAGAGTAAATACGTGAAAATAATTCATGCACTACGATTAAAAAGTTAAAATAATGAAATGAAGACCAGTGACAAATTTTGAGAAAAAAATGGGGGGTTCATAAGTGGATCACATTTAGTCCTATAAGTCACTCCTTTTGATTACAAAGGGAGTGTTTTGATGATTTAATATATATTGCTTCCGGGACTTTAAGGTTAAAGATGGAATAACGAATGTGATCTACTTCTGACAGAAAACATATGTAAGCCGACGAATTAAGTCAGTTTCATAAGATCTCTTTTACTTGTTGATGTTGGCAACCTTCACGAACGCCTCTCCTTTAAGTACCTCATTCTGTAAAGGAAATAAGGAAAACCAATGCAGCAATGAAATTATCTGGTTAGAAAGTCGTACAATGCTGATAACATGAAGTTATTTTTTATACAGGTAGATGAAGAAACCCACTTTGAAATTTCCAGAGGTCCCGCTAGTTTTGTATTGATAATATGAATCTACTTTGTATTATTTTAAATTGTTGACTTCAGAACATAGTTAACAAAAGGGCGTGGTCAAAATAATCATAACAAAAAAAAATACTACTACTATTACTAAGTTCACTTTTGTTTATTCTTTCTTTCTCTTTCTTTATTCTAAACTGGTTTACACTCTGCGTGAAAAATGATAGTAAGATTCAAAATTCGCCAGTGTTCACACTCGTTATGGAATCTGAGTTTAATCTCATCTCCATCTCAATATATATATACAGCAAAAATCTGTGTCTCACTAAAACTTGAAAAATACATGACAAACATCAACAAAGTAGGTATTATTTTAATCGGCATAAACCCGGGTAACTAATATCGAAAAATTACAAAAAAATATTAATTTTTCGAAGGGTCAAATATACATTTTTCGTTTAATGTGTTAACACTTTTTAATGTTATATTGCGCACATCACGTCATAGCTATAAGTACATGAAGTCATATTGATAGGTTTGGATAATATTCTTACGCCATCGTAATTGTTTATTTTATTACGTTTCGCTAAAGACTATTGCCCCTATCAAAAGGACGTAGAATCATAGAGAATGATTTTAGTAGAGCTCTTAAGGCATCCTTGATTTAGAATAAAGTAATCGGCGTTGTCCGGGACAAACTTTATATTGAGATGTATATCCTTCTGAGGGGATATGTTAAGTAACGCATACACTGGATGAGGATTAAGAAAACCAGCTGCTGTTTAATCGAAGTTAAGCAACGCATATGCTGGCCAGTACTAAATGGATGACGATTTACGAAGACCAGATGCTGTACAATCTCAGATAAGCCACACAAAACCTGGCCACTACTAAATGAGTGCTATTTAGGTGACTACTTTTTTGTTTAAGGAAGTCGCTCTAGAAAAGGCATGAAATCACTTGATGTTAATAGCAAAACAATACAACTTCAAGGTCAAAAACTAGCCAACGATAAGTGTTAGATGGATATATTCTGACCCAGAAAACACCAATTATTTCCCCTTTGTCAGAAACAGCGCTCATTGAGTGTGAGACCAAAAGGACAAATTAAGTTACGCAAGAGTTACGAAGCTGCGGAAAGTAAACCTAATGTTCACTTTCTACTCTCTTGGATGCTGTACATTCGAAGTGAAGCAGCGCATAGCATGGCTATTACTAAATGAGTTACTACAAATGAATCGTGTGCAAATATATGTACGCCTTTCGAATCAGAAGAAGTTAAGCCACGCATATCCTGGTCAGTTAGGCGTCGTCCTGAATAATAATAATAATAATAATAATAATAATAATAATAATAATAATAATAATAATAATACATGTCGTATGGCAAAATTGGTCGATACAATAGATACATCCGGTGTTATTTGATACGGCGTGGCCCGGGATAAACAACTTTACACTCTTATTTTATAATATTACATATAAAAAGAGGTAGTTGGCGTTGTTCGGTAGTAATAAATATACAACAGTAATACATATCCTATGTCAACCGTTTGTAATATATACAACATGTGTGTTTAGATACCACTATGCCCTGGATAAACGTTACCCTTTTATTAACCGGCTTTAATCAAAAGAAACATCCTACATTATATTTTAGGCGGATTTTAGTTTCACAAATAATAATTTTTTTAAAATAATTTATTTGATGGCCATTCATTTCTTGTGAATCATGTGCTTCTAGTGTTTACATTGGTTGCTTCGATATCTTTCAAGTTAGAGTTTTTCTAGAAAGACATCGGGTACTTCCGGTAAGGACCACGTGAAGGTTGAGAATAGCCCTTAGTGAAAGTAGTACTGTGTAACCGACTGGATTCGAACTTTGAAACCAAGGTCGTCAGTCCGTGCCGTTATCCAGTTAACCACCATCACTTCCCTGTTTAATGGCCGCTCTATCTTAAATCAGAAATTGCTAACCGGTGTTAATCAACAGAAACATCCTACATCATATTTTAGACCGGACTTTTTTTAGCAAATGATAATTTGTTTTAAATAATTTGCTTAATGGTGAAACGGAAGATATCCACTTGCCTATGGCTGTCCCATCTGACATCATAAACCGGTATTAATCAAAAGAAACATCGTACATGATATTTTAGTCCGGTAATGTTTCCCGGGAAAAAGAACCTGTCTGTAATTTTACAAAAATATTGTCGTATACCCTTGGAGCCATGATTCTAAGTGCTCAATATTCAGGATAGAGCAAGTAGTAACCGAAACGTGTTCATTACGTTGCTGAATATTTTAAATAAAGCAGGTGTATTCCCACATAGTGTTGCTCAGTATAAATATCTTCTCCGTCTTTTTTTATGATGTTGTTACCCGGGAGCAATAATCCAAAGTTCACAACATCCTGGATAGAGCAGGTTTATTCAATTCTTATCATTCATTTTTGCTCGTTCACATGACATTCACTTATTTTCATTAGTGTTTCATTTACTTTTATTTCCATTCATTATTTTTTCATTCATTTTTTATTTATTTTTGAACATTCATTATCTTTTATTGTTTTTTTAATTCATTTTTAATTTATTTTTCATTAATGAAAAACGTATGATGAGAAACATCTCATCATACGTTTTTCATTAATTTTTCTTTCATTTATTTAATTCACTTATTTTTTATTCATTTATTAATACATTTTTTATGTATTTTTTCATTTATTATTCTATTCATTTTTTTTAATTCATTATTTTTCATTCATTATTTTTTTATTCAATTATCATACTTTTTTTATACATTTTTTATTCAATTTTTTCATTCCAATAAAAAAATGTAATTTTTTATTCATCTTTCATGATTTTTTAAATTTATTATTATTTCATTCAATTTGCATTCATTTTTTCATTAAAATTTTTGCATTCACTTTTCATTCGTTGTTCTTCATTCACTTTTTATACATATGCTCACTCATTTTTTCATTCATTTTGTTCAGTCTCTAGTCAGTTTTGATTCATTTTGTTCATCCATTTGTTATTAATTTCTTCATTCGTTTCACATTAATTTGTCTTTTTTTTACATCGACTTTTTCATTCACATTTGTGTTATTTTTTCATTCATATTAGATTCATGTTTCCTCATTAATTTTTTCTTTGATTTTTCATTCATATCAATATCTTGGATAGGACAGCTAGCCCCATAAAACTGCTAATAGCAGTACTCAATATCTTAGATAGAGCAGGTGTGTGTTTAAACACAGTGTTGCTCAGGATAAATAACTTATCTGTCTTTTTTTAGAATGTTGTATAACCTAGCGAGCCATAATTGATAGTGCTTAATATATTTTATATTCATATTATTGTAAAAGTAAGGTGTGGGAAAAAGAAATTACCAATTTACCGGGACCATATGTTCTACTTTCCATTGTCCGAGATCCAAAATTGTAAGATTACAGTATTACTTTTGGTAGGAGTTATATAGTGAATCTATTCAGACTATTAAATTCATCAACTCCTTAATATTTTTAAATGGAGGTGCAAGAATGAATTAGGAATTTACCGTGACCATTTGTTCTTCTCCGCGTCGTTTGGGATAAATAATTGTTAAATTTCAGTATTACTTTTTTTAACTGGTGTATATTAACTCTCGTTGGTCTATTGCCTTGATAAATATTACGTATCTTTTTAATATGTTGTAATGGAGAGTCGGAATTAAGGAATTGAACTGGACTATTTGTTTTACTCGGTGTTGCCGGGATAACACATTGTAAAACTACATTATTACTTTTGTAAGGCATATATAGAAAATCTTTTCATACGTCTGACTTCATCAATATCACGTATGTTCTTAATATATTACAATTAAAATACAGTTGAGACATTTAGAATTGACCTGACACTTTGCTCTACGCGGCATTGTCCAGGATAAAAATGTATGATTTCAGTATTACTTTTGGTAACTTATATATATATATTAAATCTCTTCGGACTATTGTATTTTTCAACATCATTTATCAACATATTATTGTGAAATATTGGAGGCAACAATACATTTAGAATTCACCGAGACTATTGCTTCTACTCGGCGTTGTCCGGAATCAATAATGATTAACAACCTTATTTCCCTTCATATTTCGTTTTAACCGTTCTTTGGACAGTGGTCTAAAGGCCTCTTTACTAACAGTACCGTATTATATTTTATAAGTGATGAGGTGTGGGGTTGAAACAGAAACTTTTGTGCTACATGGTGTTGTTCGGGAGCAATAACATTTTCATTATAACATTTGGTTAATTCTGTAGTTCTACTTCGAATTGTAAGGAAAGATTAAATGAAAAATACATTATAACATAATCTTGGAAGAGTTTCATTATCAACATAATTTCTCTACATATTATTGTAAAAGCGAGGTTGACGGGAACGAAATTACCTGCCATCAATAATTTCATTGTGTGTTGTTCTATTTAGCGTTGTCCAGGAGCAAGTAATGTAAGATTACAGTCTGACATTTAAAAAGGGAGTGTGCCGGTAAAGGAATTACTATATTATTTTTTTCAACACCTTAAAACAGAAGAGAAGAATAGGTGAAAGAGTGGGTTAGGAGTAGCACGAAAATGTGAGTAGGAGTAAGAGAAAGAGACACGGATACGGCTAGAGAGAGATATGGAAGGGTTAGGGTTAGGGTGGGAGAGATAGACGTTTTGACATAAAGATGTTAAACATGTTATTTAGCTTCTATTTTGATATGTGTATGGTCCTGCCCCAAGCCACGTAGCACAACAAGTATTTATACACACACACACACACACACACACACATATATATATATATATATATATATATATATATATATATATATATATATATATATATATATATTAGAGAATGCTTGAAGCATTGCTGGGTATAGTAGTAGTACGTTTTTGAAAGGCTGTGGGCAATACAAATTCCAAGTAAGCTGCAGGTTGTAAGGAACAAAAACAATAAATCGAATACGAAACATGACTTACTATTTATTTTTCCTAAAATCTTACATAACAGCAAGAGTGTTTTAGCTGTTTGTGTGATGTCCGAGTGATTAAAAATCACTATTTAATATTTCGGGAAAAGAGACTTCCCATTGTCAAAAATAATTAAACCAGAAGAAAAATTTCTCCGACTGTGCAGAGAATCCTACAAAATAAAATGGCTGCTAAAACACTCTTGCTGTCATGTTTAGATTTTAGGAAAAATAAATAGTAAGTCATATTTCGTATTCGATTTATTGTTTTTGTTTCATTACAACTTGCATCTTACCCGGAATTTGCATTGCACACAGCCTTTCAAATATATATATATATATATATATATATATATATATATATATATATATATTACAGATAATTAGAATCAGATCTGTTCCGTCGATTTCAAATCAGACAAGGGGGCAGCACGTGCCCGCCGTTTATGGACTCTCATCAGCCACCTTGTAAACGGAGAAAACAGGTTAAGAAGAGATCGTGAAGGGTGAGCGCCTGCTGTTCCCTTTGTTAGAATTGTAAACCGACGATATAAAAATAAATAAATATTACCCACTTGTTACTTATTTTAAAAAATAACCGATCACTCTGTTGGAGTTCTCTCCCACGTGCATCACTTCCCAAAACAATCATATGAAATCATACAAGTAAGTAGTTAAATCTTTCATATATGCATTGTTATCATAATTATTGATGCTCTAAGGAATAGAAACAGATTTAGTATTAACTTTTTTTATTATAAAGTGGATAAAATCTTTCCGAATTCATTTCAGGCAACATAGTTAGTTGTAAGTGGTTGTCTAACTTGTTACTTGCTTCCACGCTTCCATTCATCAATTAAAAATGTTCCAGTCCGTCCTAAAAAAACGTATTTTACTCAATAACGTTTACATGACTGGATAAATGTACATACATTTATTTAAATATATATATATATATATATATATATATATATATATATATATATATATATATATATATATATATATATATATATATATGAGTGACTTTAATAACAAGCAGTGCAAATAGCTACATGCACGATCAGAACGCCGTTCGTAGATCACTCTAGACTGCTTGGGTAAATCTAGCCGCCGACTCGCTATTTTCATTTAAATTCCTCTCTATTTACAAACTAATTGGCTATGGCCGATGGGATAAGACTCTCGACTACAAATCAGTGGCGATTTGTGATCGGGGTTCGCGCCCACCAACCGTTGAGAATTAGTTCCTACACTGAAGATTGCGTTAGCATTAAACATCGATGTCTGTAGTTATTTAATAAATTAAAAAAATATTTATGTATACATATTATTATTCATATATATATATATTATTTATATATTTATATATAGATATGTATATATTATATATATATTTATTTATATATAGATATATTTATATAAATAATATTTATATATATATATATATTTATATTATATTTATATAGAGAGAGAGATATATTTATATATATATATATATATATAGTAAGCAATGACAATATATATGGCAATCAAGCTACACAGAGGCTCCCGTGTTTCATCCCCGGGGGGAATTGTCAGGCTAAATACATGGAGTTATTTTTGTCAGGTGTTTTTTTATACATGGCTTACATAACCAATCAGATTCTTTGTTATTCCCTCAGCCAATCGTTGGGCTTCCCTCGAACAAAGGCTTTGTTTGTGACGCTCCTATTTTTTGTTAACAATGGATTATCCTATATCCTGTTTCCTTTGTTTTGTCAATACAGTGGGCGAATTTATTTTAACACGTGGTTTCTTGTATTTCTATTTTAGGTTTTAAATTTTAACTAATTCAGTTTTTTATTTATTTATTCATTTATTTTTATTTATTTATTTATTTATTTTATTAATTATATATCAGTCTAAGGTAATTTTTTTTCTGTGTAAACAGCTGTTTGCTATTTCACTTCTAGAGTTTAATAGGTTTCGGGGATCTTTAAAATTTAGGATTTCATATTTTTCATTCAGGCATAATCTACACGGGTCGTCTAAGTTTCTACATGTACTGGCCTGTCTTACTATTTTCCATTCAACTATTGGTGAGTGTCTATTTTCTTTGAGCTCTCAATAATGGTTAGCTAGTGCTGTTTTAGTTCGACGTTCTCTGTTTGTAAATGTGTTTTATGGTCATAGTATCTGGTTTTAAAGTCTAGAGATGTCATACCCAAGTAGTATTTCTTGTTATTTGGTCTTTCGTTGGCAAATATCGTTGCTTGGTATACAACACTTTTAGTTAGGCATTTATTTTGTAGTGGACAAAGTTTACGATTTATGCAGTTACATCTTTTCTCTTCATTGCTAACATTTTCGTTTCTATTCGGGTTGTTATTATTAGTGTTTTGTTTATTTCTATTAGTATTGTTCATATTTTTGTTCTTCGTAGTGTTATTTTTGTTATATTTTCCACTTTGTTTATTTTTGTCTTCTCTATTGTTGTCTTTTAGTATTTTGTTGTTGTGTGCCTTAATTATCATTTCTAGGTTTTCACAGCAGCTGTAGGATAGGGGTAGATTATTTTTATTGAATATTTTATGTAGAGGGTTGGTTACGGGGAAGTGTTTTTCAATCAGATTTAGGAATGTTTCGCCTAGTTTGGTTTTTAGCATCTGGTTATAGGGAGGAGTATAGTAGATTATATTTCTTTTTCTTTTGTTTTTATTTTTAATTTTGTTTAATTATTGGTGTCCTGTTTTTTTATATTTAATTACGGTATTGTGGTAACCACTATTTTTAGAGCTGTATTAACTCTACGTGAGGGCAGCGTGTTTTGTTTTCTTTATCACGACATAGATGTTATAGGATAGCGTCATAATGGACATGGCATTGGCTCGGACGATAATTAGGAATATGCGCTGTAACAGCAAATCGATCTCTTTCTTTGCCTTCTTTTGATCTGATGACTTGCACGAATCGTTAAGTATTGGGTTCGAGGATTCTTGTGGTTTCAACAGAGATATGCTGAAAAATTAAATCCTCGGTTCGTGAGTTGTATTTCTTTTTTTCTGGTTTTAATGAATTCTACTGCGGTGCCAAGATTGGCAAGAGTTGTTCAATATTGTGTACAATTTCAAATCTAAGACAATACATTTAATCTTTCTGTTTTTTTTTCATTATTCGTTTATATATTTTGAATACTTCTTTCCTAATTAGGATTTTTTCCGATCCTTCTCTCTTTCATCTTAATACTTTATTTTTACCCGTAAACGTGCGTCTATTTTCAAACCTTATTAAATACACTTCTCTTTACTTATTGCGTTCGTAGTTTTCTTGTTTCATTCTTTTTTCTCACCATATTCCTTTGTTTCCACCGTCCGCTTTGCATCGTTTTCAATCTGTTCTTATTCAGCTGTTTTCCCTGCTCGTTCACAATGCTTGTTTTCTGATTGATAAGACTCTATGGCTTTTTGACAACAGCCATAACAAACATATAGGTGTAAGCAGCAAGCAACCCTGGACAACAGTCGTAAATATAATAAAATAAATAAATATATAACAACACCTATACTTCTGTAAAAATCTATCATTTATCTAGAAAAAAATTGATTGCACCAAACATCAGGCAATAATGAAAACATAGTGTAAGAATAAATTGTAAAAAGTCATTGTACGGTAACAACAATAGTAAATCAGAAAGTAACTGACATTTTCTGTTACTAATCTGTTCTTCTGTTATATTTAATATTCGGTTAATTTTTTTACATGAAGTTCTTCAAATAAACACAGTGAGAGTGACACGCATGCATACATTTGCACGCGTTCAAAAACTGTACCATCATCGCTTTCTAAAAATACGCTAGTATTCATTCATTCATTCATTCACATTGTATGAATAAGATAATTCTTTTGATGGCATTCTAGTTAGCATTCTTTCCAGAGATAGATTGGGTACTTACGGGAGTGACCATTTGAAGGTTGCGAATATCCTAAGTGAAAGTATTTTTGTGGAACTACCTGGATTCGAACTTGGCACACCCAGGCCGTCAGTTCGTGTCCTAAACAACAGAGCCACCATCACCTCTAACGCTGGCACTCACACATGGATATATACATACGTATGCATACATACACACACAAACGTACATACATACAGATCATTGTTAAACATAAAATATATAAGAGTAACCTGCCCCCATAAATCGCCAACAAAGGATGGGAAGACAGTTTCGGTGGCCAATGTTATTTTGTTAACCCTGCCGCCACTATGAACGTGTGCCATCGGGCAGAGTATTAAGAAAATGTATATTCATCTTTGCAGTATCAGAATGTCTAATGTAAACGGTCTTATGCTTGTGTGTTTGCACCTTTGTATATGTAGGTATCTGTTTATGCGTGTCCGTGTTTCTGTGTGTGACTGTCCGTATGTTTATTTTAGAAAGAGATGATCTAGAGATCAAAGAGATTTCTGAAGTATACATATTGGCATAGTCAAAGTAGCACATTAAAATGTAGATATGTGTACACATAAAGAATTATACGTAAACAGATACGAAGTGATATATATATATATATATATATATATATATATATATATATATATATATATATGTTTGTGTGTGTGTGCATATATATCTATATAAATATTCGAAAAGAGTACCTGTCAAAGAACAGGTGAAATTATTTCCCCCAGCAGAAGAGTTTCACCCAAATTGTATGTCTCCTTATGAAGATAAAAATCAAGATACAATGATATTACGTCTTATGTCTAGAACCCTTATTCCAAGTTTTATAAAAATCAATAACATCATTTTTGATTCTAGAATAAGTAAATATTAAAAGGCAATGGACATTCCATGAATCTTGTTTAATTAATGTCTATTGACTATTGATCAGATTAAATGAAACTCTGATATATTTTAATTTTCAAATGGGTTGTAATCGGTTTTCGTAAAATTCTTTAAAATTCTCCAACGTAACTGATATGTTGTGGAACATTAATTAATTTATGTGTAATATTATAGTTTAAATTTAAAAAAACAATCGAAGTTAGCTAAATTACACAAAGGGCGCCCACCCCTTGTTACACCCGTTGTATAAATTTGCACCAACCTTGATATAGCCCACGTTACGCCCACTCACAGTTAGCAGCTGTATTTCAATATTAATATTATTAGTTAATCAGTCTTGGAGTCAATCCTATACACACAAATATATAAACATATATATATATATATATATATATATATATATATATATATATATATATATATATATATATATATATATATATAGTCTTGGAAGTTTCTCAACCATTAAAACTATATTAAAAAAAAAAATTAATCCCAAGTCGTTCAGTGGAAAATCACTCATGTAAGTCAATTTAACTTTTACAGTTATTATATTAGTTTGCTTCTAACATTATTTAAGGGATCATCAGTTGTTTACCATGAACAACTGTTTCAGGAATTTAATATATATATATATATATATATATATATATATATATATCTTTTAAATTTTATTTTTATTTTAGGCACGCAAAAAATTAATTTTCAAATAATATATATATATATATATATATATATATATATATATATATATATATATATGTGTTTATTTATTCTGGTACATACAAATTAGTACAACATTCGTACCGTCGGTTTCAAGCACGGAAGGTCTTACCCATCCGGCTCTCTTCAGCTTCTGTTGTCATCTGTTTTGGAAATGTGAATTCACATGACACTCTCGTTGGGACGCGGTATTTGCTCAGTGTGTTGTGTGTGTTTGTTTAACTTTAAATTTAGTGTAATGAGACCGTTGAGATTTAAAACAAGAGGAAATTCAAGATTAAAGGGAATAAAAAAATATAAAAAAATATATAAAAAAATATGTAAATATATATATATATAAATATAAAAAATATATATATAAAAAATTTAAAGCATAAGAATAAAAAACGAGAATAAAAAAGAAAGAAAGAATAAAAACATAATAAATAAAAAAACATAATAAATAAAAAAATAAAAATAAATAAAAAAATTTAAATTAAAATTAAAAATAAAAACAAAAATAAAAAAATAACATAAAAGGTTTCTCTGTAATTCCCGTGAGCCAAATTATGAATTTGTATCATTAGCCGTTATATTTTTGAAGGTATGCGTTTTAAAAGAAAGAACCGTTATCGTGTTAAAGATCTTTTACACAGCTTGGAGTGATTTTAATGAAGAAATTTCTGGATCTAAGGGAGGTAACTTTGTTGGAAATATGAAATATTTGAGTTTGTTAAAATGGATTTGTAGGTTAATCTAATGACTGATAAATAAATTAAATATTTTTATATTTTTGTATTTTTGTGAAAGTCGAAGTTTTTGCTTTTGAAATTGATGTGGATATAATTTGTTTAAATGGATTTGTAGAGTAATCTAGTGACTGATAAATAAATGAAACATTTTTGTATTTTTGTATTTTTGTGAAAGTCGAAGTTTTTGCTCTTGAAATTGATGTGGATATAATTTGTTTAAATGGATTTGTAGAGTAATCTAGTGACTGATAAATAAATTAAATATTTTTATATTTTTGTGAAGGTCGAAGTTTATGCTCTTGAAATTTATGTGGATATAGGTTGATGATGTGGTTGTTCGTTTTTATTTTGTTTATATTAGTAGAGGGGGTAGCTAGACATTATGTGAATCGGTCATACCAGTTCATGAGTAATGCTTGTCTCTTGTGGATACACCCCTTAAATATTTCACAACGGATATTTAAACAGGCTGTATTCGGATCGATGATGGCCCTTGAAATGTGGTATTTTCAGCGTCACATAGAATACATCTGTTTATGGCTGAAGAGAAGGATGGTTTTCTCTCAATTATTTTCCATTTGATGGTGAAGGGTGTATTTTCTTCTTTAAGCTGCCATATTCGGGTCGCGAGTGCCGTATTAGCCTTGTTTTTGTATCTGAAGGTGTTCATGTGTGCGTATAATCTTTGTTTGAAGTTTCCCTTCGTCATCCCAATATATTTTTTTGCACTACTGGTATTCTGGTCTGTGACGGTTGCTTCATATATGATTGAATCGATTTTGCAATTTCCCCCCAGGGGGCATTTTTTTGTTTTGGCATGAGCAGCCTGCGTTTGTAATTGTTTTGGGTTCCGCAGAGATAATTTTTCTTATTGAAGGGACAGTGGAATAGCTGACCTTAACAGAATTTCTGTTAAAAAGTTTGTGTAATTCACTTGTGGGTGGGAAGTGTTTGTCGAGTAATTTGAGGAAAAGTTGGCCTTCCTTTGTCTTGGTATTGGTGGAATAGGGTGGGGAAAACCAGATCACCGATCTCCTTCTATTGCGGGTCCCCCGTGGTTGGTCTCAGTTGGGGGTGTATGAGATCTCTTCTCTAAACCCGCTGTCGCGGAGCGCTTTGTTGTAATATCGTGCTGCTTGGTTGAAAATTTCGGGACTGGATGAGAGGTTTAAAATTCTTTGGCTAATATTATTGACTAAATATTTAAAGATGGTGGGGGGTGGGTGGCAGGATCCCTTGTGTATGTATTGGAGTGTTTCATTGGGTTTGTGGAAAGGTTTGTGTGTATTGTTTTAAGGTTCAGTGTGGTATCTAGGAAGTTTACTTGGTCTAAATTTGTGTTAATGGAGATTTTGAAGCCGAGATTATAGAAGGTGTTTGTTAATTCTTTTCTAAATCTATCTAATGTGTTTCCGTTGTGGTTGCGTGACAGACAAAGTCCGTCATCTCTATAGAGACCAAAGAAATAGTCTGGAAATTTATTTTGGAGTGTATCTAATATAAGCAAGCCGACTAAGTAACAGATGTCTGCACTGTCGTAAGCTCCCATTGCAACATCAAATGGGTCCTCTGGGGTTGATTTTTTAACCCAAGCCCTTCCCTCGAAGAAGAGAAGGGTTTGTCTTGCTTGCAGTATTGTGTCCTTTTCTAGTTGACTGATGTTTGTGTGTGAAAGTGCAAATGTTAAGGCCTTATCTAGGGTGTCTTTTGTAATGGATGGGTAGAAGTCTACTATATCTAATTGTGTGAATTTACATCTGTGTTTATCTTGTATGTTATGGAACCAATTTAGGTCTGAGTTAGTATTGTCCCACATACCTAGGTTTGTTTTTTCCTTAATTTTATTAACTATATTTTTAACAATGGATTTGCTTGCTAGTCCTAATTCGCTTTTAGCTGGGTTGATTAGTCTGCAGGAGGGTTTATTTGTGAAGTTTTCTTTGTGGTATTTTAACGTAACAAAGGCCTTCCTCTTATCTAAATAATTAATTATATATTCGACACTTAGTCTAGTAGCTATTTCAGTAGTATCATTATTAATAGACTTATATGTATTTGCGTTGGCTAATTGATATTTATCGGTAATGGAGCTAATTGTTAGGTCTGTTTTTTCCTTTTTAGTCATTTTATAAATATTTTTCGTTTTGTCGGAGAATATAAGTGCGTTATTTCTTCTTTTAAGTTTTTTTATGTCGGCGGTAAGTGTCTTCTGAAACGGAGTTTGCTTGTTTGTAAAAACTAGGTTGTGAGTAATGTTGAGTAGGTCTTTCTCGAAATTGTCTAAGACCTCTACTTTTGGCGGGTATTTACAAGATTTTAAGCCGTAGTAGTTTTTTTCTGTTTGCCTCTGTTCTGTATTCAAAACTTTCCATCTCATTCTTCCTATGACGTCCACTATTTTTGTTAGGAGTATCCTGCTATATGTTTGGTTTTTGGTGGTTGGGATATTTTTGGTAGAATATCCGAGAGTGTATAGTTCCATTTCCCAGGGTATAGGTAATCCCTGTTATTTTCCGTGGTGTTGGTAATTTTCCCGAGAGTGCTCGACTACGAGACTAACAGGGTTTAACTGTAAATCCTGGTAGGGCTGTGTAACTTCTTTGTAAAATGGTAGGAAAAATCCCAGCAGAGTGCTCGATTAATTAAGAATTAAAGTTAAAAATTAAGAGCATATTATTTATTTATTCTGGTACAGAAAAATTAGTACAACATTCGTACCGTCGGTTTCAGGTATATATATATATATATATATATATATATATATATATATATATATATATATATATAATTGGATACAGCACAAAGAACACCTGATTCCATCTGGAGCATTTAATAGCTTCGATGACTGTTCCTTGTAGAAACATGGTTTTATCTGTGCGCGTATTTGACACATGTAAAACAGCATCTCTTTTGTAAAATTGTTGTTTACCTTACAGTCTTTCTAAAGTTAGTCGCTAGGATTTCGGAATATATGGTCAACAAATCAAATTGAATGGGTATCGTATTTAATACAAATAAGTTTGAATGAACAGATTTTAGCGAACTACATTATATTTATGTGGATGCATGTATGTTGTATATATGTATGCATATAAATAAACACACACATATATATATATATATATATATATATATATATATATCAATGTCTGGAAAGAGTTGATTTCTGATATGAAACAATAGTGATCGCATAGAAAAATATTTCCTTTTAATGCGATGATTCTTTTGTTGGGCATCCTTTCTTCCCTCGGAAACTAATTATTTTCATCACAAAACTTGTTTGGCTTTGTAGATGTTTGCTGCAGAAAGTCAGTTGTAAATACACCTACCTAAAAAAAACTTTTAATCCTTTATTTATTCATCATCATCTTTTTATGGTTCACCTTGAAAATTTCGTGATATACATTGAAATGGATACACCCTAGCCAAACTTCGTTTTAGGAGCAAGTAGAATTGTATTCTCATCGAAATCAAAATGTTAATCCTCTAAAATATGTTATTTTATCAACTTTTCTTTATTCACAGATATATTGTTTATTATTGATATTAATCGCCCAATCTATTTTATAGACGAATTAATAATAATATTTATGTTATAAGACTTCTATTGTTAGCAGAGGGTGAGTGTTTCAACACATATGATCAACTAATATAATGCCCTAACATAGCTGACACAACATTTTGAATCTGTACTTTTTAATGACATTAATAAACCGATATAGGAACTTAATTATTCGGTGTGAGATTACAAATTATCGCACACATGCACATACATAGGTATATTGTTACTCAGGTAAAGTAATAAGTGTTAACAAGATTAGTCCGTATTCTGATTTAAGATATTAACTTTATTGTACCTAAGTGATCTGTGTTAGTTGTCAACCAATCAAAAGCTGCAATACTTTCAGAAACACCGTCTCGAAAAATAACACTATATATATATATATATATATATATATATATATATATATATATATATATATATGCATATATATACATATATATATATATACATATATATAGAGAGAGATAGAGAGAGATACATATATACATATATAGGTATATATATACATATATTTATATATATATATATATATATATATATATATATATATATATATATATATATATATATATATACAATAATATTTTTATTAATAAATATTAATTATTTAGGTAAAGAGCAGGAAAATAAATATTTATGATATATACTTTTAAACTATAACCTATCACGAAAGACTTCGTGCTTGACATACGATATAAAGACAAGTATATATAGACAAGTAAAAGATTAGAATAAATACTGTAAACATACAATATATATTACGTCATCAGTTGCTCATAACAATGTGTTTCAAATAAAAGAAATTGTTGTTCCTTCCTTAAGCCATGGCTTTCATTCTTTAAGTGGGCATGGCTCAAGGAAGGACAAATAAATTTATTTTATTTGAACCACTTTGTTTTTAGCAACTGATGACGTAATATATATTGTATCTGTACAATCTTTATTCCAATCGTTTACATATAAATATATACAAATATATAATGTATTATTATTTCATGTCTATGCACATATAAAATTATTAGATAATTTAATGTCTTGTATATATATATATATATATATATATATATATATATATATATATATATATAATTATATTAGAGAATTGGTCACTCATATAAGTGGGTATAACTGCACACTAAGTTGATGACCACCTCATGACCACGTGTAACTATTTACACTATTACCACACGCACTTATAAATAGTTTTCATGCTGGGGTTAGGCATACTTACAAAAAACAGTTATAGTTAGAGAACCCTTCACCGTTCAGTAAGATTTCGATGTGTCGCCTTAGGACTTTTTCAAAAGAATTTTTAAGATCAAAGAATTATAGAGCGTGCATTGTTTTAATGTCTATGTTTATCTAGTAGACGCAAACAATTTCGTCCTCGTTTTTATGTACTTATGTATTCCTTAGTAGATTGATTGACCTCTAAGCAAATGTGTCTAAGAGAAGGCCAATCGTAATCGACACCTATCTCTTCCGGTAAGAAACAGGAAGCATAGTCAAAATATTCCTCAATTGTAAACATGTCAGTCATAAACATATAGCTGTTTTTATCTTAATTAGAGTAAGAGGAGTGTATAATGAACCAAACGTTGCGCAATACCAACTTTTTTTTTTTAATAATTTGATAGTATTTAAATAAAATGGAAAATAGATATCAAACCGAAGGTGAAAATATTAGGTTGAAACAAGGACTTGTATTATTTAAGATGATACCATCTCATACACTAGTTGATTAAAAACTATTGCGTGTTAAGTCTACCTTATTTTCAGCCATACCCATTGGATGATATATAGACTCTGACATTTCTTATGTGTATTAGAATAGGTGACTTTACGTTAACTTCAAAACTTACATCACTCGGTATTTGCAAATGGTCACCATCTAATAAAGACCAATTCTTAATATTGCTTAACTACGGTGATCTGACGAAACCTGGTTTAGCTATAAGATAATTAACGTTTTGGAGTCTGATTTCACACGCATATTGGAGGTGCCATGTGTGTTACATTATTATAATCTCATCCTGGCATTTTATTTGTATTTTCGGCACATATACTTTGTAAGTCATTTACTGTCAAATATTTTTGACGAATCGATATTGAATGAATTTGGGAGCTGTGGTTATTATATGTCTAGTATTTTTAGTGTGTACGTAGTTTTGGTAGATTTCTAATGTTTGCAGGACATAGGCTAAGTCAGTTTTCTTTTAGTCAACGAACATTTTGTGAAGTATCAAATTGTGTTTCGAGTTTCTTTCATAATAGTTAGAAATATTTTATTTTCATGTAGTCTATGATTCGAGTAACAGGTTTTAAACTTTATATTATTTTAGTGGTTTGTCTGAAAAGTCTCAATTTATTTAAATCCCAATTAAAAATTTACCTGTTTTTTTTTCAACGGAATCCCCCTGGAGGTTAATATATATCCCCAACCTTATAGCTTATGCTTATAATCACTGCTGAATTAAATCTCCTTGAATACCGCTCAGCTCTGCACTCGTCCTGAAATCGAGTCCCGTTGCGGATCACTGAGTTTGAGAAAATATAAAATGTCACATTAATCAAGATCAGATGAATATGGTGGTTGTCTTATTATTATGATATTCGTCGCGGCAAGAGTGTTGTGATCAGTTTAATTGTCGTAGTTAATGTGTCTAAAGCAATTAAATTACATATATATGCTCCCAATGTACTATGTTTTATGATAACAGAACCCGCTGATCCCTCTACGCACATAGCATATGCAGCACACATCACAACCAGTTCCTTCCTTTTTTTCAGACACACTTAATATATCGTGTTTTATTATTTATAGTATATCATTATTCATTGCGGGTTGGTACATTCCAAAAGAATCCCAGAGTTTCAATAACACCAAGACATTTGAACTTGATATCTCAGATTTCATTCATTTGTGTGGTTTGCTTGAAATCAATCAAGCATCCCTGCACCCATGCTTAAAACGGATATTACAACTAGTATATAAAAATGTACAATAATTTCTTTTTTATCTGGAGGCTGATGTATGAATTGAATTTAGAAATCGATAAAATTGATTTGTACTTACGTATCAAGTCTACGAAAAGTGCCATCAACGTAATGGAATATTAACTGGGCGATTCTTCTGATATTCTGTCTTGATGTAGATTTACAAAAAAAAAAGAAAAAATTAAACAATGGAAGATGAAGAAAAAAATTATCGGTGCAAAAAAAGAGAGATTTGCCAGCCATATTAAAAGAAATGATTAAATAAAAGAACGAAAGAACTGTTCGATTTCATTATTCATAAAGCTTTTACACCGACAATAACCAACGCTTTTCATTGGAGTTTCAAGTTTACAGCAAATGGCCACATTGCTCCAATCTTACAACACACGATGGAAGTTGTTGTTGTTGTGGCTGTTGCTATTATAATTTACTAACTAAGAATGTCCATACCAGTTATTATCAGGGATTGCTTACTAGAAATAACAAGAGGTTTCCTCTGGAGTCTGAGTGACAACATGTATCTCCAGATTACCAACACTGTTCGCTTATTTTGATGACAAGTAAATCATTTTGCGTTATCGCAACCGTCGTTTACCGTTTATTTCTCAATGATAACGCCGTCAGATTTCTCTGGAATTAGAGTAGCACGATTCTATACATTCCACGCTTTTTCCAGTGGATATCTGAATAGTGCTCTCCTTTATTCAATAGTTAATCCTCTTTAACCGGAAACGACACTGTTTTTGTGAGTAACACCATTTTTAATGGGGAGTCAGATTATTAGATTTCTCGAATGTTGAGTACTATTGTAACTTTCTTTCTCTATGTTTTGTTCAATTTCTATTTACACTTACCTGTGGTTTGACGGGGTTTACTGAAACTGTGCGTTGCCTTCCGCACCCAATGATGTTCTTTTATATTTCAGCTATTTCTAAAAGTGCCGTGCTTTCACTTGTACCCATCTCTCTTTTAATTTGAATATTTTTCAGTTTCTTTTCCAGTTTTAAGGACTGCCCGTCGCGTTCCTACGATTACTATTACAGAAATTTTCATCCTGTATCAAGTTCCATATATTTGCTTAGTTTTTGTTTGTCTCCTTGAGTTTTAATCTGCGATCTTCTATAAAGGCGAAATAAAGAATTTGGAAGGTTTGTCCTTGTTGTTAATAGAAATAGGATTTTATCGTTTTTCCAATACTGTCTCTTGTTTGTGTCTGTACAATTTGTGTGGTTGTTCAAATTTCAGACGTTTGCATAATTTTCAGTTGACTTCCTTCCACACACATTCTGTCGGTAGATTTATTCCCTTAAGACTAGCTTGCTGCATTCACTGATTAGGTAATTTACCGTTTAGTCTCCTTGTTCACAGACTGTACACATACTATTTTTTTGTGTTTAGTATGTATTGGCTTTATGTAATCTGTTCTAATTGCGTTGCTTTGTGCGAGTATCAATAGCGATTCTGTTTCTCTTTCAAAGTGTCCTTTTGTAGTCATGTCTATACATTTGGTGCGTCATTTTTTGTCAGTCTTATAAAACGTTGATGTAGCTGCTTCGCTTCCCATTTTGCGTTTCTCGTCACTTTGTTTACAGTTTTGTTACTCTTTTTATCATTCATATTGACAGTGGTTTTTGCATCGAGAATCCGTCTTTCTGTATTTTAGATTATGTATTTTTCTCGTACTTTTTTGCATAATCCATGTAGTCTTCTATACATACCATCCCACATCTCCGTTTTACATCGTTTTGGTCGATGTCATCCTTCAGGTTCAGTTCATTATGCCTGGTTATTGATTACTTAATTGTCATGTCCAAATGCTGGAAAACAAAATTATGCTAATGCATTTATTAATTTTAGTGTGTTTCTAATATATAATTTTGCACACGGATGATTCTTGTTCTTCTTAGGTATTATATTCTGCTTTTGTTCGCCATCTTTGTTGTATTTGATGGCATCTGCTTCAAAAACTCCCAGATGTGTATAGGTATCATGTTTGACTCTCTATGGGACAGTTGTATGGCATCTGCGTTTTATAGTTTTACCGTTTTTCATCTTCAGTATTTTGTGAATTGTATTCGAATGTCTTGTCTGAATATTCTAGTTATATTTATTAGATTTCCTTAGCTCTTTTTCGTTTTTGTGCGAATAGTTTCAGGTTGCGCATATACGTGAGGTGATTTTTTATTTGTTTTGTGTCTCTGAATGTCTATCCTATGTTGCATCACTTCAGTTTACTGTTGAGTTGCATCAGTTCTCCGTACCTTTATAGCAGATGTCTGCGTAGTGTTCTCCTTCTTTCGTTTTTCCATCTTCCTTGACTCGTAATATTTCATGAGTTTTCAGACGGTGTCATAATTTTCTCAGAGAGACTGGGGATTATGAGAATTTTTTTTGTATATATCAGCCTTGACAGTTTAAGTTACGTTGGATTTTAGTAATATTCTTTTTATATTTACTATTGTTTTTACTTACTTCTGTTTGGACGTTAGTACCGTGTTATGTGGGTTGGGTTCCGCACTCGAGGGGTTTCCTTGATATTTCAGCTGTTCTCATTGGTGTCGTATTTCGTATAGGGTTAACCCTCTTTTGTTCCAATTTATCTTAGTCTTTTGTCAGATTGTTCGAGACTGTTCGTAGTGTTCCTATAATAATTTCCATTACTGTCGTGTTCTTTATGTTCCCTATTCCCTTCAGCTCTCTGGCAATATTCATGCATTTTATTATTAGTTTCATTACTTCTGCTACTACTATAACTACTACTACCTATATCTAGTCTGTGTAGTCCTGGTTTATTTTATATTTCATTTTGAGTAATAATTTTTATCAGAATTTTATTTATTTTCTAAATAGAATTGTGATCGTTTAATTTATTTATTACGTTACATTTGCGAATTAAATCATGAATTGAACAAACTTATTATGCAAATATGAGAGACTTGTGTTTAATATAATGTCGTTATCATCTCTCGTGGGTGTAACATGACGTCGATGGCTTTCAATATTGTAATACAAAAGGAGTTGCTAAGAATTCAAAAATCATACACACTTTTTATTTGACAATTCTTTGAAAATTGCGAAACAACGCACTCTTTCTTTTCAAAAGTTAAAAAATATAAGAAAGAACTGACTTGTTTACAAAGTAACCGAAATGTATTCTTGTCGATTTTATTTTGTGATTAAAATATTTTAGATAGAATCTGAAAAAGATTCGTATTATTTTAATAGTAAATGAAAATAATAAACTTTAAGTAACGTTGAGTCAAGAAACACACTAACCTACAGACACACGAGAAGTGGTACATTAATTATTATTATTATTATTATTATTATTATTATTATTATTATTATTATTATTATTACTTGTAGTAGTAGTAACATTTCTTATTCACCAAGACTTGCCATATCATTCCCTAGCAATAATCACTAAAAAACAAAGATGACTTTCGCTGATGGCTGATAAACAGGCATACTCCACATATTCCATTTTTATCACCATTTCATCTCACTTCGTATTCGTGCATCATCATTGGCCAGTAATAATTCGCTGATATCGGTATAGTTGTACTCTCAAACCGCCTAATGACACTTTCCGTGGTATTAACGATGTTGGTACTACTGCGCATTTTAAATCTTGGTTGGCATTCGAAGAAGTAATGTTATTGTATGTCTTCTATATTTAGACAGATGACATACACTCCCTTAAATTCAACTTAATATACTCCATCTATACTTTCTTGTTGTGCATTTTCTCCAGTGTACTTTTATTTTAACTTATGTGTGCTTGATCAGTGCTATCTGGTAATGAGGTATTGGTTTCCGCACTAGGATGTTTCTTATATGCCAACAGTTTTTTTTTATCAGCCCCTGCGTTTGTATGGTGTCAATCCTCTTTTTGATTCCAGTTTTGTTCAAGTTTTTTTTATTCTTGATTTTTCGGAACTGTTCTAAGAGCTCTTAAACTTATTAGTGTTACAGTAGTTTGTGTATGTTCCGTAGCTAGTTTAGACATATGGAAATATCTATATTTTAAAACTTGATGTAAGTAGGTAAGCTCAATGTGTATATTAACAACAGAAAAGTCCTAATCCCCCGGATGGGTGGATCTACTAACTTGTAAACGTAGACTAATACCACTAATTTATATAATTTTCGTTATTAGGAGTACTCTTCTCATATTGGGAAATATTCGTGCAACGTTTCAGCCGATGTAACCCCTGACGAACTCGGTAATATGTATGGAATATCAAACAACAACCGTTATTTAATCTATGAGAGTACATTTCTCTCTTTCCGTCAGCCATTACTGGATTTAATAATTCCTTATTATATTCTTTGCATCACATTTATTGATAATTGAACCTTGAACGTTCAAGATTGTAACCTAGACCTTATGTTTCACTGAGCACTTAATCCATTGCGCCAGGTGCCACTGTATAGAAGACCGTATCTGTTTGAAATATATCTCATTTGACCGTAACCACTTCGATATCAATTGTGTTCAACTATAGGCTGGTTCAACACTACGAGAATATAAAACTTCTATCTTACAGGACCTTACATCAGATTACAAATAACTTCAAATCCGTTCTATCTATACCACATATCAAAAACAAACAATCAATTGTCTAATTGTATAGTTGGTTGTAACTGACACTGCTTTAAGATCGTGTTAATAATACATGTGTAAACTTATGAAAAAATGACTTAAACTTAAGTCCAAAGGTTCGTTACTCCTATTTAAGATGTGATACCTCTGTACACCTGTGACATATTATTTGTGGGTAATCTGCTGAGTAGATTACAATGGTGGGAGTTGAAGGGTGTAGATCGCCATGAATATCAACAAGATGAATCAAGCGGTTGTTACAGTATAGCAATGTTCTTATCAACACACAATGCTAGATGTGCGGAGTGCTGTAAGGTGTATAGCCGTAGTAAGAAGAACACGTGTTAAAATAAAATGTCCACAATAATGCGATGATTCCAAGACTATCAGATTATTTAATCCAAATGGGTGGTATGGTGACAATATCCGATAATTCCTGGCTTGCACAGTACACAGAAGACACACTCCTGGTAATTATCAGACACCTCTGGTATATATATATATATATATATATATATATATATATATATATATATATATATATAGTTCAATCGATCCTCATGGGAATCCAATTATGAGGCAAAATGAAGTTCAATATACAAACCTGAAAATAGTTATTTCAAAATGTGTAATAGAGCTATAAATAACTAAGATGACAGATACGAATTATATGATACGAATTTGATGTCAGCTTCGAAGCAAATAAATACTAACACGTATTTCTATGAGAATTTTAAACATACATGAACACATGCAAGTAGTAGCACAAAAGTCTCATCATCAGCGTGCATTGCGAAATGAAAACCATACGTCATCAAGATGAAACATTATGCAAAAGTCTTCAAATGTAACTTTTTTTTGCGTTACTACTTTAATTTGTTCAAGTCAGTTTCTAATTCTACTAAACACACGTGTTAGTTTTTCTTTGCTCGGAAACTGACATTACATCACAGTATGATATACCTCTGATCTGTCATCGTATATATATATATACATATATATATATATATATATATACGTATATTTATATATATATACATATATATATGTATATATATATATATATATATATATATATATATATATATATATATATATATATATATATACATATATTGTAGTGATATGTGTATGATGACGAATGAATATAATCATTATCGGTACTTTGGAATCTATCACTGTAAATTCCACAGGGTCTGAAAAATAAAACAAATTATATCGTGGCTATTGAGAGTGAAATTCGCACCAATTTCCTTTCACACATATTCGATCACATCCTTCCTTTTTCAATCTACAGAAAGTCTGCTTCATTTAGTAGGAATTTCATCCGTTTACTTCCGTCATTTTCATTCCAATCTCGGTTCCAATTTTTATACCGTTCTTAACTTCCATAGAGGATTATTCCATAGGGGGTACCAACTTTAATAGTCTGGTGTTCGGCATATATCTTACATAATAGTATATATATATATATATATATATATATATATATATATATATATATATATATATATATATATGCAGACTGGTTACCTATATTAAAAACAACTATCTCTTAGTGTCTACGACTGCATGTATTTTTGCACACAGATATATTTTATGTATATATATACTTGCCAATATTGCTAGTCCGGGAGCATAGTATAATGATGGAACGAACCACAAGATGATGGTAATGACTAAGAGGAGCATATCATGACGAACGAACACCCCCCCATCAAAAGAGAAGCTAATGCTTGGGAGAATCATACCCTGAAAACAGAATAGATTGTAAACTACACCGACCCTCTAAGAAATGGAGAAAGTAATCCAATATGTCGTGAGGAACAATCATATATTAATACTGCACTCCTCAAAAAAGAAAAGTCAATGCCTGGGAAGAATGTATCATGAAAACTGAAAATATACTACACGAACCCTTAAGGAGGGGGTAAAGCGGCGGGCGTTTAGCTCCACCGACTCCACCAATAACAAGGATGTGGTTATGCCTGGTAGGAGGGTGTCATTACAACATAACATATACTACAACACGATTTAGCAAAGTAGCCGGCCTACAAATAATGCTGTTAGCACATGACCCTGGAAACAGAATAGATTCGCTAAAGTTCAGCTAAGTTTTCTTTGCATGCTTTAAATATGACTGGTATTTTTATTAATGTTAACTTGTTACCTTATTTAATTGTATTTATTTTCTACTTGTTTATTTTGTTTTTACTTCATGTGTGTTTTATCCATCTGTCTTAGTGTCACCGTACTGGCAGAAGAAATGCTTTTTACGATTTTTCTTGCGGTTTAATGAAAACTACATTGAGAAGTATAAGTAGCTTTAAATACGAGGAAAAAAGAGTATGATCACCCATAGCAAGATATTTCTCCCCCTCCAGCTTATCCTTAAATAAATGATACTTTCGTTCTTACAGTGGTATTTGCAAAGTTGCCGGCCTAAAAATACTGCTGCCAGCACATAGCCCTGAAATCAGCTAAGTTTTTTTTGAATGTTTAAATATGACTGGTATATTTTTTAATGTTCACTTGTTATGTATTTAATGTTTTTAATACTTGCGGGGGCTCTGAAATACGTGACTAATACACGGGCGCAGGATTACCACTCTCGATGTAATGGATCCATAGATCTTGTCGATATATACATCGAAGAGAATGAAAACTCTGATATAAAAACTGTGCTACTGAGTATTGACGTCTTGGCGGCAAACCGCTGGGAGGAAGCTCCTTAGCCCTAATCGACAACCTTCCTAAAGCTAGAGTCTCAGAGAAAATGTCCGGTTTGACAACCTAAAATTTCTTAAGGAATGGATGGGTTCTGCCTATAATCCGGCGTTTGCCCTTCTTCTTTGTCTATTAGCCAGGAAGAGGTACCAGCGCAGAGCCACTTTAAAATCACCCAGTGCAGGGCCTTCTTTCCGTACTAAGAAACAATAAACGATGTCTCTCTTTCTTTCTATCTGAGCAACTCGGGGAAAACATTTATGTAACTAAGTATCACATTATTAATCTGGGTTGCTATTGGCCCCACAGGTTAAGGGTACAGGTTAAAAAGCTTGTTTGGTAGTTATTTCCGACAGGTAGGGCAGGATCCCTAACTATTAGGTAGCACTAAGAGCGGATGCTCTATCAACAGTTGAATAGTATCGTGAGTACCTATACGTGCCATGTTGTGCATGGAAATGGACCCTACACTTATCCCGGTAGGCTTTCCCGAGACCACAATCGACATGGGCCGAGTATCGAATAATGGGTTGATTGTGTGATCTTATTGGCACAAAGCAAGAACCAATTCTGCCCTCCTCATATTATCTAAAAACTAAAATTACAGTACAAAGTAAAAGTAACAAACCTAAACCAGACACCCACCAAAAAAACAGTTTGGCCTCTACCCTTGAGGCTAGCATTTACACATGTATGGGGACTTAGGAGAATCATCAATGACGTATACACTTGTATCCTAGTAAACTCCCCGAGCATCCTAGCACTAAGTGAAACAAACTTACACTCCTCAATCTCATCACACAATTTTCACATGACTGAATACCTATCACCTTACTGTAAAGAATCTGAACAACACATGCACAGAATGGAAGTGTATGTTCGGAAGACCCTCACCTTGACTGGTGAACATAAGCGAGAATCAGATGATCAAACCTATATGTGATTTAGATAAACCGTACAGCACAGCGTTAGTTACTTATATTTCATATACCGTTCTTCTTCGACCCAAAACTGTACCCTGCTAAAGTTTGTCTCTGAAAGCATAGATAGAGCACTCTCACTTGACTTCAGTGCCCAAATACATATATTTGGGGAGTTTTATGTACTAGCTTTGATTCTTCAGCTATACAGACGCAGTTGGTAACTCTACGTATAGTTTCTCGATAGCGCACTCCCTCTCACAGACTGTCACTTTCCCGACCTCCTCCCTGATTGTGTGGAACAGCAAGCCTCACTTTTCGACATTTTCTTAACTTCACTGCCTGAGGCTTGTGCCATGAATGCGCATATCTCGCTCAAGAATGTGTATCCCCTTGTGTTAATGATTGACATCACTCTAAAAGCTCGTTCCAAGCTGATAAACCGTTGCTCCAAACGATGAGATACTACGAGCAGGCTAATTGCGAATCCATCAGAGATAACATCAGAGACGCCCCATGGAGTGAAACTTTTTCTCTCCCTTCTGAATTATTCGAAACTGAGGTAACCGAATGGGTCAAAGCCGGCATTGAAGAAAATGCCCTCATACGACAATTCTACATTGAACCTCACTCTCTATAATAGGTTACCTCCAACTGTGCAGCGGCTATTGCTCAAAGGCAGCAAGCATTACGATAATTCTACTGCCACAAATAAACTACAAACAGACAAACACGTCTGGTGTAAGGAAATCACTGTAAGACTGTAATAGATAAAGCGAGGAGAAAATATACAGAGATGAACTGAAAACTCATAGAAACTAAGTACTTGCGATTTCTGAAATATCTTTAAAAGTGTGTTAGATCATTGGCAATAAACAATTCCCTCGCTATCCCACCACAGTGATGCCGTTTAACCCCCACCTTTAACTGCGCAAACAACTTTCTCCCAAATGTTCCATTGCAGACGTAAGCCACACTTGATGACCGTGCCATCTCTTCATCTCATATCCGGCAAATCATAAAAAACCTTGACATCTCCAAAGCATGTGGGACTTAGCTTTTACCAGTAATAGTAATAAAGAAATGATCTGCTGAACTGGCCCATCCTCTTTCTAATCTCTACAACTGCATTGCCGAATCTTGTAGCTCTGATAGCAGGAAAATTGACTCTGCGGTACCAGTCTTCAAGAATTCTGGAGATAGAACCGACTCTCAGAAGTATCGACCTATCAGTCTACACTCGCTCTTTGCTAAAATATTTGAATCCTTAATTAATCTAGCTAAACTTGTATCGCACTATCAGTATAGAGTTATGCAAGCACAAAGGTATTCTCTTAAAATCAATTCATTATTGGATGAATATTTAATATAATTAGATCATTTTCATCCAAAAGAAAGATCCATATTGTCTCCGATAGCCGTTCATCCACAAAATATGACATTACATCGTGTGTATCTAATGGATTGATCCTCGGACTTTTATTGTTCCTGATTTTCATAAACGACCTCTCTGATGACATTGTGTTTGAGATGGGTATATTTGCTAACGACACCACGCTCTACTCACACAGAAAAATGTTCCAATTTCTTAATTATAAAGGGGTGAGCGTTTTACGCTCATTAAAATACAGTAGATAAGAGTAGGATTAATGGTTCGTGTAGTTATATGCATATTTGGAAAATTATCTTCCGTGTCCTCATATAAGGTTTTACTTGTTATATTATGATATTTTACTTTATTTTGTTTGGTGGTGTAATGGGTGCAGTCAGTGTGTCATGCAAGTAAGTAGAGATCCATAATAATAGTGATAATCATTTTAAAGGGGGATAGATTCGTGGAGTGATCATATTTATTATTTATTTGTCATAAATATGTCGTATACCATCAATTACACAGTTTTGTTTATCGTTATTTGGGACGTGTGCTTCTGATAATTCTCTGTATGCTAAATGTTTCTATTGTTCAGCCATTTAGACAGAATATTTTTTAAGAGTGCACATTTTCAAATCCTCTGATTTGACGTTGATGCAGTTGATTGATTATAGCTTGGGGTATTATGATGTTATTAGTAGTGCATAGTAGCCATCACTTTTTTCTGGAATTGAATATTTTGTATTGTTCGATGATTTTCCATTTAATTGTCTATCTTTTGTTTAAACCTTTATAGTGTCATAGAATGGTTGCTAAGGAAGTTATACACCGTTCCTCTGGGAATCTACTCCGCATATAAAGGCCCGAAATGCCAAATACTCATTGACAAGACATAAATTAACCGCGTTACGAAAGTCAAACTACCCCCCAACAAAGACTCAACCCATAGTGGATCTGGAGATGCTCTTGTTCCTCTCAGAACTAGTTTACAACGCGCAGAAAAGCAAGCGATGTTATTGCCAGCAACACCATTTTTCTAACAAATGATGATAATCTTTCTTCAAACTGTGATTTTATTTGTATGTAACAAGTTTGGTACGTTGTGGTGATAGGGGTAATAGTGCCATGTAAATTTGAATGCAGCAGGATGTGATTAGTTAGGAGGTTGTTCCGGTATTGCAATGTTTATCTCGGCACAAACTGCTGAATGTTCAGGTCGCCGTAAGACAAATGCTGTGGGCTTAGCTACCTGCTTGATATGTAGATGTCTGGAATTCCCAACCCGACGGAAATATCAGAATAGTATGTTACAATAGCATAGGTTTTGTTGATTACTCGATAGAAATATAATTCCTCAGTCTATGCACTATACCGTGTGGATTTCATTGGGAAGCGTAGTTTGGTTGGCAAAAGATTCTGTTTTGTTTATTTCTAGATGTCTAGCATTAGTTGGGTATTGTATGGAACTTAGGTTCACAGAAATGAAGACAGAAATCTGACTCAGATTTTTCCGTCTCATAAGAAGTCGTAGGGTGTTGCACAAAATACGAAGTGGCGTTTTGATAAGCATATAGAGGTAGATTGATGAGCATGGTTATTTTAAGATATAACCTTATATTACAATATTTCTGGATGCTGAATCGATCCGAATACGTTCTCTAGATAATGTACATACACAGGGCTCAATATCCTTTGAGATATATCTTTATAACAATAATGAATAATAAGATATCATGCTTGTCTAAAGCCTTATGTATTACATATATATATATATATATATATATATATATATATATATATATATAATTTTAGATGTGTGTATATATTTACATTCCATAATTCACTACTGAATTAACCGATCATCATGATTTTTAGAACACAGCTGCAAGCGGCAATTATTTGAGCTACATGTAGTTTGATTCAGTTTCAGACAAAGTGGGTCAAAACAACGCGGAAACTCTTGGTTAAAATCCAGATACCTCCGATTTTTGTAAAATTAATAGTTATTATATATCAATTAAAAATATTCGTCAAATTTCAGTTTTTTTACAGTATTTGACAAGTTTTTTCAAAGTAGATTGTATAAACACACACATATTTCAGATTGTGTTGAATTAGATTTATAGTAAGATTTTCCAAATTTCGATATCTATTCAGAACCAGCTAGCCCCAGTTTTAGATTCAGAAATGAGGTTCAGTATCACTATATATTAATATGAATCTCCGTAAGGGATTTAAAAGTAGTGCAATACGGTTATGCTCACATAATTAATTTTACCAGCCATAGTTAAGATATAACTCACAACGCAATTGAGTCAAACCAATACAGTGGATATGTTGCATATAAAGCGTACAATACCTTTACAGAATTGCTTTATAATAATAATAATAATAATAATAATAATAATAATAATAATAATAATAATAATAATGATAATAATTATAAATAATAACAAATTATGCATATCTGAATCGTTTTGAATAATTTAAATATAAATATGGCAAATGCAAAATGAAAATCTGATATAAACAAAAAGAGATTTAATATTTAGCCCTAAGGGAATTTTACCACAATAAAATCGGCTCCCGCTATCAACTAGGTAACTTCTTACACCTGTCACTATCCTATTTTTCTATATGGCGCCAAATTCGCTCATGCATAGAGTATTGCTGCCCTATTATGGCTGGCGCACCAACCACTAGTCTCTTACTCTTGTGCATGATTAAAAAAGAGTCTCTGATATAATATGTTCAACAGTGTCTACCAAGCTAAACCCCAGTCCCATCGCTATAATGTTGCATCCGTGTGCCTGTTTACAAGAACGTCCATGGAATGTGCTCCGACAGACTTTTGGAATTATCTTTATGCTCTTCCTTTTTTCGATCGTACTTACGTGCTGAAATGTAATGTAATGTCAACAAACATCTTAATGCATAACTCTTTGCTTAAAATGCCCCTATAAATATTGCCCCTTATTCATAATATCCCCTTATGTTTCTATAGAAAAGTTTCTTACTTGGAGTAAAAAAAACGTTTATATATATATATATATATATATATATATATATATATATATATATATATATATATATATATATATATATATGTGTGTGTGCGTGTGGGTGTGTGTATAAAAACTCAATGTGAAAAATATATTTTTATATATTTTCACAATTTATTTTCTATATTTTGACGTTAGGAATATCAATGTTCCCTTTTATAGAAAAAAGTGTTTTTCCAAGAAAGGGGAACAACATTTTCGGCCGTAATCCTGCATCTTTCGTCAGTATACAGTCTCTCTCTCTCTCTCTCTCTCTCTCTCTCTCTCTCTATATATATATATATATATATATATATATATATATATATATATATATATATATATATATCGGGGTATGTGCGTGCGTGTGTATATATCGATATATAGATACACTGTCTTATAGAGACACCCGTAATATATTATCTTTCATCAAAACAATAATGCTATATCCACTAAAACGCAGTTACAGAACATCGTCCATTCTAGCCTCTTTGTTCTCCTTCTATTCTCTTGTCTCCTCCTCTTTGCTGTGTCTGGACTTGAAACGATTTAAGTCTGTATTTACTCAGATATGCAGGCTTGCACGTGAGAAAGATGAAAACAGAGATACAGAAGGCTAAAGACTGTGAGGGGACCACCGTGATTTGAGTTTAAAACGCCAATCAATCTAACAGCCACCACGACTCGTAGTCATTGATCACGGGACATGACGTCATAAAGGCGCTGTATCAATTTTCTTATCACGACAAGTCATTAAACAAATTGGTCTGCTATCAAAAAGTATCATCTTTATCTCTCACTATGTATTTATCTATCCGCCAATCAATACACACACAGAAATAGACACACACACACGCACACACACACACACACAAACACACACACACATATATATATATATATATATATATTTATATATATATATATATATATATATATATATATATGTAGATAAAAATTCCAAATTTATATCGTATATGTGCGTCATTAAATAAATTGGTTCACTTTAAATCACATCATCATCCTATCACTTATTCTCTCAGCTACGTAAAATTATATATATATACACACACACACATATATATATATATATATATATATATATATATATATATACATGTGTGTGAAGATTATTAAATAAATTAGTTTCTATCTTGAAAAGCAGCAATCTCGCTTTTTCTTTCTCCTCTCTTGTGTGTATATGTTGCTGTTCCTTTAAAATAAAAATAGAGATATATCTCCACTTACACAAACACATATACTTAATTCCATAATATTTGGGCCTTTTCGATAGGACTGGTTTCGAATCCTGTACACGTCTTTTGTTTCTCTCTGACAATTTTCGATTTTTATTCCAGCCAACTGGGAGAGAAATAACCGTCTACTTAATCATATTGCATACGCAAATACGCGTGTCAACAGAAAAGGCATACTATATTGTCGTAAATAAATCCCAAAGTTTTCTTATGAAAATCTAACCGTATTTTGTCGCATGACTCTGTGCATTTATATGCCTAGTTTTGCAAGAAATCGATATGTGATTCGGATTAGCCCTTTTCTCGGTGTTTTCCTCGGCTATGACATCGCAAAGAATTATTTTGTTTTGTTTTATATCTTTCTTAAAATACTTATTCCTGTTAAGAAAATAAAAGAACAGAAATATTTTCTCAATTCGCCAAATCTTGTTAAACATTAAAGAAAATTAATCATGTAATAATTTATCACACTAAACTACTGCAAAAATAATTATCGAAGAACAGTAAATCAATGTTTCCATATAAATTACACAATATGATCAATTATTTACTATTGATCGATTAGTGTTTAGTACTAAAAAGAACTTAGTAAAAATTAATATTTCACAAAATAATTTTATTACGTCATTTAAGTCAACATACATAATTTTGTTTCTTCATAGACACATCGGAAATGTTTATTCTAGTCAAGAGCAATACTGCGTAGGTACAGATAGTATATAGATATCTCATTAGATACCATACGTGTTTGTTCATCGAAGGTGCCCATAGGTTTAAAGCTGTGAGCGATTGATCAGCCAATTCTGGCAATTATTTAGGGGACCTGCTTTGCCGCAAACAATTGCTGTGGTCAATTAAATCCTCCGATTATGCAGCCATCAACTGCTCTGTTTTACTGTTCATTGTTAAACCATTGTGTTTATTTTTAACTTAATATCTTTGTTTGATGCAATTATTTACTGTTTGTATTTGAAAGTAATAAATTAAAAATATATACGCGTGTTCTATTTTATTTGTGGACGGATTAATGTGCATTTTTGTTCGGCTATTTACCTTGCGTTGGCCAATTAATGTTTTTACTAATTAAAGTAACTCCTGTTATCGTATGTTTTTTTATTTGTTACACAATTTGCAGTATTTGTTGTGGGTTATATTTGTATGCAGCTTTGTTATTTAATCGGGGCTAATGTGAAAATGAAGGTATTTATTTAAATGTCTAAATTAAAGTAACTCCTGTTATCGTATGTTTTTTTTATTTGTTACACAATTTGCAGTATTTGTTGTGGGTTATATTTGTATGCAGTTTTGCCATCTAATCGGGGCTAATGTGAAAATAAAGGTATTTATTTAAATGTCTAAATTAAAGTAACTCCTGTTATCCTATGTTTTTTTATTTGTTACACAATTTGCAGTATTTGTTGTGGGTTATATTTGTATGCTGTTGTGTCATCTAATCGGGGCTAATGTGAAAATGAAGGTATTTATTTAAATGTCTAAATTAAAGTAACTCCTGTTATCCTATGTTTTTTTTTATTTGTTACCCAATTTGCAGTATTTGTTGTGGGTTATATTTGTATGCAGCTTTGTTATCTAATCGGGGCTAATGTAAAAATGATGGTATTTATTTAAATGTCTAAATTTAGCTACGAATGTAGCTTGGAGTAGTTTAGTTTTGAGTTTATGATGTTGAATTTTTCTATCAGGCACAGCTTACAATGTTTTCTGTTCATCTTGCAATCTTGATGTAAATCCATTCATGCAAGTTCGGATATTTCTGTTCTTTTCGTTCCATACGCACTTAGACAATGATGTACCATCTTTTGATTGTTGTATTTCTCAGGGTTACTAAAGTGTATGTGTGGCGGTCCTTGGAATAGTTTTCGGTAGAACTTATGTATACTTGATAAGTGTGTATGTATATATGTTCGTCAATGTGAATATACATGTGTAAGTAATAGGGCTTAGCATAGTTTTACCAGTGTGTGCATATGTGATAACTTGTGTTAGTGGGTGAGTAGTTATTTGCATATGTGGGCGTTGTCAATGTGTGAATATGTTTGCCGTTTGTCTGTGCGTGAGAATGTCGTGCTGCGTACTGATGTTTTCTCGGACTTATTCGGACTTGATCTGTCGTCCTGATATTTTGGTTGTCTATTTTATAATAATTTGACTTTTGACACTGACTCGC
The DNA here is from genome assembly GCA_963556195.1 of Sepiola atlantica. Taxonomy (NCBI): domain Eukaryota; kingdom Metazoa; phylum Mollusca; class Cephalopoda; order Sepiida; family Sepiolidae; genus Sepiola; species Sepiola atlantica. The sequence continues at coordinate 42,114,184 of OY744515.1, forward strand.
TAAAAGTGTTTTTTTTTTACAAACGAGCAGAGATCATTTTCGTTGTTTTGAAATGTAGGGTTGTGTAGTTATATGTAACATTCTCTTCTTGTACGGTGAAAACGAAAAGAGTAGCTAAACGAATGGAGAAAGAAAGAAACTAGCTGATATAAGCTAATAACTTTTTAAGTTGGTTTGCATCGCAAGCCCCCTCACCCTTACACATTCACAGATCAATGAAAACTTGACTAAATCATTAATACTCTATATTTCTGAAAAAAATCTCGCGTTTTGATTACAGAATAAAGACTATTAGAAGCGAGGAAAAATACTGACCTTCTTCGGATTAGAATCAACGTGTTTCCTCAATAATAATATTAGAATTCCTTCTAAACTGAAGCAATTTTATTTTTCTTAATCCCAACCCAGAGGGACTTCATGGTAGGATATTGATTTTCTCACATTAATAAACTGATTTTGTGCAGGTAAATCGGAATATATAATCCAAAACACGTGATGGTCAGTTATCTGATGAACGCAAAGTGAGAAACTACTAGTCACTATTTACTATTGATTTTCAGTATTCATCACTTCTTGCTTTTATTGGGGTTTTTTCTTCGTTATTTTACGTATTTTTAAAACACATTTATATTTCCTTTAATAGTTTTTTTTTACTTACTGTTTTTTATCCATATTTTTCTTACATTTTATTTCATTATGTTTTTGCATTTTCATCATTTCTCCTTTGAAGTGTTTCTTCTTTACTTACTTTCTTTTTACTTTTTCTTTGCGTTTCTTTCTTTTTTCTGCAATTCATTATCTCTTTTCTTTTACATTCCTTTCTATGTAGTTTTCTTTGTTTTAAGTGTAGTCGAATACAGTTTCTCTTACACACTCCCTACGTGGATTGATTAAGTTTGTCTGATTTACGACATATAACACAATTTAGGCTTATTTAATGTCGGAGCACAATACATTGAACGAAAATGGATTTTTTATGAATCACACAAAATGACTATTCCTATTTTTCCCAAATTAATAATTACGACACTAAAGGTAAAGCCCACGGTTCTTACCGTAAAATACTAGACAGTAAAATATTTTGTAAACTAATGAAACTAGATTGTTAATGTTTTATCTTATATGTTTATTGTAACAATTAATTTTTTTCATAGAGTTTTTTTCACTAAAAATTGTCAGCTAAATATCTTTAAAATAAATAAAAGTAATGTCACGTGTAAGACGACGACGACATAATTGAATTTACTTATTGTTATTAGTTTTTTAACAATTCGTTTCGAATAAGTAAACTCATCTTTTTTTTGCAATAGCGACACCAGCTACTGATATTTGATGTTATGACGATCTTATCTTTTAACGAATGTACAAAAGTATTGTAATAGGTATCAGCGGATGCAAATGTTCCGAGTGAATTTAAACTCAGCTTGGCAACTTTATAGTATATGTTGTTATCCATTACACTATTTGTGTCCTTTCTTACATTGCGATTGTTAACTTAGAAATTCACAAAACGAAAAAGAAAGACATACTGATTGATTATACTCTTTTATTTATAGAATTGAACAAAAATACAATAGAATAGTAGAACGAATTCTAATCTACATTTTAATAAACTGGGCTTCATAATTTGTATATAAATAACAACTGTTATGTATTAAGATCGGATAACATAACAAAATTGCATTATGCACATTAGCAAATATATACTCCCTCGGGTCGCATAATTTTCCTAATGTGTATAATGTAAAGGTAATGCCTGGGAGGATACTATTATGACGAACGAATATATACTATACTACTCTCAAATGGATTAAGTAATGCCTCGGGGGCGGTCTCATGAGAACATAACATATATTAGACTACTCAACCGTGTTTGCTTAAATACAAGAATACTGCTTAAATACACAAAAGATATATATATATATATATACATATGTGTGTGTGTATATATATATATATAGAGAGAGAGAGAGAAAGAGAGAAAGAGAGAGAGAGAAAGAGAGAGAGAGAGTCTAAAACAAATTTATATACATTGATTCGACTAATAAGTAATTTCCAAAAATAAAATTAAGCTCAATATTTATTATTCAACAGTTTAAATATCCAATATAAGTATTACAAAATAAAATATGAAATTCAAAGTTATATCTTTTTATGATTTGATTATAAATTATGAACAAAATAACTTTTAAACATATTTCTAGTGAAGCCGGAAGCAAACACTTCTTTATTACTTTCTATAGAAAGAACTGTTCGAATAAGCAGCCTTGTTTACTCTTATTTACCTACGACTTTTAAGGAAACATTTTACGGAATTTTTATTGAATAATAAAATGCGATAATTTTGAATTTACTATATATATATATATATATATATATATATGTGTGTGTGTGTGTGTGTGTGTGTGTGTGTGGGTGTGTGTGAGGCTAGTGAGAGAGTATCCCAGCAGAGCGCTCGATTATTAAGGAAATGAAAAATAAGAGCGTAGTATTTATTTATTAATGTTTGTATAACAGGAGATCAGAACAACATCGGTACCGTAGGTTTCCAATTCTAACACTTTTTAAAGGCCTCTTAATCGGAACTCTCTTCAGTCTCTTTTTATGTGTGTCTCCCTGAATCATACCTGTTCACGCGTTATGTTAATTGTGTCACGATATTTCGGTTCTCTGCTTAAATTTAATTTACATCGTTTTTACCAATTCAGGTTTCTACTTGCAAGTAATGTCCTTTTTTTTCTCATAAGCGAGCAAAAACAGTCTTTTTCTTTTGTTCTCTAAAAAAATATGTCAATACAAAACTAATGTCATGTTGACCTAAGTTCCTGGTAAAATGAATTTAAAAATAAAAGTTTTAAAATCTAGATTTAAAATTAAGGCAGATTTAAAAATAACATTAGAGAGCATTAAGAAAATGGGGAACAAGTAGAAATCAGGGTTAAATTAAAGCAAAACATCGAAATATCGTGAGACAATTAACATAACGCGGGGCGACAAACATAAACAGAGTCTGAAGACAGTTTCGATAAAGAAGCCTTTAGAAGTCCCCTCTGATAGGATTTGAAACCTACCGTACAGATGTTGTTCTGATTTTCTGTAATTAAACAGTATTAATACACACACATATATATATATATATATATATATATATATATATATATATATATATATATATATATATATATAGTGAATGTTTTTTCATTCAAACATGTACAAAGTTTGCTACACTGGCGTGCCAATGTTATCGATCTACAGCTATCAAGATCTGGGGTCTCATCAGGCAGAAGGTTGTTTTGTGATCCAACTCGGTCGATGAAATCCAGGAAAAATGGAGCTAAGTAAAAAGAAAGAGGAATAATAGCCATGTGACCAATTATTTAAAAGGATTAGCCATTAGAAATGTTTAATTTTACAATAATTCATATTTCCATTTTCATTCAACGCTAAGCTGGGGCAGGGGGTCGAGGGAAAGGAAAAGAAGGTAAAGGAGAAGAGAAAGAAAGAGAGGTAGAAGAGGTGTTAGGGGAGGGTGTCTATAGCCATTTAAAAGTTGTTGGGGGCGGAAGGGGGTTATATATCTTACCCGACGCCATGACGCGACAGATATTTTGCAAGTGGGATTTTTTCGCGTGTCAAAGGAATGGGGATATTTGACCGATTTAATATGGACGGCTAAATTCAACGATATCAACTTAAAATAATATTTAGTTTGAATTATTATTGGTGGTAAATAAATGTATTTTAATTCTAGATAATATTTAATAAAATATAGTGGTGATTATTTTTAGTAAAAATCGTATATAGATTTATGACAATAGTATTAATACATTGCATTATTATATTTCGACCTATTAACATTTAGTTTTAATTATTTTGGGTGAGAAATAGATGCATTTTAATTCTAAGTAATATTTAGTAATGACTTAATAACACATAGTGGTAATTACTTTTATTTTTAGTAAAACTCATATATGAATTAATGGCAGTGGTATTAATAAATGTTATTAGTTGTAATTGTATTAATACTTGTCAGAAGATTAAAGATAATATTGGCGGTAAGGTGTTTTAGTTAAAATTGTTAAAAAGAAATTATGGTCCATGGGTGAGGGACTAGAAATTGTGGGAGCACTAATTTTGAGTAATGTCAGCAATATATAATTTTAAAGATGATTTTGGTAATATGTAGTTGACTTTTGTGGGGTTTTGTGAATTAAATATTAAATATTTTTGGCCAAGAGTAAGTATATGGGGAATATCTATACACACATACACACGCATACACGCACATACATATACATATATATACCCATATGTATATGCATACATGGACATTCACATCTGCACCCATATGCATATACATATACATGAATACACAGATACATATACATACATACCCATACATACATACACATATATACATACATATACTTACAAATATCATATCTTCACACACATACATACACGTATATGCACAAATCATACCTACACATACATGTCTAGATTTTCCACCCGAGGGTGTTATAATATGTATTCCAAAAAGGGGGGTGTAATTACATTATACTTGTAATTAATAGTTAAAGCTATCTGGTTTGGAGATGTTAATACGTGTTAATTTTAGGGGGTAGTGGATGTTGAGGTTATTTTGGTTTTAATGGTGTGGTTAAGGGGTATTGTACAAATAACTAAGGAGATGTGATCTTGTTTTTCGTTTAAAAGTTTTCCTCTATCGGTAAATTTAACTATTTCAAGTTTTTCACCAAGGCATAAATAACATGGTGAATTTAGAGAGCTACAGGTGCTAGTTTTTCTGATTGTGTTCCAGATTACAGTTGGTGATTTATTTTTATTAGTTAATTCCCAATGGTAACCTGAAAGTGAAGTTCTATTTTGGTAGCTTGGGTGGTTGAAAGAGCATTTATGGCCGGTGTATCTTTCTTTGAAAGTATTACCTGTCATACCTATGTATTATTTTTTTATAGCTGGGTTTCCCTTAGTTGAGATTGTTGCTTGGTAAATAGTTTTTGTTATTAAACAATTTTGTTGCAAAGGGCATTCATTATTATTTCTGCAGTTCATGGGTTACATGAGTTATGTTTTTATTATTTCATTCAGGGTTTAGTTTGTGGTTAGGATTTTATTATTGTGTTTTTAATTATCATTTCTAAATGTTCACTGCAACTGTAACTTAGTTTATGTGTGTTTTTGTTGAATATTTTATGCAAAATATTGTTTGGAGGGAAGTGTGTGTTGATAAGGTCTAAGAATTGTTTACCAAGTTTGGTTTTAACTGTGTGGTTAAAGGGGGGTGTAAACCATATTATATTCCTGTTTCTTGTTTTATTGTTTTTATTGTTAGTTGTTGTAGGTTCGATGAATTTAATTTGTGTATTTTTGTACCCATAGTTTTTTAGTGCTTTCTTATAAAATTCTTTATGTCTGTTAAAGATTGTTTCCTTTGAGGAGTTATTGCTTATTCTTTGTTGGATAGATTTAGGGATTTCTTAATGATAGTTTAAGGGTGGTTGGAGAGGGGGTGCACGTAGATGGGGTTAAAGTTTTCTTAATTGTATGGTTCATATGTTTCCTTAGTTAAATTGAAAGTTACATCTAGGAAGTTTACTAGTTTAATGTTAGGAGTTTTTTAAACCTTGAGGCATATTCTTTTCATCTCTCTAATGATAATATTTTTAATATTTTCGCACTTTTGCCCATTAGAATTTCTGACTATAAATAGTCCATCATCCCTATATAAGCCAATCTCTTCAATATCTATACCTTTAGTTAAGTTGTAGAGGATGTATAGGCCAACTAGGTCGGTGATTTTTGCAAAGTCGAAAGGACCCATCGAAACATCAAAGGAGCCAGATTGATCGCTCTTTGTCCATTGATCGTGTTTACAAATTAACACTATTTTTCTACATTTTCTTACAATGTTAATACTTCTTCAGACATATCTGAAAGAAGAGTAGCAAATTCCATGACGCTTTCGAAGAGTTCCTTAGAAATCGAGGGATAGTAGTCAACTATATCAAATTGAATGAAGGAGCAATTTGTCTTGTTTTTCATCTTGCAGAACCAATTAATGGTATCGTTAGTCCATTGGTTGAGTTTGTATGTTGATTTAATATTTTTGTTGATTTTTTGTAAAATAATTTTGCTGATTTTTCCGGTTTCTTCTTTTGTGGGGTTGATTAGTCTAGTCGTAGGCTTGGTTTGAAAGATATATTTATATATATATAAATATATAGATTCGTTCACTTTTGCTGAATATATACGTAATTGCCCTTTTTCTGCTGAGAATAAGTTTATGTGTTCTTTTGACATCAGCAGTTTATTTACATGTGTTCCCTTACAAGAAACCATCGATATTTGTGCTGATGTTTTATATCGCGGTTTCTCAGTTGGTCCTATTATCTCTGAGGAGGTCTTCATAGAGCTGATGCGGTTTGCTACCATGTCTGTCGAATTCAGTTTTGATTCTGTCATGTATCAGCAAATCGACGGCATTTCTATGGGGTCACCCCTTGGTCCTGCGTTGGCCAATATCTTTGTAGGTTTTCACGAGCATAATCTCTTGGCCCGTATCAATAAACCACTTACTTATTTTCGATACGTAGATGATACATTTTGCGTGTTTAACAATGAGTCAGATTCCATATTATTCCTTAATGCACTCAATCAATTACACCCAGCCTTAAAGTTCACTTGTGAGAAGGAACACAACTCCACCCTTCCTTTTCTGGATGTATTAGTGCATAAATCTGATTCATTGTTCTTAACATCTGTTTTCCGCAAACCTACATTTACTGGTTTATATTGTCACTGGGACTCTTTTTGCCCCATACAAAGAAAAATAAATCTTATTAAATGTTTGGTTCATCGTGTTTTAAAGATTTGCTCTGAATCCCTGATTGATTCGGAGATTGAATTTATCAAAGAGGTGCTCGTTGAAAATGGGTACCCTCTCGATATTGTTAATTCCAATATCGTTACTAAGATCGCTCATTGTAACAAGCCTAAACTTTTTGGTCCTCCAAAATGCCTGGCGTACCTCAGATTACCTTGGTTGGGTAATATTAGCATAAAATTTGCCAATCAAATTTCTGTAGCTGTGCGTCGGTGTTACCAGGCATCTAATCCTAGAATTGTTTTTTCTGCTCGACCTTTGCTCAAATCTATTCATAAGGATGTTCTCCCACCCCAACATATTAGTAATATTATTTATCTTTTTAAATGTCGGTGCGATGCCGTATACGTGGGAAGAACAGTGCAAAGGTTTGAATCCAGAATCAAACAACACATCCCCCCTGCCATACGCCAGGGCCGACTAAATAATTTAAATAATTTAGTTAATACATCCGGGTCTGCTATTGCTGCCCATCTCATAAATAGCGCCGAATTTGCGTCGACGTACACTAGTGACTGGTTTTCTGTCATAAGTAGATCGCATTCCCTATTCCACCTCAAAGTCCTGGAAGCCATATATATAAAGTCAATCAAACCTTCCCTTTGTAAGCAAAAGGAATGGCTTTTAGGACTTAATGTGATCAACTTATGACTCTCCTCCCCATATTTTTTTTTTTTCTCCTAAACTTGTCACTAGTGTTCATTACAAATTATTTTTAGGTTTTAGTCGTATTCAATCATTTCCACGTTTTACTCTGATGAGTGTGGACGAAAACCGGTTCAGTACATTAATTAATTTCTTTTTAATCGTTTTCTCTCGTTTTTTTATATTTGTTTAATCTCATTCGACCCTCCAAAAAATGTCCCAAACGTCCGTATACCTCGCCGTTATCAAATTTTGTACCACGAAAAATTTATTTAAATATATATATATATATATATATATACATATATATATATATATATATATATATATATATATATATATATATAGTATATAATATAGAGAGTACTGGACATCTGGGGTGGTTTGTTGTCACTCAGACTCCAGGGAACACCACCGATTGTTGGCAGTGAGCAATCACTGACGATGCTATGTGTGATAACTCATATGAGTACAAATAATAATATAACGGTTCGATACTATTCACTGTATCTTTATCCAACGTAATACGTAAAGCCAAACGCATTGCGAATCGGTGTCGTTGAGGTGGTGGGGACGAAGAAGCAAGCAAGCTATGGTTGAAGATGTGTGTGGTGTGCATGTGATGGTGTGTTTAAAGGTGGCGACTTAATTAAGCGACACACGGCATGCAGCAGCGCTCCCTGTGCAAGCAGACTGTTGCCGACTGAACCGGTTGATTAATGACCCCAATGTCCATGTTATGTCCAGATATTCGTTGCCATGTCCTGCCTGGACATTTGTCTACGTGATGTGGCCAGGAATCCGCAGCTTGCGAACAAATCAGTTGGTCGAGTCGCTTTGAGCATCGCGGCAAAATTCGTCATCCTCATCGTTATTTAGTAATTAATTAAGAACTAGATGACCTATCCGTCTACGCAAGGTGAGAGGTTATAGGGCTATGTTCATGGCTCTCTTTTTACCAGCATATCAACTCGTTATAAGATATATAATTCAGAAAAATAATTCATGTTATTGACGATCAACAAACATTTCTATGTTAACTAGAGTTTAACGGAAATTGCAAATGTATACCGGTTACAATATCAAACTGAGATCTAGTATATATACATATATATACATATATATATATATATATATATATATATATGTATATACATACACACACACACACACACATATATATATATATATATATATATATATATATATATATATGCATATATATACATACATACATGTATATACATAGGAATTGCAAAAACGATGGGCATGTCACCTTTAAAGATGTGCAGACAACATGTGGACATGTAGAGCGACAGAATGGACCCCGACGCAATGGAAAATTCCTAGAGGAAGGCTAAAAGCCGGTGGAGAGGCGACATTGATAGTACAATATGACTTTACCAGCCAGGGATAAAAAAAGGTGGAAAGAAACCAGTGAGTTATCCCTCTACGAGGAGCGAAATAATATATATATATATATAGGGTGGGCAAAAATAAGGGTCCTATTTTTAAAAATTCATAACTTTTTTATTTATTGATTTTTTTTTTTTTTTAGAATAAGTAAAGGACCCCTTCCGAAGCAAGCATGAGCCGTATTAGCCCTAAGGAACGTACCCTCATTTAGAAAACATTATTTTTGCTTAAAAAACTCAAAACAGTGTAAAAAACAATACTTTAGTTTTTGTAAGTTTTAAGAAGTGTTTTTCGGCTAAAATTTGTTTTGTTTATTTCAAAAAATCTCGGAAGGGTCAGTCCACACACACATACAGTTTGGTGAGTTTAACTTTTATTTTGTGGAAGTTATTCAAATTCAAGTTATTCAAATTTTAAGATAGGACCCTTATTTTGGCCCACCCTGTATATATATATATATATATATATATATATATATATATATATATAGAGAGAGAGAGAGAGAGAGAGAGAGAGAGAGAGAGAGATAGAGTATGAGAGATATATAACTTAGATGTAACATGAAAATATATCTATAGCATATATTGTCACGCAGAACCGAATGTTTCATTCTCGCAACAAATCATCACATTAAATTCGTGAATAGTTCATGTGCGATGGCTTTTATATCTGAATTGTTTTTACGTTAGCTAACTAGCCAATCGGAACTGTTGTTATTACTCTCTCCCGGATAATGGCTTACCTCTATTCAAACAATAGTCTGACGGCCTTTTTAATACCGTGTTCTTGTTTGCATATATATATATATATATATATATATATATATATATATATATATATATATATATATATATATATATATATATATATATATATGAGTTTATGTTAATGAACTTATCTACATACTTATGCATGCCTAAAGCGAGTACTAATATTTGTTTTATTTAATCACACTTACTTTTCAATTGCTGTTTTTTCAATATGTTCGATACAAAAAAAAACGCAGTTTACAACAAAGCTAAACCAAATAATAGCCTAAATTATTTCAAATCTAATAAAATTTAACGTTCCAGATTGCAACGATGAACTGGTGCGGTGTAAGTAAAACATGCATTTGCACTTTTGACAGTCTAGGCACTCTTGAGAAAACAACATCACAAAACAAAACTAAAAAATCCTCACATTTTCACGAATTAAACAAAAAAACAATGCCGGAAAAAAAAGGGGCAACATTTTAACGTCGAATATTTCTTTGAAAGTAAGCCATTGCGTTTAATTTTAACAGATAAAAAAACATTCATAAATTAGCATTAATCTCATACTTTATTCATAATACATATTTATTGTTCTTCATTATTTCTCATTTCAGTTTTATACATTAGCTGTTTTAGACATCTGATATACTGTGCGATATGTGATATCAACAAACTGGCTTTTCCTTAAAACGTACATGACTCCGATTGGACAATTTATTTTCAATGAAACGTTTATTTGTTCTATTGAAAATCAATTACGCATATCTGCTAACTAAAAATAATTACGTCTATTGGTTTAACTAAATAATAACGTGTCTTTGTTAACTGAATCCCAATTGCGTCTATTTGCTTAACTATTAAAACAATTACGTATATTTGTTTAACTAAGAAAATAATTACGTCTATTTGTTTAACTAAGAAAATAATTACGTCTATTTGTTTAACTAAAACAAAATGCGTGTATATGCTTCATTAAAAACAATGTCAATGAAAAGATTACAATAAAATGGCATAGGAGAAATATTAATCAATAAATAAATTTTCGATATTTAAAAGTAATGTTAATTATTTTGAAGATCTCGATTCAATCGCTCGTCTTTCTCCTTTTATATTAAACGTAGTCAAAACAGAACTTTTTTGTTACTGGGACTATTTATTCTTTAATAGTTAAATCTCATTTAAATACCATTTCGAATAAAAACACCCTTAATTAACTATCAATTCTGTCAAATTCTTCCTCATTATAAAAGGATAATTGATTCTCAAAATAAAATTAATAACAAATTCTTAAATTTGTTATCATAAAACATCTTATCAAGTTATTTGCTTATCAATACTGATATAAAAGAAACGACAACAAATTGTCTCATTGTAAATTGCTGTGTGTCTTAGAAATATTCATCTTTTCGATTACCTTTTTTCCTGTGGGGCAATCTAAAACGCGACCCTTCTTACATTATCGACTCTGTTAATCAAAATCAGCAGATGTTTTCAAGAAATAATTAGCATTGCTGGATTCAGAAATGTTGAGTCTATAACGAAGAATAGTTTATGTTTATGGCAAGAATGTACAGGTCTTTTCAACATATTTGTATTCTAAGCGATCGGCGTAGAGAGAGGGGGCTATTGGCCCTGACACGCGAGACTTCTTCAACCGCTTGTGTCTATTAATGGCACGCAACACCGGAGATCACCGTGAATTGGCGTGGATCTACGAGTGGCACTCTTAATATGCGAGGGAACACTTCGTGTCTGCTTTCGGCCCACCAAGACAACAAGTCGTCCAATGAACCCTTCTGATGTTCGGCCCATATTCACGAAGGTTTTTAATATTTTGCAGTTGAAAAATGTCCTCTCCAAACTCTACAGCAAATGCCTTGCCGAATCTTGCTTCCCTGATAGCTGGAAAATTGCTTCTCCAAGAGTTCTGGAGATAGAACTGCCCCTCAGAATGATTGCCCCATCAGTTTACTACGGCTCTTCAGGATCTTTGAATCCTTAATCAATCTAGGTAAACAAATACATATTCTATTAATAATTTTTATTTTGTCTAAAAAAAATCTTTTCGAGGAGGGGGGAGGAACAATTCCCTATATAATGTTAACGTAAATTGAAACACTGAACGTAATTTCAACAGTTATTCTTGAATATTTATTTCTAAACGCGTTAACTAAGTTTACATTAAAAAACACATGCAATAAAAAGCATTTATAAATATGTAAAACACAGAAAATGGGATTATAAGTACGCTCTCACCCCTTTAAATTTACAACAAGAAAAAACTGGATAAGAAACATATCCCCCACCAGCATGTTTTCCGCCATTCACCGCAAATTGGTCAATAAATGGGTGCTCAATTAACGTAAAATTATATAGGAAAGTGATACCCCCTCTAAAATATAAAATGATGAATTTAATTATTTTTTTCGGATATTTCTCAAGTCTTTTTAGTGTAATTTCCCCTTTTTTTCGGATATTTCTTAAGTCTTTTTAGTGTAATTTTACCTTTTTTTTCGGATTTTTCTTAAGTCTTTTTAGTGTAATTTCACCTTTTTTTGGGGATATTTCCTAAGTCTTTTTAGTGTAATTTCACCATTTTTTTTCGGATATTTCTTATGTTTTTTAGTGTAATTTCACCATTTTTTTTCGGATATTTCTTAAGTCTTTTTAGTGTTATTTCATCTTTTTGGGGATATTTCTTAAGTCTTTTTAATGTAATTTCACCATTTTTTTCGGATATTTCTCAAGTCTTTTTAGTGGCATTTCACGATTTTTTTCGGATATTTCTTAAGTCTTTTTAGTGTTATTTCATCTTTTTGGGGATATTTCTTAAGTCTTTTTAGTGTAATTTCACGATTTTTTTCGGATATTTCTTAAGCCTTTTTAGTGTAATTTCACCTTTTTTTCGGATATTTCTTAAGTCTTTTTTCTTTCAACTTTTACAACAATTTTTGTGAATTTAATATTTTTTCGTTTCTTTTTTAACATAGTTCACCCCAAACAAGGCAGGACGCCACTGTAGACGTAAGGAGCTACTGAGAAAAAAGAGGAGAGAAGGTTGGGGGGTCAACCTAAATTGGGATCTGCGCAGCGAGATGTCTGTTTACATTAGTTTTAAATTTCTGCATGTCTGTACTGTCGGGGAAACAGGGGGCAGGGAGGGAGTTCCAGAGGCCAGCAGTACGAGGAAAGAAGCTATTGGAGTAGAAGGCTCTCCAACATCTGGGGACCTCCACAGTGAATGAATGAGATTTAGTTGATTGTCGAGTTAGTCTAGTGAATTTACGTCGAGGGGGCACCAGGGTAGCCAATTCATCGGAGCATAATTCATTGAAGTATTTGTAAAACAAGCACAAGGATACTACATTGCGGCGATGGGACAGAGGCTGGAGCTTGGTTGACAGTGAAGGACCTATTAAGTTTGCGATTCCTTTTTGGACCTTGTCAAGGAGGGAGAGACTAGTAGATGATGCACCAGCCCAGATGTGACAACAATACTCCATGCATGGGCGGATGGTGGCTTTGTAGAGATACAGGATAAAGTCAGGTTTGAGGAGTTTACTAGCACGGTAGAGGGAGCCCACCTTCTTTGCAGCAGCCTTGGCAATGTCTTCAATGTATTTGTTCCAATTCATGTTACTTGTGAAGGGTAGGCTGGGGAGTTTGAATTTGAATGAGGTGAGGACAGTTATAGTAATTTAAATAAAACATATTTGTTCTGTTTCTATTACAAGTTGTGGTTATTTGGTTGTCTTCTGGATTCGAGAATTTTTATTTGATACTTCAACATAGGCGTACGTTGTATTGTGCCAATCCTGCTTTTGATTCCTATATCTCCTAGCCTTTTTTGCAGGGTTTACAGAGCGAACAGTTTATAGGTCCCCTACAGTTATTGATATTATAGGCATTATCGTATTTGGTTCTTCTGCTTTATCTGAATGTTTCCAATCAAAGGAGCCAGCTCAGCAAATATCTGCAAAGTAACAAACAATATTTGTTGAAGTGTCCACACTCTCCTTTCCTTGCATAATCCAAGTGGCCTACTTATTCGTAACGCATGTTTTAGCGTTCCCAAGTTAGACAACATAATCTGCATGAGGAATCTTCGATATTTCTTGTTTGAGACATAAATAGGAAAGTAAGTTTTTAATTATCACAAGAATTCATAGTTTGAACAGAGACACTTATCAAGGTCAAAAGCGTATTCTGCACCAAGAGGCCTCTCATGCCCATTATGCGATCCATAGAACCACACGATATTCGCTACAGCGTTGATGCAATTGATTTCTTAACGGCAAACCGAACTCTAACTTCTATCTTACACTTATCTGTCCTGCCAGTTCAATAAAAAGTATTCTAAACTAAACCTTCAGTGAAATAGCCCTCACCACTTAGGCTGACTTCCGATAATGCCATGATATCCTACCAGATTATATCTATAGGCTATCTATTTGTTTTTGACGAAACCTTTTTTTGCGTAATAATGCGATACTAGTTTAAAACCTCACAATGAGTAGCGTGAAATCGCTTTTGAAGTCTAGTAAATGCATGTGTGGTGATGATTTGGTAGGGTGTCATAATTGAAGTTACCCCTTGCCTGAGCTTGATTCTACTGCGCATGTACTCGTTGGGGATTCATTAAGCAAGCAATTGACATGTTTACTAAATTGCAAGCTTGCATACGTTACATGCAATTAACACACTCTAACGCTGTAGGTCTATAGAAATGTATGATGCAGTAACTGCACACATATTCATTATCTACATAAAGATCACATACTCAAAAAGTTCCGGTACAGAAACAGTGGTATAGTGATCAACCCTTTTGCGACACAACGACTACTCTCTGGGCATCGGAAACTATGAACCTGGTGACAGACTAAAAATCCGATTACTATCAGTTATTTCCATCTCAAGTGTTATATCGGCGTATTCTTTCTTCTGGATATCTGCCTTAACGAATGCTAAAGAGGTTTTCTCTCCTAGTATGTTTTGAGTATATATATATATATATATATATATATATATATATATATATATATATATATGAAATGTTGTTTTCAGTGACTGAAAGTTGAAATATGAAATAAATATAACAGCAGGGTACGGAGGGTGAAGAGCAAAATGAAAAGAAAAGAAAACCGTTAAATACGAGGTGGAGAACGTCAAAACATAAATTTTCACCTGATGTTTTTAGTGATAGAAATTTTAAACTCAGCATTCGTTGGAAGCGCTGGTGAAGAGCGATGAATATCCAGACATTATTGTCTTGCAATAGTGACTGAATTCCGAAGAACAAAGAAGACGTTGAGGAGTAGAGAACGTCACAACATGAACCTTTCTCATGTTTCTTTTATGTAACTAGTATATATATATATATATATATATATATATATATATATATATATATATATATATATATATGTGTGTGTGTGTGTGTGTGTGTGAGTTTTCAAGAGACGCGTGTTTTGCCATCTACCACTCATATGATGGTCTAGACTTAGCGATATTCAAAACCCGGACCTCGGGTGCTCTACTGATTGAGTTAACAACACACTTATTCGAAAGGTGGAGAAACTATATGATATGAAAATAGAACAATTCAATTAATTACATACAGATTACCTTAAGTACGCATTTTATGCTATAAGTGGAAACTATACTTTTTTACTTTCCCTACTAGAATACTGCACGCGTAAGGGGAGTGTATATATATATATATATATATATATATATATATATATATATATATATATATATATATTCGGTAGTGTAGCGAATCGTAGCCATATTCCCCAAACACATCCCAGTGGTTGACTTCTGGTTCTCTACCGATTTACTTTGGAAAACTATTACTTATCGTGTATGAATTCATTTTTTTCTTTATTTACATTGTTCTACGATAATGATAACCTAAAGTACTCTATTTTTTTTAGAAAAAGTATTGCTTTTATGTAAAGTGGAAACGATTATTATCTCAATTGAAATTCTCAATTTACAGCGAAGCCTATATATAAATATATATACATCTATATGTGCACACACATATGCACACACACACACACGCATATATATATATATATATATATATATATATATATATATATATATATATATATATATATTTATAATAGTGTTCCAGTAAATGGGATTAGTCTTCTCTACAATCTAACAGTGTGATTCGAAACGCGGACACAAACGAAACTGATATTCGAAAGTGAGAGAAATGATATCGTATTTAAATGAACCCCCTTCCATCTTTAATATGTTCCTAACATACTGTAGCTATATCGCGATTAGATGCGGCACAAGACTGGAAGAAGGATATTGTAGTCCAGCGCACAAGTGGTAACGCACTCTGGTCCACACACAAAATGCTTGCAAAATCTCGGATGACGGATCTCCTAGGACTATCTAGAATAAACACCTCAGTCCGACAGAGCAAGCCCAGCATAGTTCAAATACATACTTTCAGATAGATAATTTCTAAAGATGCTGATAACCGAAACAACATGAGTAAATGCAAATGTGTTTCATTAAATAAGGTATCTATCTATCAATTAATCACATCTTGTTTTATATATCTTGGTAGTGTCTTATTCGTTACATACTATGTATTTATTTATTTATCTGCCTCCCACAAGGTAAGATGTGACACAAGGTCGGGAAAGTGGGATTTGATAAGCCAGCGCCCGAGAAGGTGAGCACTCTGGCCATTAAAGATTGCCTGGGCGCCTCAGACAGTAAGCAATAAACTTACTCCTCCTAGAACTGCACAGGACAACTCATAGACGAGCGTAAATCAAGGACAAGACAATACCAGTCTATGAGGTGCAGTATCCACTTTGATATTGGCCAAATATATATATATATATAGTCATCCACATACAGCCTGTTTCGCTGTTTCACAGCCCATCAATGCGGCTAGACCAGTTAGTGTCTCAAGCCGGGATCGAAACGCAACCGTCGAGCTGACAGTCGGCGATGCTAACCCCTACGCCATCATGCGACACTGACTGAATGTGAGTGATATCTCAATGTAACGAAATGTAAACATTGCAAATGCCTGAGCTCGAAATTAGTTTTACCTAATGAGCATTGCCTTAAAGCTAATGGCCGTTTACGATACCCTTACAAAAATAAGCTCTATCCGGAGGGAGCTTTTTATAGTCATCCACATACAGCCTGTTTCGCTGTTTCACAGCTCATCAGTGCGGCTAGACCAGTTAGTGTCTCAAGCCGGGATCGAAACGCAACCGTCGAGCTGACAGTCGGCCGTGCTATCCCCTACGCCATATTAGATTTTTCAACTTACATGATATATATAATTATTTCCACAATCAGACAACGCCGTAGCCCACACAAACCATGAAAGCTACAGACCGGAAGTCCTAGACTCGAGTTTTTCTCTCCTTTGATCTAATCAGTAGTGCATATCCGAACTCGGGATTTGAACCCGAGTGCTGGCAGTTTACTCGCCCCAGATGCAAGTGATTCGGGTTTCGAATCTTGAATTGTCATTTATCTGTGGCTTTAATGGTCTATGTCGACCGCTGGTTAGTCTGGCTGTTGGAAAAAATGACACAATACTGGTCAACTCTGATGGAGAAATATTATTCCGAAATTAATAAGATTAGAGTAAACAAACTAATAATAAATTTATATTGCATTGATAAAGGGTTCTATTTTCAATTGTAGAATGCTTTCTTCGTTCTACAACCAGAATTTGAGTTCTTAACAGCCATCGATATCACCGCGGATACACCGACAGACATCAAATAAAAACAAAAGTTTGTATATTTTTATTTTTTATTTTTTAAATGACACAATACTGGTCAACTCTGATGATAAAATATTATTCCGAAATTAATTAGTTAAAGTAAAAAAATAAATTGATCTCGCATTGATAAAGGCTTCTATTTTAAATTGTGTAATACTGACCTACCAATGCTTTTGAATGAATTACCCATCTTCTTAAACTTCAAGCATACCAATGCTTTCTTCGTTCTACAACCATAATTTGAATTCCTAACCGCCAACAACATCACCGCGGATACATCCATAACAAGGACATAATATCAAAAACCAAAAAAAAGTGTATTAATTTAATTTTTTTTAAATAAGACACAATACTGGTCAACTCTGATGATATGATATTATTCCGAAATTAATAAGATTAAAGTAATAAAAATAAAAATGAATTAATATTGCATTGATAAAGGCGTCTTTTTTCAATTTCATAATATATATATATATATATATATATATATATATATATATATATATATATATATATATATATGCGTCTATATTATTTTGCATATATAAATAGATATGTTTCATCCTTCCCTTTCCAGCCTTCTTTATTACTGTCTGGGTGTGTAATGATTATTTAATCTTTTAGTATTTTTTTTAATTCTACGAGTTCCAAACAAACATATCACAGTAGACAAAAGAACGTCCTTTAACTTCAGAAAACAACACGAATATATACAACAAATGAAAAGAAGAAAAGAAACTTCCATCAATGCATATCTACGTTTTGCGTCATCTTGAACAAGAGAAACACAATAAACAAACAAATAATTATTTTTAAAAAACTGCAAAAAATAAAAGAAACACCGGAACTTCTTTAGCGTACATTGCGCATGTCTGCTTTTCCTACAACCATTCTTTTTTATCAATACGCTGTCTTAAAAGACAGCTTTCCCTCAAAACAAAACGAGGAAGACTCATTATTCTGTTCAGCCTTTTTTAATGACATATTCCCTCACAAATCAGTCAACAGCAACGAATGAATAAACACCAGCAAACATATCAATGCGGCTTCGATTAACGATACGAAAATAAAAGCGACCATTTTATTTTATTATTTTCCTTTTCGCTGAGGAGAAAACGCGTGAATGACAGTAAAAGCAGACACGCAGAACTTCACGCGAGATTTAAAACAGCCCAGCTGCTGGGACGTGCAAAGAGTTGTCGAACTTACCTGGTTGAATAATGTTCATTGTTTCCGCCGTAGACATTACGCATCGTTGTGTTTGTTATTTGTTTTTATATTTACATTTCTTATCTTCAGAATAACGACAGCTAATCTATTAATATTCATTGCGCAACATCATTAATTTGGCAACACGCGCATACAGACATGCACACAACCAGACACACGCAGGCTCATATATATAACTGATTTATGTATAGTTAAAAGAAAAATCAATATTTGGATTTTCTTTTAAATACTATTTTTAAACATCCAGATGTTTAGTTTTAGCCAGTCTTACACGCATCCTCTTATATGCGTGTCTGTCTGTCTGTCTGTCTGTATGTCTGTCTCTCTCTCTCTCTCTCTCTCTCTTCCTTTCTCTCTCTTTCTCCCCCTCTCTCTCTGTATATATATATGTATATATATGTATATATATGTATGCATATATATATGTATATATATGTATATATATGTATGCATATATATTGTATATATATATATACATACACTATACATATATAAATGTATACTAACCCCCAACACACACACACATATATATATATATATATATATATATATATATATATATATATATATATATATATCTATATATATATATATATATATATATATATATATATATATATATATATATATATATCATTTAAAACTATTACAGTATCTGTTGGGGAAATGTGTAGTTGGTATATTTAAAAAAACTATATATAAGCTCTTGTAGAACCTACGTTCGAGCACTTTATTCGTTTTTTCAACAAACTTGTGATACATTTTTTTTACAAATAGTCACCACTTATTAAAGGCACAGGGGCCACTCGAGGATAAGGGCTAAACATATTTTAAGTTAAGCGATAAACGTCATCACGAGATGATTGGAATCAGTGAGTGGAATGGGCATAACATGACTTAAGATGAATTGATTATCAAAGAAGACGGCTCAACAAGTATTTGTTTATATTAGACTTCAAAATGACCATGTTGCAGTCAGTTAAGAAGAGACCTCGTTGTATTTTCTTCGACATATCGGCTGTTCTTGAAGAGAACGTTTGTTTAGGGGAGTTACGTTTGCTTTTTGGTATGGAGAAGGATAAAGGAAAGTTCATTTCTATGGTTGTAGGTAGACGAGTTCTTGCTGTGAATGGTTCTCTAGGGGCCCAGGCATTGTAGATAAGTCGAATACCTACCATGAACGTACCGAGAAAATAGAGAGAGTCTAGCAACATATCTTCTGTGCTAAATGGTAAGGGATCACCACCTACTCGATTGCGAAGTCAGTTCTTGTACTCTGTTCTTGTACTCAGCAAAAAAGAGTTCTTTTAGCTGCACATCCTTATATATGACAGCAGTATTCTATCTTAGGACGTAGTTGGCACTTATACATGTAGAGCATTTCGTCAAAAGATAGTTTTTGGGGCAGTAGAATAATCAAAATATTTTTTCAGTGACCTTAGCAACACGTTTTATGAAGGTCTTCTATTAGAGGTCGACAGTGAAAGGCAGTCCTAGGACATTATACAAAAGGGGGATTGTTGGTGGTGAAAGAAGAAAAGCTTGGTTTTAAAGGCGTTCAAAGTGACTACCCACCCCCACCCACTGTACAGACGTGGTTTAAGTTGGAAGAGAGAGATACAAAGAAATAGAGAAAGAGAAAAATAAAGATAGAGAGGGGCAAAAAGATCTTAATTATCAATTATCTCTGAAGTGCTGCCGCAAATAGTTGCGTCATCTATATAGATGTTAACGAATGATCTCAGAATATGATTTGAAAGATCATTTAGGAAAAGGATTTGGCCCAGAATAGATCATTGATTCAAGTCACCATTAACACGGGGTGCCTCGTACTTCTGTAACTCAACAACTACTTTTATGAACTTATTGGAGGGAGAGTATTTGATGGTTGAGAGTGCTTTTCTAGATATTCCTTCGATAACAAGATCGTGAAGCAAACCTTTGTCCCAAACCCCATCGTAGACTTTCGATATATAAAGATCTATAGCTGTAGAGAAAAAGCCACGTCCATAGATTCACTAATCCTATGCGACGTCAGAGTCAGCACATCAGCTGAGGATCTTGCAGGACGAAATCGATATTGCTTAGAAATAAGTAGTTTGTGTTGGCTAAGAAGGTTAACATCTTCTTGAGTTATTACAGATTAAAGACAGGTTTCTCGTGACGCTCAATAGACATATTGGTCTGTTCTGAGATGCAGGCGACCGTTCTCCAGTATTTCTAAATGCTGGGCAGACCAACGAAGTCTTCCCTAGCGATGGGAAGCACCTCTTCTTTAAGCTTTGTAAGGATTAGAGCTATTTCGGCTTGCAGTTTCTTGAGTAAAATTATGATAATGTGGTCGGTACAAATTCTCTTTGTGCATCAAGTTTTTTTAATACATTTGGAGTTTTCCGGTCATACGAGTGGATAATGGACGTATGTAGCCCTGATCTCAAAACGTGGAATTTGTTGAAAAGTTATTTCTTAAAATGTCGGCTTCATCAGATGCTGGGGAGATTACCTCTGGTCCATTGACGATGGTTGGAATATTTTTACATGTGTTGAAGACCCTGTTAGTTATTCTCCACAAGTCATCGGACCCAAGTCTCTGATCGGCCACTCTTGATTTAACAGATTGGCCATTAAAGTATAGCGTTTTCTATTACTATTTTGCAGTGATTTCAAGCAATTCTTAAGGATGTGTTGCTTTCAGAGCATATCTTTCTTTAATTAAATTGAAATCGGATTAGCTGTCCGGTCTCTGTTGGAATATTTTTAAATACCCAATACCAACGGTAAGCCAGTTAGGTATATTAAGATTAGATGCAGGGTACACTCTTTTTAGAGATAGATTTAAGAGGGAGTTCAGATATGAAAGTTCGTAAAGCTCTCTAAATCAGCCTGTGAATATCTATACACTCTGCGGTGATAATGGTCATTATAGGACTTGCTTAACTTCGTTTTGATTTTAATATAGACAACTGAGTACAGTAGATGTGCACTGTACAGAGTAGGTTATCAGTAAAAAAGATAAATAAAGCTTTCGAAATGTCTAACAGTAGCTAGTGCACGTATTGACTTGTCAACAATTTAAGTCAGCGGATAGGATAGGTAACATTCTGCCAAAACGTCCCCTCGCCATTAGTCTTTTTCGGGTAAACTATTAACTCAACATTGTAAACATTAAAGTCACCATTGACATGAATACTAAAATAAGGCTAAACAGAAAAGATATTGTCAATTTCGTCGGTAATTAGCTGAATAACAATAACTGCATCGGTGAGGGGACGAGATAGGGCAAAATAAAAGCTGTGCTGTGAGCACATGCAACACTAAAACATATATAGGGATAATTAGAGTCGTTACCGGAAGTTTACCACCCATAATGAAAACCGTCTTTGATTTAGCTGCAGTTCTCTGACCGATCTTGGGGGCTTGGTTCTGAGGGTATATTTGAGTAACCTGTTCTCATGAATCATCTGCAGAAACTATTCCCGTTTCGCACAGAAACAACTGGTCAGATTAGGTCTTGTATTAGTGGTTTAACTACTGGAACATCGAAATGTAAACATCTAATGTGTAATAAGAACATCTGATAGTAGGGATCTACGTTAGAGGTTTGGGTTCTAGCTTTACGTTTATACTTTGTTTTGACTCATCTTTTTTGAATTGGAAGATTTGTGGAAAAGGTCAGTAGACGAGTTAAAAGCAAACCACAAGGAGAATGAGTAAACATAGGTTATCTTAAAACCATTAAAGAAAGAGAATGCGTAGAAGTTCCCACAAATAAGACATCAAGAGACCTAACCAGAAACTGATGCATGGTCAACAAATGGCTGTACGGAACCCAGGGTATTATGCATCTGCTGATAGGACAGTCTCCTCAAGTGTTTCTCCAAAGTTCAAGTCATTAAACTATCAGCTGGATAACGTCAGCCCAGGTAAAAAAAATCGTCCATCACTTTTATTAGTCACATGGCAAAAAAATATTAAGATGGAAATTACTCAAGAAACCGCTCACACTTCACACAAAAAATCTGCTGTCACAGCGAACATCATTATCTCTCCTCTTTGTCAGAAACATTGCCCATGGAGATTTAAATCTGAGGGGAAAAATAAGAGATTCGAGAGTTACAGTGCTGCCGAAAGTGAATCCACAGTGCATTTTCTACTCTCCATTTCTGAGAATGACTTGGCACACCGATACAGTAACGCCCCCATTGATCACATATTTTTCTGTAATTAAATGCATTTTAAAACAGTAAAAGCGTAACGGTCGAATACGGATATTAATATTTTACACCAGACAAAGTTCTGAGAGTAGAGGTAATGAACCGATCATATTACGTTGAGATTCCATGGAGAAAAATATAAATTAATCTGAATATTGATGGACATTTTGTTCCATGTTATTTGTAGTTATTTAAACATTTCACTGTCTACTTCCACCTATAACAAAATGATAATCAGTTCCTTTCTGTCAGTAAAATTTAAGAAACATATGTACAGAAAATATTTGTAGAGGTTGAATTTATGGAACATGTTTACATGATAGTGATGATGTCATAAATGGTGTATTCTTTCGAATTACAATATATATTTATATTCATATATATATATATATATATATATATATATATATATATAATCAAATATAAACTAAAAGTAAACTTTCAGTAGATAGAACCTATAGTGAAATGGTTTAAGCTCAATATACGAGATAGAGCAATTATAAAGGTAGAAGTAATAAGAGTGATAAACATGTACTTATGTCCATGTTTATTTCAAACTAAGATTGTTCCATGCAAAGTATATTCTTTAATAAACTGATGTGTATTGTTATTATCTTAAGCGAAGGCTTTTCAAAGATCGAAATCTTATCATCAGAGGGGATATATAGAAAAATAAGTTGGCTGTGGAAAAGCCAAAGTTAAAACATTTGAAAAAATATTATTATTAAAAATGGAGTGAAAAAGAGTTCGTGTGAAAAAGATATGGAATTTGTCCAGATGGTAATTGTCCGTTACCAAAATGTTCAATGAAAACGATATTTTGAAGAAGGAGCGAACATATTTTTCCGTAGAGGTAGTATTAGAAAAGTGTTGAAAATGAAGTAACTCTAATGGTGAGAAGTGAAATTTAAATCGTTGATGGAGCGCACTTTTTCTTCTACCTTCATATATATATGTATATATATATATATATATATATATATATATATATATATTTAAGAAGAAAATATGACGTCAATCATGGGATAAATGTGCCTGTGTTCTGAAAAAAAGAACGTCGATCTAAAATAATGTTAAAATAAAGTAAGTTTTCGATCTTTTTCATTTTTCGTGCTTTTTCTGATGAATAATGGTCCAAGAAAATTCAAGATCTGATTGAAAGCCTTGATTGTCATCGCAATTAAAAAAACAGCTTTTGTTAGAAAATTAATATATCGTTGTTGGTGTCTACCTATTCTGTTGACTATTTATAAATGATGTTGTATCATAAATTATATCTATTGAACTTATCCACTGAACGTTTGACTACCGAAAATAAACATACACATATATATTTTATTTTACATATATTTATATAATAAGATTAATATTTTTTGTACTTATTTTACACTGTTCAATATAAGTTTCAGAGTTAGCAAGTAAATTACATTGCTTTGAAGCGTTCAATATTTGAGGTGAATGGACTTGATATACAGGTTTTATATTCAAGACTCTCAATGCATGATAATGTAAATAAAAACATCTCCTCCCAGGAACGTCGCCAAAAATAGGGTTTCTGCCTAATGTAAAATGGTTGGTATCTTAGAAGGCGTGGGTTGTGGAATTTCTCGTTTTCATAGAATCATTTATTGCAGGTCTGCTTTATCAGTAATTGCACCAACGGTGAGTTTCAGGTATTGAATTTTCGCCTTGCCCGTGGTGGAGGAGGATGACGTACACCAATTCAATATATCAGATCGTCGAACGTCGAGATGGGTTGCGCGATTTTTGTGAAGAGTGGTGAAGTAACCAGGATAGGTAATCAGTGCTGACAGTTGAATTGCTCGTTATAGGGCGTCAGGTCCGTCGAGTCGAGCCAATAACACGCTTTTAGATGACACCAAACGGCGAATTTAATTGAAACGCTTTGTTTATCTGATTCTCGCTCGAAGTCGCGTTCAACAACTTGCTTTTGATTAATCCCTGTTGGCGAAAACGACGGCCGAGTGTAGAATTAAAGTTGTTAATTATAGCAGTTGTAAATTTGAGGCACTGCTCGATTGGGAGTCCAGATTAGTAACACCTCCTCTCTCCATCTTCCTCTCTCTTCTCAGTCGCTCTATTCTTAAATGTATTTCTATCTATCTTACTCACGCTCGCACATATATATGTTAACACATAAACATCTCATCATATATATACACACAAATATATTTAGACAAAAATACAGACATATCAATATCAACGTACTCTTATCTCCATATAGAATACACGCGTGCGCACAAATATTTAGATACACAAGTACATACATGGACACACACACACACACACATATATATATACATATATATATATATATATGTATATATATATATATACTTATATAAAATTTAAGAAAAACACAAATACAGGCTGACCCCAAAAAACGGGCCCCCACTCTAATTAGGACCCGTTTTTTAGTGTTTCGTCCGAATGAAATAATTTTTTGGGTCATAACTAGTTAATTATATTATAAACATCACATAAAAACACTAGGGTATTTGGCCATTTTCCCTCTGTTCTACAGCATGTGTTCTAGATGGCCTCAATTTACTTTCGTACATTTCTTGAGGCGCAGAACGAAGTTGTCCATGACGTTCTCACAGACTGAATTAGGAATGGCTCTCATCTCCTCCCTGATAGTTTCCTTGGGTTCCGTGATGGTTTTTGGTTTCCCTGTGTACACTCTGTCGTTAAGATAGCCCCAAAGGAAAACATCTGGGGGGCTTAGGTCCGGGATATAGGGTGGCCACTAAAAAGTAGTCTTGAGACTGATCACTCGGCCTCCGAAGTTCTCTTTCAGCCAATCGCGGGACAGGTTTGAGGTGTGAGAATTTGCTCCGTCTTGCTGGAACCAGAAATTGCTCATGAGCGACTGGTAGAGGGTCTGGAGCTCACTCTTGAAGGTTTTGAGGACCTCCACATACCGCTCCTTAGTGACTATAACTGCTGCGCCAGATTCTTCGATGAAGATTGGTCCGATGATGCCTCTGACCGAGATTGCAGCCCACACCGTACACTTAGGAGAGTGCAGGAGCTGGGTGGCTACTTCATTGGGTCTGAAGGACCCGAGAAGACATTATTCTTAGAGTTCGCCTTTCCGTCAAGATAGAAGAAGGCTTCATCTAAGGTCCAAAGGGGGTTAAGGAAACCTGGTGCCTCCTCGTACTTATCGAGCATCTTGACTGCCATAGCGTTCCTCTGCTTCTTGCCTGAGGCTGTAAGGGTCTGCATCGTCTGTATTCTGCATGGGTAAGCCCTGATATCGTTCACCAGCACTCTCCTGCAAGTCTCACGGGAGATACCGAGGGACTGACTTCGCTTACGCACAGAGCGTTTCGGACTCTCCTGGAGAGACTCTCTCACACTTTCTACCAGCTCGGCTGTCCGCTTCTTGGGACGTGCCGATTGGCTTGGGCAGTTCTCACTAGCAGCGTTGAGTTTCTCTACGGTCCCATATTTCTCGAAGTGGTCCACCCAGTTCTGAATTCTGCTTTTAAATGGAGCCTTTTCACATTCGAACTGATGCATGAAACTGTCCTGGGTTTTCTTAAACGAGCCTGTCTTGTTGTAAAATATAACACAGTGTATTCTTTGTCTCAGCTCCCACGGAAGTCTTGGTGTACTCACGGTCGTTGATTCTGCCATGTCCTGTTACATGAGGGCAATCAGTGAATAAATAAAGGAGATATCACATAAAGTGTACATGGGGGCCTGTTTTTTTAAGTCACCCTGTATATACGCATATAGCCATACACAGATATACACATATACACCAATACATGCATACATACATACATACATACATAGATACATAGATACATACATACATACATACATACATACATATCCCCCCACACACGCATTTATATATATATATAAATACATACATATAAACATACATGTACACATATGCACATACATGCATAGATAAAAATGCATACATATAGATTCAAAAATACACATTCACTCACACATATACATACATAGATACCTATTATGTTATTTCTATTTTCTTACTGTCTTCCTTTCTTTCTTTCTTCATTTCTTCTATCTGTGTTATGTTATTTACTCTTTCTTTCCACATTATTTATTTTTTCTCTCATTTTCTGTTGCCTTTTGATTCCTTCCTTGCTTTTTGTCTTTCTTTAGACATTAGTTACACATTTATTTCTATTTCAATTATTTTTTCTGACTTTCTCTTTCTTTTCCTTGTGATTCTTTCATTATCTTTTTCCTCGCGATTTGTCATCTGTAACACGATTCTGTTGCGGTGTATTTAAAACTATAATTTTCTACCATTTTGAGCTGTAAATATTATATTAAAATCCAATTGAAATATCTGTAGATCAGTATGCCTTTTTCACAGTGCGTGATAATCGTTTGTAAAAAAGCTATACACACTTTTCTTTTTTTCCGTTTTCTTCATAACTTTCTATTGTCATGTTTCGATCTCATAAAATATCAAGCTTCCAAATTACGGAACAGATAGATGCGAATTTTAAGAAACGTTAACTTTTCTTTAGTAAAGAAACATTAAAAAAATAACATATTTAATGCATTGCTTCTTTTTTAGAAATATGCTTCTGAGTGTTTCAAGAATGATGTTTTACTTCCCAAAACCATCTAAAGTTGTAGCACTATTGCAAGAAACACGTTGAAGTCTAAGTGCAGATTATTTGCATCCGTTTTTAAAATGTCGTTAATACTAAAGCAAAGTGAGGAAATATTAACTACATATGAAACATATGTTACGACACTAAAACTATTTGGTGTGTATTAAACGAGAGAGCATGCTGGCAGGTATAAAAATAACCGGAACGAACTTGTAACGATGTCATCGTTTTATGTAAACCTGCGCATGCGGTTCCTTCAAATAATGCTTTTCTATAGTTGTCTGTAATGTAGGAATGAATCCAAATGTAAGAGAAAATCCAATTCAAAGTCAATACCCTGAAAAGGACCGAGTCAGCAGTTGGGGGTGGGTTCTAAATAATAACGTTATTATTTCAACATGCAGAAGTATTGTAGGAATAATAACGTTATTATTTAGAACCCACCCCCAACTGCTGACTCGGCCCTTTTCAGGGTATTGACTTTGAATTGGATTTTTTCTTACATTTGGATTCATTCCTACATATTGCGAAAGGAATTGCTCCCTTAGCGACCCAACCAATAGGTCTTGTAACAATATGTAATGGGTCAGTGAACGGATTTCTCTGCAGGAGTAACGATCCAGTGTCTGGTCTATAATGAGTCGAATTCTGTACTAATTCTTGTCACCACCAAGCTCTGTAACACAATAACACTTGAACTATTCAACTGTAATGCACTCATCGGTGAGAGTTAGAACCTCTATTTATAGGCTTGTAACAACCTGCCACCCAAATCTTAACATATATAAATATCACCTCTTTATCTCTGCTCATGTTGGTCTTATAACCACCCCCTTGAAGGCCGGCACCAGCAAACGGTATGTATCACTTTCTTTTTTTTCCTACAATAAAGCATTCACAATCGTCTTTTGCATTATTTGTATTTAATACACATAACACAAACCACACAACTTGACATGAGCGCAGCCTCAGGATGAATAAAAAATATTAAAAAAAAAAAAAATGCGACATTATTTTACTTTCCTCCTCGTTTGTTTACGATTTACGCACGCACACCTAGGTCAAGGATGCAACGAAACTGTTGTCTGCAAAATCACAAATACTATTAAATGACTAACATTTCGATACTAATTCTCATCTTTGGACGGTGTTCGCCTAGAATCGTAGAATACCATGAACTTTATATTGGTAAAAGGGTAATTTTACGATGTAATCGTTTCGTTTGTAATCCGTTTCAGTTTTGTTTATTTTTTAAAGACATATTTTACTTAAAAATACGGTAATATAACATTCTGAAACAAATTTATAAAAATTAAAAATACTTGAAACGATGTTAGTTAAAACCCAACAGGCTACAATAAATAGAATTACATATGAAACGAGTGAAACCATTTTAAATTGTTTAACGTAAATAGAAGTACTCCTGTGACACTAATTTAGGTGTTCCGGAATTTAAGCTGTAAACGTTGTTCTACAACTGCATTGGTGTATTGTTTTTACGTCTAACAACTTCAAATATGACATTCTCTGGTGATTGTTTTAACTTCTCTTATTTTCACGTTTGTTTCTCGTCACCAGAAGATTATTAAAAGAAGAATCGAATGTGCTAGTAATACTTATGGGACATTCATTAGTGTTTTGGTTTTGACACATTAAAAAGGTACTATTGAAAAAAATTAGAAAAAAAAGTATAATCAAGCATTAGAGTCTTGTTATGTTTTACAATATTTGCTTATATATATATATATATATATTTATATACCCCTTTTGTAATTAATTTAGTTTTATGGTGTGTCTATGTGTACATTGTTTTGTCTTTCACAAAGATCTTGAAAAATTGTTTTTCTCTATGCTATTATACA
Source organism: Sepiola atlantica (assembly GCA_963556195.1). Taxonomy (NCBI): domain Eukaryota; kingdom Metazoa; phylum Mollusca; class Cephalopoda; order Sepiida; family Sepiolidae; genus Sepiola; species Sepiola atlantica. Next base: position 42,143,627 of record OY744515.1, read on the forward strand.
TGTTTTCTTTGTTCAGGTCCCATTATTGACTCTTTTAATGGTGGAATTATCGTTTCATTAACATATATCTATAGTATTAGTCCACCCACATCTCCAATCTAACTACCCCACCATTTACTACTATGTGCTCTCCAGAATGATTGAATACATTTTTTTTTTAATTATAAACTTTTTATCAAAAATATTCTCCCAAAAATAAAACACATTTGCTGTCCTACATGACAGATAGCACTATCTTCTCTCTCTCTCTCTCTCTCTCTCTCTCTCTCTCTCTCTATATATATATATATATATATATATATATATATATATATATATATATATATATATATATATATATATACATATATATATATATATTCTGGTACAGAAAAATTAGTACAACATTCGTACCGTCGGTTTCAAGCACGGAAGGTCTTACCCATCGGGCTCTCTTCAGCTTCTGTTGTCATCTGTTTTGGAAATGTGAGGTCACATGACACTCTTGTTGTGACGCGTTATTTTTTCAGTGTGTTGTGTGTGTTTGTTTAAATTTAAATTTAGTGTAATAAGACCGTTGAGATTTAAAACACGAGGGAATTCAAGATTAAAGGGAATAAAAAATAAAAAATATATAAAATATATATGAAAAAAATATATATATAAATAAATATAAAAAAACATATATATATAAAAACATTTCAATACTAAGAATAAAAGAATAAAAAAAGAGAGAGAGTATAAAAAAGAAGAATAAAAAAATATAAAAATATAAAAAAATATAGAGAATAAAAAATGTAGAGAATAAAAAAGAGTGAGAGAGAAAGAAAGAATAAAAATGGAAAGAATAAAAACATAATGAATAAAAAATAAATTAAAAATAAATTTAAAGATTAAAAAATAATAATAATAAAAAATAAAATTAAAAATTAAAAATTAAAAATTAAAAATTAAAAATTAAGAATTAAAAACAAAAATAAAGAAAGGGTTTCTCTGAAATTCCCGTGAGCCAAATTATGAATTTGTATCATTAGCCGTTATATTTTTGAAGGTATGCGTTCTAAAAAACCGTTAATGTGTTAAAAATCTTTTCCCCAGATTGGAGTTGTTTTAATGAAGAAATTCGGATCTAAGAGAGGTAACTTAGTTGGAAATATAAAATGTTTGAGTTTGTTAAAATGGGTTTGTAGATTAATCTAGTGGCTAATAAATAAATTAAATATTTTTGCATTTTTGTATTTTGGTGAAAGTCGAAGTTTTTGCTCTTGGAATTTATGTTGATATAGTTTGTTTAATAGATTTGTAGAGTAATCTAGTGACTGATAAATAAATTAAATATTTTTGTATTTTTGTGAAGGTCGGAGTTTTTGCTCTTGAAATTTAAGTGGATATAGGTTGATGAGGTGTTTGTTCGTTTTTATTGTGTTTATATTAGTAGAGGGGGGGGGGGTAGTTAGACATTATGTGAATCGGTCAGACCAGTTTATAAGTAATGCTTGTCTCTTGTGGATACACCCCCTAAAGACCTTCCGTGCTTGAAACCGACGGTACGAATGTTGTACTTATTTTTCTGTACCAGAATAAATAAATATAATGCTCTTAATTTTCAACTTTAATTCTTAATTAATCGAGCACTCTGCTGGGATTTTTCCTACCATTTTACAAAGAAGTTATATATATATATATATATATATATATATATATATATATATATATATATATATATATATACTGATGAGAGCGTAAGTTTGAAACGCCGGCGTATGTAGGTATCATAAATTTAATATTTATTTGTAAATATTATTATTATTATTATTATTATAAAGCCCCTAAAAAAATTAACGTTGAGCACTGTTCGGAGATATCAAAGACAGACTGTGACTCAGCTAAAATCAAGGTTCTAATAACTTTCGTCGAACCTTTTAAATTGACTGATGTTTACTGCGCGTTGTATTTAGGCCAAAATAGAACTTATTTTCTCTTGCATGAAGTGATAATTTCTATGACCGTTGGAATGGAGCCAAAGTGTGCAGAGTCCTGGTTTACTCTGTGAATGGAGTTTGCGGCCTGTGACGGTCTGAAATTGTCACTTCCTACACTGATGAGAGCAGATGCAGGTATAGATAATTGAATATTTATTTGTTAATATTATATATATATATATATATATATATATATATATATATATATATATATATATATATATATCAGTTCCCTCCCTTTTTTCATTAAAGTCTTACATATTATATCTATCTGTAGATTTAGACACATCTTAAAATATAAACAGAGCCATACTTTGTTTCTCCACATAGGTTTTCTTTTTAACTTCTCACTCGCATACGTTGCACAGGAATACAACCCCCTCCTGTTTTCTTTTTTTCTCTGGTTTCATAACGAGGCAAATAATGTTTACATGGGTTATTTATGTATCTATTAGTTAACGTAAATATGTTATTACGTGCCTATATGTATCGGTGTGTCACATGTGAACACCCTACCGTGTGCTCACCATGTTGGCTCGTCAACGCCGTTGCCTCACGCCCCATTGCTTCTACAGTTTCCTAACACATATCCCAGACAATCTTTGTTGTTTTCTCTTTGAAAGATACATTTATTAATCGATTCAAATAGCATTTCGTCCCACCCCCTTCAAAATTTTACTTCATCCTGGTTAAACCACGACTCACCTCCTACCGTTTTTTATTTTCACTATATTCATCTCTTCTACTTGCTAATAATCCTACACCATTATTGCTACAATTGCCAGCATCTAATTGTTTCTCATATTTTGATTTTATTGCTAATATAGACCGTAAGCTCTAAGACTGCTGGCCTAAGATGTTTTGTACGTGTATCATTTTTTCTTCAAACAAATCATCCTGAGGAAGTCTTACAATAAACACGAAACGTTGATGAATATATAAATATTCTTTTAGTTTTTCTTTTTCATTTTCCATTACGTCGGAACATTTTATTATTTTCTTTATCATATTTATATATATATATATATATATATATATATATATATATATATATATATATATATTTATATATATTTTACATTATGCATTGCAATGTTCTATAAGTTTATAAGCTATATAAAGTTTGTGATGACAGGAAATAACAGCACAATACAAAAAGAAAACTCAATGACAAAAATAATCCTCACACAACACACAAAAAAGCAAATACAGCTTAATTATAATACAACGAGCATGCAAATACGATGCAATAGGGACATAGATTCCGCGGGCAGGACGAGAAAAAACGATCCGTCCACATGACCAAACTGCATGGAGAGTGAACAAGTGAGACTAGAATTCGAATTAGATCACAGCTCAAAAGAACGACGTGCGACAAAAAGGTGTCTACATTATATAAACTAACCAAAATGTGTGCCTGGGTGGGCGCATATATTTTCTAGTTGAAGAAATTACAAAACGGAACTACATCATAATTGATCATATTTTGTTCGTCTGTCCATCAGCACCTACACTATCCGACAGAATGTTATCAAATCAAGCATTAAACATCCTTGCGACATGAAGTGCAACATTGGCTATGACGAATATGATGACATTGTGTCTAGGATGAGTATATGTGATGCCGACACCACGCTCTACTCGTGTTATGTGGGTAAAACGAACGTGTTCATGCTTAAAGAAATGGACGAATCCATAGTAAGTGACCTCCAGTCTGTAGTGGTATGGGGTCAGAAATGAATTGTCGTATTTAATTCTGCAAAGAAAAAGCTATTTTCCTCCCACAACTACAAATACATCTTCAACCACCGATTGCTATGGCAAATAACACACTACCTGAGAGTTCAAACTCATCGGCTTAACATTGACAAGTAAAATGAATTGGAACAAATACACAGAATACATTGCCAAGGTTGCTGCAAGGAAAGTGGGTTCTGTCTACCGAGCTAGAAAACCTTTCACACCTGCCAATATCCTATATTTCTACTGGGCCACCATCCGCCCTCGTATGGAGTATTGTTTTCACATCGTGGCTGGTGTACCAACCTCCAGTCTCTTCCTCTTAGACACGGTCCATAAAGATTATGTGATCCAATAGGTTTTCTCACTATCGACAAAGCTCCAGCCTTGCCCCATCACCTCAATGTTGCATATGTGTTGTGTTTTACAAGTACTTTAATGGATTGTGCTCCGATCTGGTGTCCTCTCAGCCTCAATACATTAGACAAACTTGACAATCTGCAAAATTCAATCCATTCACTGTGGAGGCCCCCAGATACCGAAGAGCCTTCTACTCCAGAAGCTTCTTTCCTCGAGCTGCCGGCCTTTGGAACTCCCTTCCTGCTCCCTGTTTTCCCGAATGTACCGACATGCAGAAATGTATAACTAATGTGAAAAAGCATCTCATTGGACATCTCCGAATTTAGGAGGACCCAAAAACTTTCACCCTCATTCTCACTAGCCGTTTTTCTTTTACAGTGGTAATTTGCCTTGTTGAAATGAAATGATCGCGAAGGGTCTAGGATAATGGAAAGTCAGAGGAGTGATAGAATAATCTATACATACACTGGAAGGACACGGAGAGTACTATAACCCTGGTGTGACCTATTATTACACAAAGATATTCAACTTCTATGAATTTTATTTTGTTTCAGCATAAAAAATAAAATGAATTCCTCATTAAAACTGGTTATATAATAAAATGAATAAACATAAGCACTTTTATGTTGCTGAGTAATTCGAAATGGTTTCTTTGTACTTTTAACCTCTGTTATAAAAGAAAGAAAAATACGTAAAGAATATTTTTTAAATACTTTTTTTTGTCATTTAGAGGAGGTTTATTTCTTTTCTATGACAATATTTTGCTTATTGTAACCTGCTCTTTGACTATGGTCATCCGGCATATTCTGATTTTGTTATTTGCCTGTTCTGATTTTGCTAGTTGACTATTCTTATTTAGCTATTAGCTTATTTTGATTTGGTTTAGGGTCATCTTATTTTTCCTTCTTATTTGGCTATTCTGATTTCGCAAGTTACATATGGTTATCTGACTATTTGCCTATTCTGATTTAGCTATTTGGCTATGGTCATCTAACTATTTGTTTATTCTGATTTAGCTATTAGCCTATACTTATTGGGCTATTTGCCTATTCTTATTTGACTATTTGCTTATTCTGATTTGGATTATGGTCATCTGGCTTTTTGTCTATTCTATGTTGTCTATTTTCCTATTCTGATTTAGCTATTTGCCTATTTGGATTTAGCTATCTGCTTATTCTGATTCGGCTATTTGCCTATTCTGATTGAACTATTCTGATCTGGCTATTTGGCTATTCAGATTAGGCCATTCAATTTGGCTATTTTGCCATTCTGATTAGCTATTTGACTATTCTGTTTGAAAGCGCATTTCTCTGTGGTAAATAATAATATACATTATACAATATAGTTGCGTTTGTAAAGAAAACAAATATTAAACAACAACACGACGATTAATGTTGCTCTAGTTGTCTCTTCTCTCTCAGAAAAATCTTTTCTTAAAAAAAAAAAATTTCTAATAATGTTTAAAAAAAAACTTTATTCGCTTAAAATAAATCTAAAATATCAGGTCAAATTATTCTCCGCTAAAAAAATAGGTTGTTAATGCAATAAAAATAGTTTTAAAATACGTCACGGAATATTTTTATTTCTATTTTATACATCAGGAAACGAAAATTTACATATAATTCCATGCTTCGTATGACATGTGCTCCTATTACCCTTTGCACATCTCAAAATATAAGCAAGATTGTGTCAAATATTATCTCATGGTATTACACTTAAAGTGACATCCCCACCCATATTGAGGAGATCTTTTGACGCCCACCCCTATTCTTCGACCACTCATTGGCAGAATAGAACTTTTATGAAAGCCGGTACAGTTTCATTATGGAGCGTTGAAAAAGAGCCGCTCTTTTTTTATATATGAGTTTGAGCTGCAGCAGATCCTTTTATGAACATGTGGAGCGTTAAAATAACCAGCTCCAATTTAATGACGTTGGAGCAGGAGCGAGAGCAGATCCAAAAGTAGTGAAACGCGTAAAGCAATATATATATATATATATATATATATATATATATATATATATATATATATATATATATATATATGTGTGTGTGTGTGTGTGTGTGTGTGTGTGTGTGTGTGTGTGTATATAATAGCAGCTGATAAGGATCGGCTTTTAAACCGGCTTAACATTTCGGATTTTCACTTATATACAGTACTCGATGCCTTTTAAGGCAAAGCTCTACAATCATTAATTATAGTACGTTTGATCAGTCGTGACCATTAGAGTCATCAGTTGATGTTAAAATGTTGAAGTGTTTCAATTTTTGTTTACTTTACAAACAAAGAAAAAATTATACCCGAAAACATGTTGAATTGATCTAAGCAATGCCTCACAACGTAAAAACTATGGTAATTTCTGACTAAAAGACACGTGCGATAACATGTATATATATATATATATATATATATATATAAATATATGTATGTATATATATATATATATATACATGTGTATATGTATATGTATATATATATATATATATATATATATATATATATATATATATATATATATACATATATACATAGGTGTGCGTGTGGGTGTGTGTGTATACGAGATAGACATCGAGATCAGGCAGGCCTAATTTTCAAAGCTTTGTAAGTTAACCAATGTATAATAATTGAACTGTCTCGTGCAATCATCTTTTAATTTGTCATGGAGGCTGTAGTCCCAGTTTTTTAATTCATGAAAGCAACTTTCTGGTAGTTTTGTTTTCAGTAATTATGTCATCACAATGACACATTTTTGGGTAACTTTGCTTCGGACGTTACACTATTCCGCTTCTAAAATCTCGAAAGAATTATACGAATGTAGGCATTGCTTCCTTGTAGTTAAGAAGGCCTAATACTACAATCTCAATTGAAATAAAATTGTATATACGTTTAAGAAAATAAAATTATTGATTTCTGCATATTTTATATATAAAATAAAGTTCGGTTATCCTCTATTTCATTGAACCGTATCGCTTCATTTCCAAAAGCTGCATATACACATCTTCTTCTACATCGATATAGGCGAGGTAGTGATTCGTGTTTAATGAAACCTGATGTTTGTTTCGTAAAAATTGATCGCATTTTATATTCAGTCCTGATCGATATTTTCTCTTAAGGTAGTAATTAATACAGAAAGCTAGATGGATTTTAAAATCCCACACTGATATCTAATCCCACTACCACTCCTGTAAACCTGAAATATTTTTATAGCACACGTACTATGGTAGAACGGTAATTATTTCATATTTCGATATTGCTATTGTATGGTAAATACTCTACATTTTCAACCTTAACAACATCTTTTTTTTACTCAGAAGTGTGTTGGTTAGCAACTCCAACTAATTTAAAATTAAATTACAAAGTTTAAAAACTTTAAATCTCTCGCAATATTTACTTAACTAAAAATAGGCATGATAATCCTTCTAAACTGATTCTTGAAATGAATGATATAAATCTATTTATCGATTTTATTTAACGCAAGAGTTAAATTTTCTAGTGTATTATTTTATAAAGTTGTCCTTCCAGACGGCCAAGTGTTCTCACTTTTAACAGGCTGATCAAAATTAAGAAAGGGGGCGACAACAACAGTTTCGGAAGATTGTAATGCGTATATTCATTTTCCCGGCGAAAAGAAAAAAAAGGAAGAAAAGAATTGCACTGACGAAACGAAGATTTTGTTGTAGATTGAATTAATTTCGAGAAGATAATCTCAACATTATATCGGATTAGATATTTTGATTAAAATCGAAAGCTTACAGCGAAAGAACGGTCACACACATATATACATGAGTATATAGTCATAAATATATCATATAATATACATATGCATATGTAAATACATATATATATATATATATATATATATATATATATATATATATATATATATATACCCATATCTGTATGCAAATATAAACATATGTGTGTATGAGCAAACACGCATATATATATATATATATATATATATATATATATATAACCATACATATATAAGGAGAGATAGATAGATAGAGAGATACATATATATTATCTTAAAGACATTATTTATTTATACAGTTCTACATTAATATTAATTTTCTGAAGACAGTAAACACATTGAAGATTAAATATTAATCCTTTCTGATTAAAATGTAGATTAAAAGGTAATTGTTGTTATCAAATGATTCGTGCAAGACACATATCATCCCCACCCACATATATATATATGTTTAGATATATATATATATATATATATATATATATATATATATATATATGTATATATATATATGTATATATATATATATATATATATATATATATATATATATATATATATATATATATATATATGTGTGTGTGTGTGTGTGTGTGTTAAAAATGACAAACGCAAAACAGGTTAAAGTGCAGGAGGAAAACAAAAAACAAGAGATTAAACCGGTTTCGTTTCGTGTAGGCGAACGTCTTCGGAAAAAGTGAAGATTTGGAAATAATTTTATTTTTAAAGCACACCCATGGGAAGACGAAAAGATTATCCGATTGGACCATATGAGAAGACTTTAAGTGACATTGAAATATGACTATTGGGTGACACATCCTTCTTTATTTCTTATTTTTCTTTTTATATTTTTATTGATTTTTTTTTCTTTTTCACTTTCACACCTACTGAGCTAGTATGGGGGCGGAGGGTGTAAAAGGCGATAAGAGGGAAAAAGACAGAGGAACTGGCCAAGATAAACACAAATAGAGGTGGGCATGATATTGATACATAGAATGCGAGAACCCAAAGATTAATCTGAATGTATCAGAGATAGGTCCGCTAATTTGTAACATGTTTAGTCTTATAAAGCAATAAACATCTTAAACTGACAGTCTAGAGAGAGAAAAAATCTATTTTACACTCAATCTTATGTAAGCGATAACTTATTATAAGGAAGAATGTTTTATTTGTTTACTTTTTCTTGTCCTTTGTAAAGTATAAGATAGTTTGAAATACACGTAAGAAAAATCCTTAAATAGGGTTAAGTTTGAAAAAGATGTATTAAAATGATTTGATTAGCGATGAGAACTTGCTATTATCACACCAATTTTTTTTGTATATATAGATATTCATTCAGGGTCGCAGAAATGTAACATATTGCATTGTTTTAGTGCGATTTTTGCAAGGTGCCTGCTTAGGGTACAAGACCCGAGCCTGATGTTATAGCCTAAGCAGTTGTTCCATGCTCATTACGTCCATCCTGGACGAGGCTCTAAGAAGCTGCCTGACATACTGTAGCAACCCCGCCACGAATGCACAAGCCATCCTTCGATCGGGATAAGGTTCGCCAATCAGCCGAGTGAAACGATACATTTTAACCAGAAATTCGTCTACCGTTTCCTCTGGGCGGAGACGCCTCGCCTTCCTCTTCCTCAGAAGAAAGGAGGCGATCCTACATAAGGGCGTAAGTCCCTGACGTGACGAGGTACTCAAAGTTCACAAACTTGTAGGTATGCATCCCTCAAATCTAAAAGCGACAAAAAATAGACATAACCCACTATAACAGGTGCCATTTTTTGTCGCTTTTAGATTTGAGGAATGCATACCTACAAATTAACGTTGATAAAGCATTGTGGCCTTTCCAAACAATAATTATCAAAATCAGGCGTGTTTGCCTTACTCGACTGGGGTTCGGCTTAAATGTGGCGCCGCTTATATGAAGTCTGTGATTGCTGCGATAATGGCTCAAGATCATCAAAATACATATATACATATATATATACATATATACACATATATATATATATATATATATATATTTATATACATATATATATATACATACATATATATACATATATATGTATGTATATATATATATACATATATACATGTATATGTATATGTATATATATATATATATATATATATATATATATATATATATATATAGAGAGAGAGAGAGAGAGAGAGAGAGAGAGAGAGAGAGAGAGAAAGAGAGGGATAGAAAGTTAAAGAGAAGGGGAGAGAGCGAGAGATATATATATATATATATATATATATATATATAAATATATATATATTTATATATATATATATATATATATATATATATATATATATATGTGTGTGTGTGTGTGTGTGTGTGTGTGGAACTGCTATCGATCACGGACCGGCGTTCTTGACGTTCGACTCGGAAGCAGTCGGCTGTTCTACGCAAACGCCCGAGAGTTGCCGAGCCGATTTGTTCCAGACGACATTTTTGATACGGTGCTGCGTTCTATGATAATAATGTTTAGCTTGCTTTTTTTTGTTAGGGATATGGTTTAGGGTTAGGGTTAGAGTTAGGGTTAGGGTTAGGGTTTAGGGTTAGGGTTAGGGTTTAGGGTTAGGGTTAGGGTTAGGGTTAGGGTTAGGGTTTAGGGTTAGGGTTTAGGCTAGGGTTTAGGTTTAGGGTTAGGGTTTGGGTTAGGGTAGAGGTTAGGGTTAGGGTTAGGGTTAGGGTTAGGGTTTAGGTTAGGGTATGAGTTTGGGGTTAGGGTTAGGGTTAGGGTTTATGGTTAGAGTTAGGGTTAGGTTTAGAGTTAGGTTTCGGGTTAGGGTAAGGCATTTTTTTAAAGAAACAAAGAAAATTAAACAGATTTACATAAATTTTTTTTTGAAAGGAAGATGAATAAAACATAGCGAGGTTACTGTTATAAAATTAATACTGTATTTTTTATTTACAAGGAATTTTTTGAAGAAAAAAAACGTACCAAAATTACTTTTTAAAAGTATAAGAAACCTTTTCAACCACCAATTTCTATGGTAAGAGAGTTAAACATTCAAACTCATCGTAACAGTAACATTCAGGTAACATGAATTATAACAAATGCCTAAAAGATACTGTCAAGGCTGGTGCAAGGAATGTAAGCTTCCTCTACCGAGCTAGAAAAGTTATTACACCTGCCAGTATCCATATAGGATACTGGCAGGTGTAATAACTTTTTTTAGAAACCACCATTCTCGTATGCATAGAGTATTGTTGTTACATCTAGGCTGGTGCATCAACCACAAGTATATCTCTCTTTCTCTCTCTCTCTCTCTCTCTCTCTCTCTCTCTCTCTCTTAGACAGGGTAAAAAAAGAGTGTCTAATCTAACAGGTCCCGCACTGTCCACCAGCTTCTTTTCCATCGCCGAAATGTTGTATCTCTGTGTTGTTTTGCTAGTCCTCCAATGGAATATGCTCCGACGACAATGCTGATTTCTTAACCCCTAGACGTAAATACGCCCAACATAACCTTCTAATCAATTAAATCACATACGAAATATATCTATAAATATAACAATATCAATTTTAATTAAATAATATTTAATAATTTTTACTTACATATGCTAGCGTTTCGAGCTGTTGCTCTCATCAGTGCAGGGATGATCATCTCAGACGGGTCGAACCCCTGTCACAGAATCAACGTAGACTCCAAAAGCAAGCGCTGTAACGATTACGCCACGTGACATTACCCCAATTCAAGAGGGGTATTTAAGTTCTATTTATGCAAAGGGCGGCATATCAAGAAAAACTGACTAAAAATTCTACGAACGTTGTCGGAATATGCCTTATAGCTACGTGTCAGTCTATTTTTAACTTCCCCGAACAGGGCCTTCCTCGAACAGGGCTCAACTTTAATCTTATTAAAGGGCTATATATATATATATATATATATATATATATATATATATATATATATATATATATTATATATATGCTCCGGAACGTAGAAATATTCATGTTAGTGTACCTGGGCGCGGGTAAATCACTTGTATAGATGCACCCTCACTCGTTATTAAGACAGGCATCTAGTGGAAGGAAACTTATAATGTAAAACCTTAGATCTGATGTTCATGCTATCTGTGGCAAACCTTTGTACCGACTGTGTGTTATCAGCAGTTGCAAGAATTGTGGATGATGCTACACAATCCTTTACCACTGAAAACCAATCTTTGTGTCGCAGTCTAACAGAAATACTCACTTCGATCACTCCCACAAACATTTGCAACAGGACCGCTGGCGAAAGACTGAGAGTGACGAAGACAGGTAAAGGTACTACTCGAAGTTTGTAGCTGGAGCTTTACACAGTGGCAACAACTTGGTGATGGCCGTTCAATTGTACTAATGAGCGATTGTGTTATCCGTGCTCTCCAGTTGTGAAAAAGCAGGTATTTTTTAATACAACACTGCTTTCCCTAATCTGGGGAGGGGGCGTTAAAAGTAACCTTACACACTGCTTGCTCATGACACATTCCTGGCAGCCAAATACAACTCTCTGGTTATCCAGTATCGCAGCCCAAACTAGAAGCAAAACATTATATTCAATCTTGGCGCTTGGAATGTCCGCACATTTCAAGACAAAAATACGGCTAGAGAATGCAAAACATCACTCGTCGCTCTTTTGCTTAAAAGGCACAATATATCAGTCGTTGCTCGGAGTAAAACTCATCTTGCAAGATTTACCCAGTTAGATGAACTTATACTTTCTTCTGTGTTGGCAAAGGCGAAGAAGAACGCCGTCAATCAGGTGTTGGGTTTTCCATCAAATCAGATCTTGCGAGATCCCTGTCTGCTTTTGCAAAAAGTTTCTCAGACCGCATCATGAGCCTGTCAATTGATCTTGGGGGGTAGCACTCATGTTTCTATGTTAAGCGGTTATGCCCATACATTGATAACATCAGAGCACGAAAAAAGAATGACTTCATCTATTGTCTTCGTGATGTCATTTCTGGTGTCATGCATAATAACAAGCTTGTCCTTATAGAGTAACTTTAGTGCTCTAATTTGCACAGACCATGTGCCTTGGGAGCGTATTTAAGGACATAAAGATGTAGGGCGAATGCATTCTAAGTGTCTTCGTCTTCTCTCCATTTGCAGTGAATTTGACTTTACCATCACCAATACTTTTTCAACAAAATAATCACCGTCAGACGTCCTGTATGCACCTAAGATCGGGTAATGGCCACATGAGAGACTACATGTATTTTTGAGGGGGGGGCGAGACGTAAATGAACTTTCCATCACTCGTTCTTTTCATAACACAAGCTTTCTGTAAAGGACTATTCAGTCCTCAATAGAACAATGAAAGAGAGTATTAAGGAGTGTTAAATAAAACGAATCAAACCACAGGTAGCTTTATTCAAGCATTATTAATAAATGAGAGGTAGACACTCTGTAGAACCTCTAACTACCGCAGTTAGGCATTCAATTACCTTGCAACGTTCAATCAAACAAGTGTTACAGAAGGTACGCAACTCTGGTGAAATTCTGGCGATATCTACAGACTATGTAAGGGACATTACTATATTTTCTTTGTATATAATCATGTCTGCTTAGAAATGCTCGTATTTGTAAGTATGTTTCCTATATGTCATTAAAGAGTTATCTTTAAACATTGACCCTAGTCTCTTTTGTTTAGTAAATAAACGTAAGGAAGTTGAAATAGGGCCGATGTACAGTCGATTTATTAAGATTCTCCATCAACACTTAGTGTTCTACCAATATTAACAATGAGTCCTAGCTTGCCTGGGTGAGGAGGGTAAAATCTAAAATTTATGAATCAACTGTTATGGTCTGTCAATTCTAGGAGCCACTAATTAGACTAAGCGAGGTGGTAAAACAAACTTAGTCCAAGTAGATGCATGTATCAGCGAGATGAAAAGCTAATTGGCCCTAATCGGAAATCTCAACTAGACCATGTATGAATTATGTAAGGTAAGGCATGGACAAGGCAAGATTGGGAAATATGTATGTTGCGAATAAGGGATAGGGGAATTACAGACAGGCTCCAGGTTAACCACCTTAATGAAGCCATAGTAAGGAATCAATATGCACTTTCATAAAGTCATGGATGGGGGTAAGGAAATGACTTTAGATAATTGTATTATGGCTAAAGTACTTTAAAATGGTTATATTCATACCGAATTTTGTGATTACATGGAGACAGCACATCACCCGTCATGTTCAGTAATTGACTATCGTACTTTATTATGGATAAAGCCTTGGTCCTGCACAATTTGTAGAATCTATTGACAGGTTTATAAGAGCTAGCCTTTTTGATTATTTGCCAACTAAGCGTATACGGGGTATTTGAATCTTTAAGAAAACACATATCAAACGCTACGGGTGTATGATTCTTAAGAGCAATGTTTTTGAATGTATATTTATATCTAGAGATTTTATTCTTGATGGGCCCAGCTTTTAAGGCGAGCGATCTATAAAGCTAAATTTGTAGAGAGTCTTATAGAAGTAAAGGTAGTGTTGGAGACATTAGCCTGAGAAGTAGTTTCATCAGAATCCAAGTCCCCATAAGCAGATTCAAGGTTTGTAAGATCATTATGTAAAGAGGTACTCGATGTTACCGTGCACCTGAATACGACGTTCTCATGACTGCATGAGCCAGTCAAAGTGCAAATATATGGAGCATTACAGTAGCACTCTGGGCCGTGATTAAAAGGTACATTGGATGTTCGAGCTTTGCTGATCTTCGCGGTATTTGAACATATTATTGGTGGTACCAAGTTTGGGACCGTAGAGTAAGATATTCTAATGTTGTTCTCATTGAAAAACCTGCTATATTTGTTCGGGGCCATAAGTTTGTTTTCTAATATTTTGAAGAATACCTTAGGGCTATTAATTATGATCTTTCTGCTGTATTACGCCCGATTTAACATACGCCGTTTCTACGTCTATTTTTCTTATGGTTGAGGAGACGGATTACTTGAGTCTGGTTAACTAATGTTTTAGTCTGTCCATTGTTTGCCACATGTTGATTGTCATTCTTATGGTGGTCATCTGTATTGCTTCTATGTCGGGGTGACATGTTTATTCAGTCAATTTATCTTATTAATTTTCCCAGAGGTATGCCTATATTTAATGACCTGATTATAACCCGAGTTTTCCCAAGTCGCATTGTATTATTGGGAATTTTCATCAGATATTTGCTTGATATATATATATATATATATATATATATATATATATATATATATATATATATATATATATATATACTATGACCTTATGATTAATGCGAACATTGCATCAGCCAGAAAGAGAAATAAACTCGGACCTTAAATAATAAAACAAGTCGATTATATATGCTCACGCTTCTAAAACGAGCCCTTTGAGATACAATTATTTAATTGATTATATGTTGTGAACGAAATAATAACCTTATTTTTAATAATTTGCAGTCGCGTTGTTTTTATTAGAATAACAAAGGTATTTAACAGAGATAGCAACACTTTTAAGGTTATCTACTGTCAAACCACAATACTTATTATAAATTGCTTATATTATACACTAAATACAACGCACGTTGCTTGTTCAGATATCGTCTCAGGTACATGTAGTGAATTGCGTACTCATTCCTTTCTCAAAGGTATGAGAGTGTAAGCAAACAAAACAGATTCCAAAGCATTAACTCACATCGCCAGTGGCGTTATTCTTTACGCCAGTACACACAACTCGCAGATCTTTTGCTCTATATTATAGATACGTATTATTATGGTGGTCTGCTGTGCGAATATATAATGGTGACCCCTAAAAAGTTTCTGTGATAAAATAGATTTTAGATGGATGCAAGAAATGAGCAAAACGCACCTGCACTGTTCTTGATTCGGTACTGCTTGGCAGTGTGAATTACAAGACGACAATAAACAATGACTAGTTATTCGAAGAACTTTCCGAGTTGTCTATTCTCTTAGCGAGTTTGTAACCCACAGATTGAAAGTCTAGTTCAGGGTACTATTTCTACCTGGAGTAGAGATATTGACGCATGGTATCGCTACGTTTATAAGTGAAATATTCCCAATAAAACGTGAGCAGGACGTAAATCACCCTTTCACTTCTATTAGATAGATGAATTATTCGTGCCATTTTTTTAAACCAAATATTTCTTTGTAAAAGTATATTTTCGTACTATACTTTTTAACAGACAAGTATTTCGCCGTATAATGGATTCATAGTGTGGCTATACGTGCCGAATATTTCAAGCTAAGATTCCAAACGCGATCGTTTCGTCAGCAGTCGTGAGCTCTAACCCTTACATTACAACGCTTTCTACGAAGTAATGGAAATTTACATGCTTATATTTTTTTTACATTGGCATTACCGAATTTTCCGAGCACCTCGTTCTTTTTAGGAAAATATATACTTTATGCTAAGTGTACATTGTTAGTTCGCCCACTAAATAGCACAATTGACACCTGGGTTACTAATAAAGTAATTCAAAGACAGCCTTTATGGTGTTACTAGACGTACTGAGTGACCCGGACTGTTTGCAAGAAGATTGGAAGAGGCACAACCTGTATCTTCTTGCTTGATCATTAGATTAGATGAAACCACCGATTATTTATTCATAATTCTACATCGAAAAACTAATATATTCAAATTGCTAACAGTGTTCTATTTGCTCTTATAACTTACGTTTTGATTAGTTAGAAATTCTTCACGGCACATATTATGAATGGTGTGAGAACATTTATAATAAATTGAACAAATATTATTTTTGGAAATAGTTTTTGGAACATAGAGAAACTTATAAGCTTGGTAAACAATATTCTAAGAGGAATTTTACCTATTGTTTTTAGATTAATCTTTGGTTTTAACAGTAAAATTAACAAAGTGACTTATTCGACATATACCAAACCACCGAACGTGACACACATAAAAAGCATAAGACGAAAAAGAAAGTTTACATACTATTAAAAAGTTATCGTGTTTTGTGAGTGTGTCTGTTCGCACGCAAATAGAAACATGTGAATGATTGAGAAAAAAGGAATGCGCAGAGTACACATTATTAAGACAGTAATTTTACGAGGTCAATACCCGAATGGATAGATAGTTCTAACGTTATACGTGTTTTATAAATTTAAGGAAATTCATATACATAATAACATAGAAAACATGACATTCATCTGTTTTTAGAACTAAGTGATCTTTTCTATAATCCGCAAAAGATAGATTTAAAAGGTTATTCGGCATTAGTTCAAAGCGAATTATTTTAGCTTAAAACATAAGTTCTAATGTTTTAACAAATAAAAACAATACGTAAATACATTAATCGTAGTTACTTACTCAGTCATGCAAATACTAACTAGCGTATCTTAAAGCAAAATTTGGCAAACATTTTTCTTCGTACTAGCTTATAAACGGAACAATCAATTAATGATACAAATCAACATCCCTAGTTACTGTAACAACAACGTAAAAAAACGATGATTAACTAGCAATTATACAATTCTCTACAGGTTACTAATTGTGATAATGGTATCTGATAAAAAGGGCGGAGAGTACAACGGCCGGAACGTCTCGAATATACCAACAAGCAAGAAGTGAATAACTTAATGTAAATAAAAATGACTTAGTTCTGATGTCGGTCTGCTGTCGCCAACCTATTTACCACCATGTTTCTCCCAAATTTTCCATTTTCGTTTACTCAACTGTAAAAGAATCTTCGCTTATTGAATAATATTTCATCCGTATTATCGACCCCTACCCCCCTCTGTCGAGATGAAGGGGTTTGCGATAATCCGTGCTAATTGCGCTATTAAGTGAACTACTCAAGGTAGACATAGATAGCGAGAAGAAGTAATCTCACGAATTAAGGGATTAGAATCATGGATTTACGAACTAAGAACATTTTATTTGATACGTATACCTTCTCACATTGTATTTCACACACACACACACACACACACACACACACACACACACACATATATATATATATATATAACTATAGCAGTGAAGACATATTTTTAAATCATAGTTTTGTAAGAGTATTATTTTTGGGAAAAAAACATAATCGTTTTTTTTTAATAAATAAAATTTACTTTAATCTAAGCTTGCGACAATTAAATATTTTCTTGGCAAAGCAAAGTGTTTTATCTATTTCCTTATCATTGTCCGATAGTAGTGGGCTTCGTGGTGTCTATAATTATATGGTAGAGTGGAGTTATCCACAGGTCTGCGTGATGCGTCTAGTGCTACAGTGGAGCGTACTTGTAGTTGCATGTGCTTCCTACTCTTACTCTTTGCTTAGCCGCCAGATAGCCCACTAGCTGAGCGAAAAGGGAGCCGAGTGAGTAAGTCTCCCCTGCTGGTATATAGTCTATCCCCAGACAAGAGTCTTGTCTGACCTCCCCGTGGTACACTATGGTAACTGGGCGCCTTGCGGCCCCAGGCAAATATACTAGAGATCTCGGAGTAGGTTAGAACCCCAGAGGTGCATTGTGCAGGGCCTATTGGCATGCAGATATGTCCCGGCGCCTACCAATCTAACCCCCTGCCACTGGGTAGTGGTCTGTATCTATATATGTATAGACATATATATATATGGTGCCGGGTTATGAAAATTCCCAGGAACTATCCTGGGGGCGCGTTTATACCACTGGGCAAGATACCTCCCTTAGTCTTTGTTAAGAACGGTATCTTGGAGATGGAAAACTCTGATGTTAAACCTGAGGTCTTTTCTTGCTTAATCTGTGGCGATTTTTTTGCACCGACTTGGGTTTACGAAGAGGTCCAAAAAGTGTGGATAGTATTTTCACAGGCTTTCACCACTATAAACACATCTTTTAGATGGGTTTCCTGACAACTGAAGTTTATACCAAAGTCCTGCACACAAAAAAAGTCAACAGGCGATAGGGTAAGGCGACGGGAACAGGTAAAGGATATTACTGGAAGTTCTTAGCTCGATCTCTACACTTTGGCAACCAGTGGGTGATGGCCGTTCTGTCCAAACATTTGAGCAATTGTGCAGTCCGTGTCCTCTATCGGTGACAAAGCAGCCCTGTTTAGGGATAGCACTGCTTTCCCCATGCTGGGGAGGGGGCAATAAAAAGAGCCCCAAACATATGCTTGCTCATTATTACCCTTGGCAGCAAACTGCAGCTGTATGGGTATCCAACATGCAGTCTCAAAAACAGAATAAGTAAAAACTTTCATTTTGGATCTTGGAATTTCCGTACTCTACTTGACAATGATACTCAGCCAGAACGTAGGACAGCTCTTCTCGCACTTGAGCTTAAACAGTTTGACATCGATATTGCCGCCCTTAGTGAAATTCACAACTGACAGAAGAAAAGGGTGGTTATACCTTTTTCTGGAGTGGCAAAGACCCAGAGGAGCCTCGACATCCTGGAGTAGGATTTGCTATTAAGTCCAATCTTGCAAAGTCATTGCGATCCTTCCAAAGGGGTTTTCCGATCGCTTAATGGCATTAACCCTTAATCTTGAATGTGATACCCGTGCTATTTTAATTAGTTGTTATGCTCACACGTTGAACAGACCAGAGCAGGAGAAAAATGATTTTTACCAGCAACTAAGAGAAATTATCACTAATGTTCGACACAAAGACGAACTTGTTCTTTTGGGTGATTTTAATGCACGTGTGGGTGTGAATAGTACATCATGGCGTGGTGTTCTGGGTCATCATGGCGTTGGTCGTATTAATGGGAAAGTCTTCGTTTGTTGTCTCTTTGTGGAGAGCTTAATCTGTGCATTACCAACACTGTATTCCAACAGAAAAACTCCGCCAAGACTACATGGATGCACCCTCGTTCTAGGGATTGACACTAGATTGACTACATCATCACCAGGAGACGTGACCTTGGAGACTTTCGTATCACTCGTTCGTCCCATACAAGTTGCTATCTTTCAGATCATGCCTTGCTTCGAAGTAAAACGTCTTTTCGTTTACAGCACAGACGAGTGAAACGCTCCTCTGTCCCTAAACAGATAAACCTTCTACCATTAAATAATACCATTCAGCGAGCAGCACTGTCGACCCGTCTTGATCGCTCATTGGATTCTGTTGAGATAACCGATGATATCGAATCTTCCTGGAAATCCTTGCGGAACGTAATTTACACATCTGCATTGGAAGTTTTGGGGTTACCTGTCCGTAGGCATCAGGACTGGTTCGATGACCAGAATGCTGAGGCCCAGGAGTTGATCAATGAAATGCATAAGGCTCATAAAACCTGGATTGATGATAAGAACTCCACACTAAAGAGGAAATTGTACAAGGAATGCAAAAGTAAAGTCCAGAAAGCATTACTGCAGATGAAAGAGGCATGGTGGTCCTCACATGCCAAATTAATACAAGAAACATTTGACAGAAAAGACTTGGAAGTCTTTTATGAAGGTATTAAGAAAGTGTTTGGACCGCACGAATCTGGCGTTTCTCCCGTATCTGCAAATGATGGCACACTGATAAATGATAGAGCGGATATATTGAATCGCTAGAAGGGGCACTTCGAAGCGGTCCTAAACACTACTTCCACAACTGATGAAGAAATACTTTTATCTATCACTAAACGACCTGTGATTCCTGAACTCTCCTTCCTTCCAGCAATACATGAAGTTTTCGTTGCTATTAGGCAAATGTCGTCAGGCAAAAGGTCAGGGAAAGACACCTTACCTCCTGAGGTGTTTTAGTACGGTGGCCAGAAACTAGTGAAGAAGCTACACAGTCTCTTTGTAAAGATCTGGCAAGATGGAAATGTCCCTCAGGATTTCAAAGAGATATTAATTCAACACTTGTATAAGAATAAAGGCAATAGAAACATCTGTGACAACCATCGAGGCATCTCACTTTTGTCAATTGCAGAGAAGGTCTTGGCAAGGCTTATTCTCAACAGAATAATTAAACACCTTGTTGATGATATCTATCCCGAATCTCAGTGCGGTTTCCGTGCTGGTCGGAGTACTGTCGATATGATCCTTTCCCTCCGCCAGGTTGCCGAGAAAGTTCGGGAAAAAGAACGAGGAGTTGTATATGGTTTTCATTGACCTTACAAAGGCCTTTGACACAGTACACCGTGAAGCCATCTGGAAAGTGTTGGACAAGCTGGGAATACTTGACAACATGCTAAATGTAATTATTTCTTTCCAGGATGGAATGAAGGCATCGGTTGTTTCAAATGGAGAGTCTTCAGAACCTTTCAATGTGACAAATGGTAACAAACAGGGTTGCATAATGACACCTGTGCTATTTGCTTTGTACTTTTCAGTTATGCTGAAATATGCTTTCGCTGTTATAGATACTGGGGTGGAGTTTAAATTTAAAATAAGTGGTGGTCTCTTCAACCAGCAACGTTTCAAAGCTAAGACCCTTCTTCGATAAACTGTCATCAGGGATCTTTTGTTTGCAGATGACGCTGCACTTTGTGCAACATCTCGGGAGGAAGCGCAACTGCTTGTGGACAGGTTTTCGGCTGTTTGCAAGGCTTTTTTTCTGACAATCAGCATCAAGAAAACAGAAGTGATTCACAAACCTCGCCCCACGCCTAAACAAGTTCAGGGTGTGAAGCAATGCCCACCAGTAAAGCAACGACAACCAGTACATAGTCTTCCAGATATTCCAATCCAAGTGGACGGTAAAGATCTGCAATATGTGAAAAACTTCACTTATCTTGGGAGTAAGTTAAATTGGTGTGCTTCTCTTGATGACGAAATCTTTAACCGAATTGCGAAAGCAAACACTGCCTTTGGAAAACTGCGTCATCGGTTATGTAAGGACAGGGGGATGAGTTTGAGAACAAAAGTACTTGTGTATAGAGCAGTTTTGCTAACATCACTGCTTTATGGATCGGAATCATAGACAGTCTATCGCAGCCACATTCAGAGGATTGATGTCTTTCACAAAAATTGCCTTAGAACGATTCGTGGTGTCACCCTAAGAAATCGGATGTCTAATAGGGATCTATTTCATGCTGCGGTATTTATGGAATTGAAAGCTTTTTGATGCAATCACAACTGCGTTGGGCAGGACATGTCTTACGTATGGAAGATGATATAATACCAAAGCAACTGATGTACGGCGAGCTCAACAGTGGAAGGCGAAATGTGGGTCGACCGCTGCTTCGCTTTAAGGACAAGTTGAAGATGAATTTGACATCTACCAATATTGCTTATCGTGATTTTGAACAGCTTGCTTCTCGACGGAAGGAATGGCGATCTGACTGCCAGAGGGGAATCAGGTGGTTCTCTGTAACTGCCATTGATCAACAGCGCGAAAGACGCGAAAGAACAAAAACATCTACAAGTATCGCAGCCGATTTTTCTCAAGACCTCCATTCTTGCATCCATTGTGGGCTGGTTTGCAAATCTCTCGCAGGACTCAAATGGCATTTACGATTGAGTAAATGTAAGCATGATACATCCATCGAAGACTAAACAAATGTTAAGTTGTCAAAACCTCATACGTCGAAATCGACGGGAGAATCCATGATATATATATATATATATATATATATATATATATATATATATATATATATATATATATATATATATATATATATACATTCAGTGTCTATATAAATCAACGACCTATTCTTTAGACACTGACATATTTCATGTAAATATCGTATGTTCAAATATGTTTCGATCATGTTCAAATAATGATCCGCACAAAAGGCTGGTGTTCGTTATATATAGTGCGTCTTAATATGTCATAATCCTATAATTCTCAGTGGATTGAACATGGTGTAGCAAGTACTTGTATTCGGAGTTATGTAAATTCAACCTTATCCTATGTTATTTTTTTTTTACTAAACCTATATCCGACCTCAATTGGGAAAAATAGTCTGATAAAGGCGATATTATTGGAATTATGTTTGTAGTCTTTCAAAGTTAATCTTAGAGTGTCAGGAATAGTCATTTCAGTGTATTTATCAATTACCCTGCCCAATAAACCGGTATTGTCTGGGCCTTCGGATCTTGGCCAAAAGGACAATATCAACTCATGCATATTTACGCGGTTTACACTTGTATAGATCAAGAAAGATGTTTACACATTTATTAAAGCATTGTTGTCGTATGATAATATTTTTTTAAATTTGTAAATCCATAATCAATGCGTTATTTTTTGTTAAAATAAATACAATTTATTTACAACTTAGCTTTCGAAAATATATTTCGTTTTCCAAGAAAAATGTATACAATATTGTATATGTTCGTTATATGAGACAGAGAAATAAATATATAAGTAGATCGAGAAGTCTGTGGATATTGAGAAAAACAAGCAATACAGTAAGTACTCCTCTTTTAGGGCGTCACGTAGATAGACATGAATAGGGTTAATGCTATAACATTGAGGATGTAGGGGAGAGAGACTTGGACTTTCGTCTACCGTTCAACATCAAGAAAATAGCATTCATTGACAATTATCCGTATTCCACGTTACGAAAACACATTAATCTTCCTATTAGACAGGGCACAAAAAAGAGTCTCAAATCTAATAGGCCATGTCCTGTGAACTAAGCTTCAATCACTGTCTCATCGCCCGAATGTTGCATCGCTCTGCTTGTTTTACAACTTGCTTTCTAGGCAGCTAAGATGTAAACAGAAATTTCCGTTGAGATCGTCGTACAATCAATACTCTCCTTAATTAAAATAAAGCATATAATAATATAATATGCAGATATGATTTGTTTTCTATATTACTTATTTTATGTTGATATACTTTTTAAAAGTATATATGTTTCTATCAATTATATATATTAGTTGTGCTTATTCACGTATATATTATACGAAGGTCACAATCAACGCGATTACGATATCTCCTTAAAACACAACAAAAAATGCAACACATATTTTGTTTAAGTTAATATTTTTATTTAATTTTCTATCTATTACATTTTTCTATAAACACTTTAAATGTAGTGGTTAAAATGACTATTTCATTTGAACAATCGTCGCAATTCCGACTTTTCGATGTGTTTTCTCTGATCTGTAAATAACCACCCAGGCTAATCACGACTTTATTCCACGGTGCCGCGTTGTATTTGGTATAATAAGATAGCATATTATGTAGATGTTGGTTACTAATAAGTTTCTTAAATTTATTTCAAATCTATAAATCTTATAAGTAGACGGAAGTTTTTTTTTCCGTTTCCTATCACTGGTTGCATCTTTTGTTTATCTATACGCTCGGTATTTCAAACCCGATTACAGTTACATTATCATCTTGATATGAGAGTTAATGCTTATTATTGTAATGAGTTTTATTTAAGTTATTATTTTGCTCTATATTCGGTCTATATGTATTTGTTTCTTACAGTATTATATATATATATATATATATATATATATATATATATTAATTATTTCTTACCTACAGACATCGATGTTTCATGCTAACGTAATCTTCAGTGCAGGAAGTTAATTCTCAACGGGCTCGAACTCCGATCAAAAATCGCCACTGATTCGCGGCCATAGGAAATTAGCTGATAATTAAAAAGGACTTTCACTTTGTAAATAGTGAGTCGGCGGCTAATTTACACGAGCAGTTAAAGTGATCAACAAATTATTTTGTTTGGATCTTGCATGAAGCTATTTGTACTGCTTGTTATTAAACTCACTCAGAGTGGCTGGCCTTTGGTGAAAAGGGCTTATTATAATATTTATGAATAAATATTAATTATTTATTACCTACAGACATCGATGTGTCATGCTATCGCAATCTTGCGTGCAGGAAGTAAAAATGTTCCTAAAAAATGATATGCCCATGTTACTGGCCGTGTTGCTTAGAATGTATATTTCAAAATTCATAATGATCTGTTTGGTATTAAAATAAAGTACATTTATTATTATTCATTATATATATATATATATATATATATATATATATATATATATATATATATATATATATATATATGTACTTTTTCAGCTATTAAAACTATTGGCTTCGTGCGAGACAACTGCTTAGTGTCACGGCAAATATAACCGTGTTAAGCCTGTCTGGTGTCCCCCCCATCCACTTCGCCCATCGTCCGGCAAGGAGGTAAGCGGCTTAAATTGAAAGACAGAACTTCATTGGTTACTTCAAGTACGTCTCCCGTATTAATAAGAGGCTTAGTTGAAATATAAAGGCCCGCCAGCGGAAGGAGATGTGGGTTGACGCTTTGGGTCAGCACATTTGATTTGATTTGATTTTTATTTTAATCTCGTTTCAATTACATTTTATTACACTCTGTTCCGGTTCGGTTTTAGATACTCCACATCATTCAAGACTCGCAATGTATGCGTGCAATGTGCCGAGGAATAGCTATTCCATAGTGCAATGTGCCGAGGAATAGCTATTCCATAGTCTATGCGCGGGGCACAGGATACTATTTTTCTTCATTTGGTTTCTTTTTTTTGTTGTTGTTTTGGATTTATCTACCTCACACATCGATAAGATTTGACACAAGGTTGGGAAAGTAGGATTGAAATGCTAACGCGCGAGAGGAAGAACACTCTGGCTTACAAAACATACCTTGGCATCTCCATCAGCATTTCTAGTAGGGGCGCCTCAGGAGATTAGCAATAAACTAACCGCTTCCTAAAAGGTAAGAAGGCACATCCTTGGAGTTTGGAGAGAGAGAAAAAGAAAGAGGCAGAGATAGAAAGAAAGAGAGAGGGAGATTGAGACACACATTGAGAATGAGAGCGAGATAGATAGATAAAATAGTTTCTTTGCCATAAAGTGTATTTTAGTCCTGAAATAAAATTGGACTTAATTATTCATTCGCTGTCACCTATTTTTTCAATAAGTGTTATTATTAAATTTACAAAATGGATCTGGAAAGTAGAAAGAGTTTGCGACGTCCAATAAAAAAGACTGAAATGCAAAGTTGGTTTAATAAACAGAAAAATATGTCCTCTCACACACACACAGACACACGCACACACACACACACACATATATATATATATATATATATATATATATATATATATATATATATTTGAATATATATACATATATATTTATATATATGTACACCCCCACACATATATATATATATATATATATATATATATATATATATATATATATTTGAATATATATACATATATATTTATATATATGTACACCCCCACATATATATATATATATATATATATATATATATATATATATATATATATATATATATATATATATATATATATAAGGACTGTCATTTCCTTACAAGAGAAGGCTATTCCTACCAGATTATTATGTCGGATGGTGCGAACGCAAGTTTCTCAGCAGCCCCGATTTATTTTCACAAGACTTACTGCAAATATCACACATGAGACCATTGGCGTCCCCTTTGAACTAACTATGTTTTAATTTTTGTCATGTAGTTGGTTGTTGCCATGGAACCCCATGTGGCGCAGTAGACTAGTGTGTTACAGACACGGTCTGCGGAACAGCATACGTGGTCGAATTTAAATGTATGTTAAGTTCGACGCTGACCACTTCTGCAACGTACGTTTCAACACGGAGTACTCTTTCGATTCGCCTCAAGTGTCCTACAAACCGATCACCTCGAAACCTCTCTCCGCCAGTCTTCCACTTCCGTCATGCAAAGTGTTCAGATTGTTTTTAGCTACACCCTTAACTGCCTTTTTGACGTGTCTCTCGTACAAACCATGTTGCAGTTCCCCATGTGTTACAGTCATTTAGAGAGTCTGTCATCTTTTATCATAACTAGGTGTCTTGACCAGTGCATCTGTCTACGTATCACTTGAACTTCTCTGCTTGACACACCAGATCGCTGTAGGCAGTGGTGTCTGGTGTAAGTGATTTTCAATTAACGTGCAGGATTCTACTGAAACACGTTTGGTGTAACCTCTCCAGAGCATTGATGTGTGCGGTACGTGATCCATATCTATGCGAAATACGGTAGAATAGACAATGTGGATACACTAAGTTTTATTTCAATGGGAATGGCTCTGTCTAAGCATCACACCTTTTTCAATCAGATCGAATGATGGAATTTATTCCGAAATATAAGATTAATGTAAAAAAATATATATATATAAATTAATCTCGCATTGTTAATGGCCTACATATCAATTATATTAACATATCAAACAATGCTTTAAATGGACGACCAACCAATATTACTTAACCTACAGGAGCGAGCCAGGCTCTTCGTTCGACACCGGAATTTGAATCATGGCCGCCAACACCACCAGTGCGGAGAGACGTTTTATCAAGTAACAAAGAAATAAGTTTGGTTATTCTTGTTTTTGATATAAAAAATTAAAAAGAAACTGGTCACCTCTGAAGATGGAATTTATTCCGAAATATAAGATTAATGTAAAAAAAAAATATATATATATATACATTAATCTCGCATTGTTAAATGCTTACATATCAATTTTATTATATATATATATAGTCTCGGAAGTTTCTCAACCATTAAAACTATATTAAAGAAAAAATTTAAAAAAATAAAAAAATAAAATAAATATATAAATAAATAAAAAAAAAATTTAAAGAAAACTTATAGTCCCAAGTCTTCCACTGGAAAATCACTCATGTAAGTCAATTTATTTTTTACAGTTATTATATTAGTTTATTTCTAACACTATTTTAAGGGATCATCAGTTGTTTACCATGAAAAACTGTTTCGGGAATTTAAAAACAAGACAGTATTTAATTTAATGGCTTCCCAGCAGAGTTGATCAGACCCCACTTATATATATATATATATATATATATATATATATATATATATATATATATATATATATATATCTATATATATATATATATATATATATAGTATAAAGATGCGACCGGTTAGTCACACATTGAACTCTGGTGTAATCGTTTGATTCAGGGAAAAGTTATATTGCAAATCTTGTTACATTTAAAAAATAAAAATACAAGATCCAAAATTAGGCCCCCCTCTTCGCTTAGTATCCCTCGCCTTACCTCTCTCCAGCTTAGTGTTAATAGTATTAATAATTGTGGTTATATACCGAATTGTTTATTTTATTTTAATAAGAGTGAAGGGAGCGTGAGTTATGTACATTATATGAGATAAAGCGTGGTCCACACCGCATACAGCGAGGGAAGGGGAAATAAATAGATTCAAACGTAATAAGTGATGGGTGACTTAGTGAGTAAATCTCAAATTATAGCTAATTAGACAAATTAAAAGGATATTGTCGTTTCCAAAAACATAATAAGAACGTATATTTTTATGTTTATGTATATATGTATTATGTGTCTGTAAACTATATAGTAAAAACACTGAGTAAAAGGAACGTTGACTAACTTCGCTTTAGCATTATGTAATTTATATATATATATGTATATATATATAAGTCTTAGCCATCCGGCTATCTTCAGCTTCTGTTGTCATCTCAGAAGCTGAAGAGAGCCAGATGGCTAAGCTTTTCCGTGCTTGAAACCGATGGTACGAATGTTGTACTAATTTTTCTGTACAAAAATAAATAAATATGATGCTCTTAATGTTTAACTTTAATTCTTAATTAATCGACCACTCTGCTGGTATTTTTCCTACTATATTACAAAGAAGTTATATATATATATATATATATATATATATATATATATATATATATATATATATATATATATATATTGGGTATTTGGATATGTACGGCTAGGTTTCCTTCCTCTTATCTAATTACCTTTCTGGTACTAAAGGTACTTACGCTTTATTTTTTATTTATTTTTATTTTTTAATGCAACTTTAATTCCTATATAATGTTATTGCTAGCTACCATATTGCAGAATGGTTCTTGGGTGTAGTGTTTAGATAGTATTATTATTATTATTATTTTTTATTTTTTATTTTTTATTATTATTTTTATTATTATTATTGTTATAATTAATATTATGTGATATGCAAATTATCATATCATACGTAGTCTTAAGGATAATATATTATTATTATTATTTTATTATTATTATTATTATTTATTTATTTATTTATGCATATATTAGTGAAATTTTAAGCTGAATTATTTCGACCCTTGATTATTGGGGAAATAGTAGTTTATCAGTACCATTGGAGAGCCATGAATATTATAACTGTCCTGTTTTTAAATCTCCGAAACAGTTACATGGTAAGCAGCTGATGATCCCCGTGTTAATATTAGACGCTTAAGGTCTCCTGTTTTTGTTTCACTCTTAGATACTTAACCCCCCTTTTTATTTTTTGTATTTACTTATATTTTTTTATTTAATAATTTTCCAACGAATGTTAAGTCTGCAATATCTTGGATTTAATTAGTTTCCCTGGGAATTTAAACTGCATTTTACTTTTTTTTGTTTTGTTTAAAATGACTCAAAGCTTCTTTAGACTATATATAAGTGCGTTCCATCTACGGTTGAACTAAACATCTTTCTATTGGATTAACTTCATCCTTGAACTTTTTCAATCCTGACTTTACAAAAACCCTTCTTTCCCATCTTTAAATCTCCTTTCACTGGACACCTTATCAACGGAAATTTACCAACTGGACATACCCCTTATCTTTTTTATACGCACATTCTCTCTCTCCATTACTAAATTTTTTTTCAAATTTCAAATTTTGGCTGTTCTCCTGCCAACGTATCTATCTATGTAATTCCTTTGACTATAAGATGTTAATCTTTGAAAAGCCTTGGCTTAAGGAAAGAATAATAAACATGTTTTTACCGAGTAAACCTTGCATTGAACAATCGAAGTGTAAATAGATTTGTCATCCGTACATGTTTATCCCTCTTCTTACATTTATCTTTAAAATTGTTCTATCTTGTACATTGAGCTTAAACCATTTCACTATAGGTTCTATCTACTAAAAGTATACTTTTAGTTTCATATATATATATATATATATATATATATATATATATATATATATATATATATATATATATATATATATATATATATTGTTTGGAAAAAACATTCGCACACGCTAGAAATTTTTTTATTTTATTTCAGAACAATAACTGAACTAAATGATTTTACATTTACTCTATAAGATTGAATACTACTAGTATATGCGAATAAAACTATATTATATTTAATTGTAAAGATTTGGTACAATTTATTCATTGTATAAAGGAATTGTCAAATATAAATGTATCATTATAAACTTTAGATTGCAGCATTATTAAGTATAATAGTGTATCACATTCCAGTAATGTTTTCAATACATATAGTTGAACCTCAAACTAAAACAAGGTACATTCTGAAATTTCTAGTTACACAGGAAGATTCTAATCCTGACAATAAGCGAAGAAGTTAGTACATCAACTCTGTAAAGATAGAAACAGCTAAAATAAACTTTCTAGTAACTTTACAATGCATTTCACAACGATTATTTCATTCAGGACAAGGTTTAAAAAACGTAAGAAAGTTGAAAACGAAAAGAAGAATCGGTGCTCCAAGGAAGAGTTGTCAAAGAGTATCGAGTACATAATGGTGCTAGATTGTAATAAAAATATAATGGTTACCCGTTAAAAACTGTAGGATGATTTGCGTTGCTCAGAAATTAGTGTAAACAAGCAAACAGTAAGAAATGAAATTCACAAGAACAGTCTAAAGTCATGAAGTCTGAGGAAAACATCATTGGTATTTAAGTGACACATAAATGCGAGGTTGCAATTCATTTAGAACATAAGGATAATGAACGTTGATATTGGGAAATAGTTTTATGGAAACACGAAACGAAAATTGAGTTGTTTAGTCACAATTATAGGTTATATGTGTGAATTAAAATAGCGAGACCACGGTACTAAAAAATATCGTAATAACTGTCAAATTTTGGGTGGCCATATTATGAGGCGGTAAAATAAATGCTGGAAGAATATTAAGTGCCATCTTTTTATAGCCCTGTGCTACCTCCTGACTGCGTGACCCAACAGGTAAAATATGTTAAGCATACAGAAAAACTCACCAGGAAGTGCCGCGAAGAGAAAGATGTTCATATCGTGCAATGGGTAAGTATGCCCACTGATTTGAATCCAATTGAGAACTAGTGGCGATATTTGAAAATTCAAATCCGAAAACGAGCACCAACAAATATTAAAAATCTGAAGACAATATACCAGGCAAAAGAGAACAACATAATGTTTTCAAATTATTAATTAACAACTACATGAAGAGGTTAGTCGATAGTGAAGTAAATAAGGGTTATTCAATAGAGTATTAATGAAGATAATACGTAATTTTTGTATCGTATGATATTTTTTCACCCATTTAAATGAATAAATTGCCTAAAATGCTGCATAATAAAATATAAGTTACTTGTATTTAAATATGTTAGTGGTATGCATTCGTATTCTGTAAATGTATCAACATGCTGTGCAGTTAATGCTTTGAAATATTAAAACATATTGTTTTTAATGTGTACCAAGATTTCCTTTCCTCAACTTGATATAAGGTGGAAGTAAATGTGCGATAAAATGATGTAAACTACACGGGGATGTTAAAGACGAGGAGAAATGGCGAAATAGAATCAGAGATAAGAAAACAATCAGAAAGTGATTAAAGATAGATAAGAGACATAATAGAAGAGAAGGAGAGACAGAGAGAGAATATTATGAAAAGGGAAGAAAGAGAATGAGAGAGATAGATAGAGAGTCATCTCTCTCGAATATTGATGAGTCCGTGACGGAGAGAATATAGAGGGATAGAAAGATAGAAAGAGAGAAAGAGAGAGGGATAGGGTAGAAAAGAATAATAGGAAAAAATAGAGAATGAGTAACACACCGAAAAAGGTTCACGAGTGAAGTATAGGTTGAATGTAGAGCAAAATGAAAAGAAATAGAGAGAGAGAGATATTAATAACTATAATAACATTAATAATAATAATGATTATAATAATAATGATAATAATGACAATGATAATAATAATGAGATAGAGAGAGAGGGAATGTGTGAGAGATATATCCATGATTGAAGCAAAAAAGAAAGCAAGGACGTAGATAGATAGGTGGGCAAATTGATAGATAGAGCGAGGGCGAAATAGACAAAGATTCAATATGGGACCTACTGGTATAATTTCAGAGAAGTTTTTATGATCCAAATATTAATACAGCATGTCATCACAGACGCCCATGACTGTCGCGTCCACTTTCTCATTTTAGCAAAACACGATGCTCTCCTCATCGCCCTAGTCTGGGTCACTTCCTTTTCACCAAATATCCCCATCCCACTAAAGACGGTCTGGCCCTCGCCGAGGCAGTTACTGCCGTGATCTAACCTACTACAAAAATCTGAAAACGATCAATGAAAGATCGAACAGAGATCATCTCTTTGCCAAACGATACGGCACGCTAAGATACAAGTAATTATTAATATATATATATATATAAACAACTGACGATCCCTTATATATAAAAACATATATAAAAATATATTTATATTAGAGTATATTCTTGGAAGTAAACTAAAATAGTGATTGCAGTAAGTTGATTGACTTACTAGACTAAAATCTTTCAACAAAATTTTTTTTTTTTTTCTTTTTTTTTTTTTTTTCTTCCCAGTTTTGAAGGTTAAAAGAACTTCCGAGACTATATATATATATATATATATATATATATATATATATATATATATATATATATATATATATATATATATATATACGTACGTGCCTATTTCAAATTATACTAGTTTACATATATATCAACCACTGTATACACAAACACATACACATATAGATCTGCGAGGGGGTAAAAACATAGAATAAAATTAAAATAAATAAATAGCTAATATATAGGATAGTGGATAAGCGTGTATCAGACAAGTAAAAATAATAACACAGATATATCTTTCAAACAAACCGATGGTTCTGTCACGAAAACTGACCTAAATCTTATTAAAACTCGATTTTTAATATCTTTCTCTGTCTCGCTTTACCTCTCTCATCAATATATATATATATATATATATATATATATATATATATATATATATATATATATATATATATGTATATATAACCTTGTTTTCGTTGGATAAAAAAGAATCCAATAGTGCTCGAATATTTAATAAGAGCGTAATATTTAATTATTATCGATAAGTTTAGATCAAGTTTGTATTTGTATTTAAAAATCGGCCTACCGCGTTCTTCAGCCATCTTATGACTTGTAAGGTTCTTATGGCATACACATATATATATATATATATATATATATATATATATATATATATATATTGATTTACTCCTCTCCAGGAGTTAGGCACAAGGCCTGTTTTTACTTTACTCCCACAAGTAAGATGTGACCCAAGGTCGGGTCGGGAAAGTGGGGTTTAAAAATTGCCTGGGCAGCTCCGTCGGCATTCCCCAGTAGGGGCGTCTCAGGTAGTAAGCAATAAACTTACCCCTCCACAGAGAGGGGAGGCGAAGCCTGGGAGGGTGGACCTCGTAAATTTAAAAAATAGACTGTCAAAAATCTCTTAGGCAAAGTTCCGAATACGTTTGTCGAACACTCTTGACTATTATTCTATCTCTACCTGCTTCTAGGTACATATAGATTTTAATTTCCCTTAATCACGTGAGAGTTTCCGTTTGCTTAGTGAATATGGCGACTGCTTGCAGATTCTAAACTGACTCCGTTAACCGGGATCGCGTTTTCCTGCACTGATGAGAGCAATGATCTTGAAACACTAGCGCCTGTAGGTATTAATAATTTACTATTTGTATATATATATATATATATATATATATATATATATATATATATATATATATATATATATATGGATGTGTGTATGTGTGTGTGTGTGTATGTAAGTAAATTTAGGAAGCAAACCTTTTATAAATGTCCCATTTAAAAATGATGGATAAGCAACTCTGGTTTCCGTGTTATTTATTGGGATTTAACAAGTATTTACCTTTCCCTATCGGATGGAATAAAGACACTCCCCAATTTATATTTTAAAGGATTTACTTTCATTTCTCCGAGCGCTTTCAATATAATCAAACGCGATTCAGTCTTGCTGTTTAGAGTGCTGTGTAGCACGCCACAACATACCCCTTAGATGCATAAGAAACACTCAACAACAATGTCCAAGAGAATTACAAAATCTTTTCGAAAATCCACTGACATATTAATACCGATAATATACCACAAAAATAAGTAATACACATGGTTACTAATGATGCGATCATTAGACAAAAATGCATTTGCAAATAAAAACTATATGTTACCGAATCTCTCTGGATGAAATAATGATGTTGTGTTCTAAATATCTATATTCCAAATTCAATCACTTTTCGACTATAAATGCTTCGCGTTAGGCAGAATATTCATATACAGAGTTTCTTTGAAAGTACTTCCCGTCCTAGTAACCGATTACCGAGGGACTACTTACTTGAAGATAAAAACATAGTAGACTATAAATCCAATGCTATCGACATCATCTCATAAACCTTTTGATAAATAATAAAATATAGTTCGTACAATTGATTGTTCCTCGACGTCTGTTGACAATCTTTCGATCTACTTAACTCTGAGTGACACTTGATCTTGATAGATGGTAACCAACGGTGTTTTTAAAATGACTGTGAATAATACATTTGAAAAAAATTATCAGAGATTTTTACGTAGGTTAATTTACAGATATCAAATATTCAACATCCCCTCTCGTCTTTATAGTAACGGTCAATATGATGTGCAATTCTTTGTATATAAGTAATTATGAATCTGTCCTATAACACAAAAGTTAGCGAATAAAAACATGTATTTTTCTAGCCCCCATACGAAATTATTTCAAGTGGTGATGAAAAGCAATCAGACAAGTCCCAATCAGACAAAGCCGCCACCTGCAATGAATTCGGAAAGAAACCCTTCACTCTAACTCAAAAGTCAACGTTTGGTATTTTTTGTCTGTAGGCTATCAGGAATTATAGTTATAATTCATATATAAAAAATCAAATAACTATGATTTTATATGAAAACTAATACGAACACTGATTAGGCGTAACATGTTTACGCCATTTTTATGTACTCAAGTTATAGTATAATGCCCAACATTTAAGACGGATGGTAAAATGTCTTTATTGTAATGATCGCTTCTGTTGCATAAGTAGAAAGAAAAGAAGTCCGTGTACAAATCTTTGGAGCATTCATGACAATACATTTACATTGCCAGGATTTACCTTTACTGAACAATAGAAGAATAGCAGTCTCAGAAATGATAAAATTAATACCTCTATTAGAGCAGTTTTGCACCACTTTGATGTTCCCTTACGTAGATTATACTTAACTTTTTGTCTAGAATCCTTATTCGATTTTTTATCAAAATTGATTACTTGATGTTGATTCTGAGAAATGTTAAAAAAATAAGGTTGGAAGGATTTTGAAAAAAACTGAAATTCAGGGAATTTGGCTTAATTGGTCTTTAATGAATATGTATCAGATTTAATGCAATTCAAACATATTTCCAGATGGTCGATGTTTGCATAATATTCCTCCTAAAACACTTTAAAATGCTCCAAAGAAAATCAAATTTTAGGAATATTTATGAATTGATGTCTAATAGCTATTGCTAACATTTCATAAAATCAGACTATCTGCATTTTCACGAGGGACTTATACCCCTTTTTTAATCCTATTGCCTGAAACTACATGAACTAAGTACAACCCACGCCAACAGCTATATGTTAAATTCATAATGATCAGTAAATTAGTTTAGGAGTTAATCCATAACATACAAATATATAAACATATACACCTGCTTAACCTTATATAAATAGAGATTTCTTGCAATAGTTTACACGTCTTTACCTGCGTTCTATCATAATTACAAGCGGTGTTGTCAATAGCTAGGTTGGTCTGCCATACCCATGTTTAAAATAGTTTTTCGTCGATCTTTTGTGTTAAAAACTAAAATAAAATGTACGTTGTTCCGTTTCGCTAAATTTTGAAATATTATTTTGTACACTTACGTTTCTAAGATTATATTAATGAATATGTCACGCTTAAGTCTAAACTAATATTTCCATTGGTCTATCACATATAAATTTAGAAATAGTGTGTCTATCAGTCTATTAGGCTACGTGTTAAATAGTATTTTTGTTGGTCTATCACGTGTAATTTTTTAATATAA
The DNA here is from genome assembly GCA_963556195.1 of Sepiola atlantica. NCBI lineage: Eukaryota > Metazoa > Mollusca > Cephalopoda > Sepiida > Sepiolidae > Sepiola > Sepiola atlantica. The sequence goes on from OY744515.1 coordinate 42,179,533, forward strand.
TTATCATTGCTAAACGCGTCGATTGAATACACGTATCTACAAATATTATTTATTATTACTTTTTATTGATTCAAGTTGTACAAGAAATCAATAATGCGGAAATATCAAATGCTTTACTGAAATCAAAGTACACAATGTCGAAACAATTCCCGTTAGATAAAAGGTTAGCTGGTTTTACTATCAGTTAAAACTGAATTAAATAAACACTATATACACCCTTATGGATTCATTCGGTTCTTAATATATTTAACTATTCACATGGCATCTGTGGTTTTGATATGTCCATGTTCGCCCGTACTTAACAAAGTTCATATCGCTAAACGAGAACTGAGTCTCGCTGATGCAATCGCTACATTATATCGTTTGTTTAATAGAAGTGATGCAAGTATTTTAATCTTTATTAAAAAAGTCCTTAATGATAAGAGACGTGCATTAGTGGGCTCACAATTTAAATTTAGTTATGCCAGTGTATATGTGCTAATTGTGAGTGCTAGTGGACAGGTTAGTATATCTGACAGTGTAAATAGAAATAGATTTTAGTATTTTAGTTAGGGAAAATGCAGAGGCCGTTTTTTTGTGTTAAACATATTTTGATCGGGTTATTTGAAAGTTTCAAGTGCGCAACGATTATCGTAAATTCCTTGGATACATACTTGGGTAATATATTCTGATGACACGGTGGTAAAGTCCTATTATAAGGCCTTTCCCAGCAATACTATATATGTAACAATAATAGGGTTGTTGATAAGTGCGATACAAAATGCTCTTTTGTCACACATACCCGATTTTAATAATGGTTTAACTTTGCAAAGACCACACTAATCAATTACTCATACAGCATAAATCGCAGACGCCTCATGGAGCAGCTTCTGTGTGGAATCAAGCAATAATATCAGTCAATGTTCTGTTTTTCTAATTTACCTGTTTATATATATATATATATATATATATATATATATATATATATATATATTCTTAAAAATAACTCGAAATAATTATATAGTATAGAAGTAAGTGATACAGATCTATTGGTGTGTGTACACATACGTGTCTATGCATAACTTAAAATGACTGCAGTGTGTCATGTATTTGGTAGATATTCTTCATTTATACATGCATTGTTATAGAAATTGCGAAATAGTTTTTAAACTTTGGGCGGATATTATTGAAACTACTAGATTTATTTTATTTAAATTTTGAAAGGAAGTTCTCGTAGATTCTATGTCAATGTTTAGACATTCTTGACTTTAATAAATCTATTTTGATATTTATCTCTTTTGTTTAGAAAAAAATTACTACAATTATTGCACTTTCTAAGTATTACATTAATAAAATTGCGTGACCACTTCTCGTGTGTTCATGCGTGTCCGTGTAGGTCTGTACATCTCCTGTCAATGGAACTTTGAAAAGTATACTTTTAATTATTATTGTGTATTTACAATGAATCGAATATTTATTGAAATCAAAAGTGCAGTATCATAAAGTACTAAAACGAATAAAACATCCTATTTCAATACTATGTGAAATGACCAACAGTAAACAAATGCAAACAGCAGAATAGAGCCCCTCAAAAAGGTCGTGCTATGCCCATTCATATGAATTCAAATGTTTAATACAACCTATATAAGACTGTAGGTTTCTTAAATTGTTTTGTTCAGCACTTAAAGTCAACTATAAGACATGTTTTGGTCAGGGTTAGGGTTAGGGTTAGGGTTAGTGTTAGGTTTTGGTCTTTAAGTTGTAATAAAACCAACTAAATGTTACTTACATGAGTTAGTCATCAGTTGATTCGAATAAAAATAAATGATGTTTACTTTGTTTCGGTTTCCGCCATCTCAACTCTTTTAACGCCACTTTATATCGGGTGCCGTCATATTAGTAAAAGATGTTATACTTTAAGCTTTTAAAATCTTTAAATATCTGTCCTGGGTATTGATTTACTCCTCTCCAGGAGTTAGGCAAAAGGCCTGTTTATCTTACTCCCACAAGGTCGGGTCGGGAAAGTGGGGTTTAAAAATTGCCTGGGCAGCCCCGTCGGCACTCCCCGGTAGGGGCGCCTCAGGCAGTAAGCAATAAACGTACTCCTCCCCAAAGAGGGGAGGCGAAGCCTGGGAGGGTGGACCTCCTAGAACTGCACAGGACAGACCCATAGACCGGCGTAAATCAAGCCCCGAAGGTCAAGACAATGCCAGGCTATGGGGTGAAGTATCCATCGGAACAGATACTACACGTTGATCTTGGCCAAAAGGCATATCTGTCCTGGATAGTTACTTTAAGTAGTTATTTATTAGGTAAATCTATTGTGGCATTGCTAAAATAATAGTGATAGCTGTCTTTGTTACGGAGATGGAGTATAAAAATATATGTTACTTAACGTGGTAAGAAGAGCACACTAAGTCGCTTTACAAAAGTGACGTACGATAGTAATATCTGGCAGGGGAAACACTGGCGACAGTCTTGTGTTTTTTTTTCTGTGAGATGAAGCAGACGTATTTTTCAGGACGTATTCCCTCTAACTAAAGAGAATGGGTTGACTAAAGTTTAATACTGTTCAATGCGTTGGGAGGAATGAAAAGATTAATAAAAGTAAGAAAAATCATGAAACCCAAAATATGTAACGTTGCTTTTATATACTTGCGGTTATCACGCATGTGTATTGAGACAACTGCTACAACTGTTACTACATTAAACATGACAAGAAAGAGAGACATAGACGGCAAATACGCGTTGCTGCTACAAGCTCGAACAAACGTTACAACATTTAAACACGCATTTCACATACTGCAAGAAGACAGACGGACGTTTTTCTTTACGATTCTAAACTTGCTGTATTGAACACGACTTTTTGAGAACATGAATCGGCTTTAAAAAGTTGAAGGTTATGTTACAGCTGTAGGTGTATTTATTAAAGTTGAATACCTTTGCTTAAACTTTTAAACTATCAAATAATGTAAGAATGTCCGCTAAATGATCGATAGAGCAGGGTTCAATTCTTGGTCGAGTAATACTACATACTTAAATATGATACTTGATGGCATCTTGCATTAATATGTGGGAATCAAGGGTAAGTGGGTAATCTTCGGAAAAAAGTGACGCTCTCTGCACCACCTTGCTTCAGGAGGTTAGGCACAAGGCCAGTTTTATCTTACTCCCACAAGGTAAGATGTGACCCATGGTCGGGTCGGGAAAGTGGGACTTTAAAAGCCAGCGCCCGAGAAGGTGGGCACTCTGGCCATTAAAAATTGCCTGGGCAGCTCCGTCGGCATTCCCCGATAGGAGCGCCTCAGGCAGTAAGCAATAAACTTAATTCTCCCCAAAGAGGGGACGTAAAGCCTGGGAGGGTGGACCTCAGTAGCTAATAAAAAAGGTAGCCTTCGGATTCCCTCGACTACTTTACCCCTTTTACTTTAAATTGTTCCCAATGCAGGTGCGAGTGTTTAAATTGAAACTAGAACGAAGCCACGACAGGAAGCATTCTAGTCAAAATGTGATTTTGCTCTTAATAATTATACGGATATTTATTATTGATATACGTTTTAATTTTTAACTAGATTTGGAAAACGTGGAAAGAAAACATTCTAACAAACAGGTTTCGTTATTTTATATCTAAGAATATAGATAATATTAAATCCCAACATTAAAATTCTCAACGTTTCGAAATGATGCTGAAATGCCTTTATCGTAATGAAAATTTGCTTAAGAGTCCTGTATATCTCACGTAAGAGGTTCGTGATGTGAGTGGACGAATGCGCTGATATCACGTGTCACGACAATAACGCAGACAACATCGGAAAATGGCGATGAAAAGTCTCACGAATCTGACGCACGCGAATTTAATATTGAAATGGAACAATTGTTATTGATTATAGAAAGAATAAACGGAATGAAGCAATGAAACGCAGAAAAAAAGAGATGATAAGATCGAGCTTGTCGCCTTGTACAATAGGCAGACAAGCGTCTGACCTATCGAGAGATAATGGTATACTTAAATTTGATATTTAATCAGCATACATCAAAGATAGATAGATAGATATTAGATATACAGAGCGATAGAAATACGTACACGTCTTCAGACCCATACGCAGATTGGCAAGCACACACACACACGCATATATATATTTATATATATATATATATATATATATATATATATATATATATATATATATATATATATATTGATTAAGTAGTCAAACTCAACGGTTAAGCTCAGTTATTAGAAATGTACACACTACTTCCATTTATCTTCCTTCCACAAGATAAGATGTGACACAAGGTCGAGAAAGTGGGAGTTGAAGAAACCGCGCTCGAGAATTTGAGCACTCTGGTCATTTAAAAATTGCCTGGGCAACCCCGTCGGCATTCCCCGGTATGGGCACCTAAGACGATTATCAATAAACTAACCCCTTCTCAAAGGGTGAGTAGGCAAAGTCTGGGAGGGTGCACATCCTAGAACTGCACAGGACGGACAACCGATAGACTGGCGAAAATCCAGACCCGAAGGCCCAGACAATACCGGTATATGGGTGGAGTAAAAGCCCCGTGTTACTTCCAAAGAAAATATACATTGAAATATTTACTGACAGAAGATTACGATACTTTATAAAAAGTAAAACTAATTTTAATCCCAATAAATTAGATTACACCATCGAAGCATTTATTAATAAATTACATTGTTATGGTTTTTCAAAAAATGTTTATACCTTTACGAAACAATGGTTTATAATGTGTCTACTCCTTTCTACTTATTCAAAATGGCGTAACCGCGTCCAAAGACACGGACATTCTTTCTCACCAAGTCAATACCACCAGACGATGAAGAGGAAAAAAAAGAAGAAAAAAACACATTGCTCTGACGAGGAATATTTTATATTCGAAAGCTCAATTTAAAATAAATAAATATTATTTATTTATTTCAACAAACTACATTGTTATGTGTCTACTCCTTTCTACTTATATATATATATATATATATATATATATATATATATATATATATATATATATATATATATATATATATATATATATATATATATATACTCCGGGCAGTAAATTATTGGTAAGGGGGCCGTTAATTAAAAAAAATGTTTTTTTTACCTGGAGAATTCCATAATTTTTATAACATTTTGTAAATGTGTAGATTAACATCCTCAGCTAAATTACCCTCTTTTTCTTTTGAGTGTCTAGATTGTTAGGGCAGTTAATATCTTTTTAAAAGTGAACCTAAGTTGTACTGAAATGCCCTGAAAAATTGATTATATACGAAACGTTTCCTTACTTTAAATGATAACATAATTGGTTTTTTTTTATTATTCTTTGCATCAAGTTTAAAAACGTTGAAAAAAACTTTTCTGGGGGAGGGGGATTTAGCGGAGGATACAGCAAGGCAACCGCACTCCCTCCCACTCTCCCTTTCTCTTTCCATTTCTGCCTCGCCGGTAAGATCGTCGGTGAGAGCGTGGTATTTAGACTTACGGTGTTTTAGATATTTTTCAGATTTATTTATTAAATAACTTTAATTAATTACTGTTAGTGTCTACAAAACTATTGTATATAGATAGCCACCATAAGCCAATGCAATTCAAAAATAATAATACTAAACATTAATTAATTATGAATGGTTTAAAAACAGTTATGCTAATTAGGTAGTCAAAAGGTTCTCTGTTAATGTTTTATATTCACTATATATATACGGAATATCTAGATGTTATGTTGTATTATTGATCTAAATAACAGTAACCTGTTTGGATTATAATATAAGAATGATAAATGAAAAAAATCTTACGCGTTTATTCATTTAAGTTATTTCGTTTTTACGTATATATAAAAGGAATCAATGGACACGTTTCTCTGCCTATCAGCTGTCATAAGCATGGCAAACCTGAGCAAGGCTCCAACTTACGATATTATAGTTTGAAGACACCTTGCCGGAATATGTATGATTATTTTAGCGCCATAATGTTAAGTAGTCTTTGTTATTGTCTTAACTGGCGATAGAAACAGACTGGCTTTCTAAGTAGTTTTCCACTTCCTAAGTGGTACAAATATCGCATTAAACCGCACTCCTTATAAGACGTGTAATTAGTTATTTTTCATTTTATATACATATATATAGATATTAATTAATTTTTACATACATATAGATGGAATCCATGGACACGTATCTCTGGCCATCATGTGTCATCAGCATGGCTAACCTGAGTAAGGATCGAACCTACGATATTACTGCTGCATTATGGCGTTTTCCAACGAAACCAAAAACACCTTGCCGGAATATGTACGATTCTTAAAAAATCATGTTACGTAGTATTTGTTATTTATTTTACTGACGTAGTAACGTAGATGTTTTCTTTGTATTTCCACTTCCTGAGCGGTAAAGAATATTGCATTACGTCGCCCTTCTTAATAGGACGTGTTATTTTATATATATATATATATATATATATATATATATATAATGCAATATTTTCTACCGCTTAGGAAGTGGAAAAATAATAAGAAAATAGTTATGTTAATATCGGCAGTAAAAACAATAACACGAAGTATATATATATATATATATATATATATATATATATATATATATACACATATATATATATATATATATATATATATATATGTGTGTGTCTGTGTGTGTGTTTTTGTGTGGGGGTGTATGTGTGTGTCTGTGTGGTTGTATGTGTGTGTATGACAGAGCGTCAAGTCATGTTTAAATCAAGTGTCAGGAATAAAACATCATTACAGGCTTATACATTATTACAATTGTGTATATTATAACCTAATAGATCTAAAGCATAGAACTGATTAGTTATTAAGCTTACGTTTCTTTGCAGAATCGAATTAATTCGCATAAGTAACTGTATCAAAACATTTTCCTCGGCGGAATTCAATGGTTGCCTGAAATACGGTATATTGAACCGGACTTAAAATGTCTTTACTTTTGTCATTGTTTTTTTCTATAATGACAGTTGACCTTTTTCGGACATCTGACGGTAACGCATAAACCTAAATACTAGAGGGAAATTCATTTTTCTTTACACCAATAAAATAATTATAATAAAATATATACGCTTCCAAAATATAGGGGGCGACACACAGTGTAAGGGAAATAACCCTCACTCTAACATTTAGGTATGCGTCACCGTCAGATACCCGAACAGATTCAGCTGTCATTATCGCAAAAAAAAACAAAAACAATAAGAAAAACAAAGACATTAAAGTGCAAAAAACTATTCCGTGTTTTAGGCGAGAGTAAATGCTCCCTTACAATCTCTGCGGTCGTAGATTCGAATCTCGCTAAAGCCAGCCACGCTGATAAGCCGTATAACGGCGAAACACGTGTCTGTGGCTAATTATATTTCATTAAATAAATATATATAATATAATATTATTATCTACTATAGAAAAAAGTTGGAAAAAAGGAAATATTTCCATCCAAACTTTTAATTTCGCAGCAAAATCATGTGAAGTCACGCGTTTTTCATACTCGATGTCAAACAAAAGTTTACCTCATAAAAGCATTTCCGCGTATGACAAAAATACAGTTTTCATTTCCAATACGCCGTGTTGTAACACATATTAAAACGTTTAAGGCGACTATTTATGTTTAATAATCGTAACACTAAGAATGCAATTGTTACTTTTTTTTTACAAAAATTACATAAATCTTTTTACAAAAATTACATAAATCTGTATGTAAATGCTTACGAGTTATTTTCGTTTCACGTTTGACCGGTTTAATTCACGAAAGAGACATTCATTTCCTAAAAAGCTCTCTTCCTGTACTAATTAACGAGAGGAACCTTTTGCCTGCGCACCGTCTTTTCAGAAACGGCCGACATGCTGGATGAAATATGATGTTTTGCGTCTAATAATTTTGTGCTAATGGCTAGGAAAAACGAGTTTAAAGTGCAAATTCTCTTAAAGTATTCTGTATTCAAGTAAAATTATTAGTGGTTTGTTTAAGGAATGCTTAAAGGAGATATATACGTTCAACAGTTAAAATTTATGTCCTTCATATATTCGGTCCAAGCTGCTGTCATTATACTGTAATTTATATTTAATAGTAAACCCAACATACATAATCGTCTTCTTCGTTTAACGTAGATAATCTTCATTTTAAAGAAAAATCTGAATAAATATATAAATATTACACGCTAAAAACTAAATAGGAATGATAATTCGCTATTTACGCTTTGGTCACAATTTTACAAAACAAACTAATGTTTTTATATATGTAGAACATAATTAAAAGGTCTCGTATTCTAGTTTTCATTTTTATTAGTTTACTTTATAAAAATAAAACTTCTTTAAAAGTGTTCTTTTACTTCTGTTTCTTTTGATTGTTTATTGCATTACATTTTATTGGAATGTTTCTTCCGACATGTAAAGAGACGTTAAATTTTATTCGATTTGTATATCATAGAAAATACTTTATCCGATTAGAAATAATTTCCAAATAGATGCAGTTTGTTATGTAATTTAAATAGTTGTTTTTTCTTGTTCTCAGCGACAAATTCAGCTAATAATAATCACTACTATTACTAATACATTATTGCATCAATATTAATAAATAATATTCAAATGATTTGAAATTTTTATTTAATAGGCGAAGAAACGTGCAAAGAATTAGATAGCGTTTAAAATTCACAACATAAACTTATCTAACCGGCGTCAAACAAAAAATAACTTATATTGCACATTTTACCTGAATTTTCTTTTTTACAAACATCGTGTTATATTTAACATCTAGGGCAAGTATTGCTGTTAAATTACTTTAAAAGTGTTTTACAATATCTTGGTTACATAACCCAGCATTATTTACAACAAGCTCAGGAAAAACTAATTAAAAAGACCAAAATTAACTTTCGCTCAAAAGTGGGGTTTCTTATAAAAATGTAATTAAAACATGATTTAATAGAAACGAGGGAATCATTTTAAGTCTCCAAAAATATATCAATAAACACTTGACGCTGAAGAAACAACAATCACACAGAAGATTGTATCAAATATATAATTTATTCATAGATATAAAGAAATCAGATACAGTAAAAACAGGGGAAAATAAACGTGACCATGGCATACTGTAAATAAATGTATAGGGTATATAGCAAATTCAAAATAACAAAAAGGTTTGCATGAAACGTAATAATGGTTTGGTTTGAAACGAATAAAGTCACTGTAGATAAAAAACAATTCAAAAGGGTAGTAATATTTTCGGCGAAGATGTGTCAATTAAAAAATAATATCGTTTCAATCATGAAGAGAATATGAAATAAATTGTTAATTATGTAGTTTAGATAGTCGCTGGAATGGCAGAGTTTGACAACAATAACGCCGCTTATATATATATATATATATATATATATATATATATATATATATATATATATATATGGCGTAAGAAGAACAATAATTTTATATATATATATATATATATATATATATATATATATATATATATATATATTTCTATGTTGTTGATGACGGCTGTGTGAGCAAAGATGTCGGAATTTGTGTTTTAAGCATGACTCGTGATCCGAGGTTCGAGTCCGGTGAATAAATAATCTTCCCTGAACTGACGATTCATGAAAGGATTAAACCTATGCGTATGTAAATAAAACAAGATATTTATAAGTATTTGTCGCCCCTGTAGTGAGTAGTATTAAAGGCAGCCGTTATCTTGGCTCTAATGCATTATTGTTTTAGTAGTAGAAAACTCTGACGACGGCTGCATTTGAATAGGATTAATCTCTCGTTGATTTTCTGGGTTATTGATGACGGCCGTGTAAGCTAATACGTTGGAATTTGAGTTTAAAACATGACTCGTGTTCCGGGGTTCGAGTTTGGCGACCGATATGACTAATGTTTTCTACACTGATCATTCGTAAAAGGATGAAAATTATGTAGATAAAAACAAATTTTTAAAAGTATATATATATATATATATATATATATATATATATATATATATAAGTGGGAATTCCAGAATGAATTGAGTTCCAAGGCAAGTAGTCGAATGTTGCCCCTCCGTGAAAAATGGATTTCCCTGATGTATATTATAATGCAAAATCTTCAATGGATAATTCCAATACCGGAATTAGACTATGTTCAGCGCGTGCAGGTTAATAATATTAGAATAGATGGTTTATCATTATCCAAAAAGTCATTTTAGGACAACCTTGCACCGCACTCACATATCTGATTACAAGCTTAAAACTGGGATCTTTTAGACTCACACTTTTATGTGTTAAAAAAACTGGCTGATGTTTCTGATTGGTCCTTAACGTCGAAGGTAACGTTTGGTCACGTGATATTAAGCTTCCTATCATTTTAGAATTATTTGATTTCAATAAAGAAATTAGGAAGGTCGCAGTTTGGTAAATGATTTTGCCTCAAATGCACCTAGTTTTTGTTTGATGCTCAGAAATCATTTCGCTAGCAAGGAAAACTGTTCATTAGATAGTCCATTCACATATCGATGTGAGAAAAGGATGTTTTTGTAGTCCATAGTCGGAAAAAAAGAACGAGTTAAGATAGAGCAGGTCTGATGAAGTGACATAGGGACAGGATAGTTTTGATCTCCAGTCACGCCATTCATTTTTGCTTTTGCCGTCGTATATGGACATTAGAGGTTAGGAAATAGATATATTTTACGTTTGTAGAAACGAGAAAATGCTTCTATCCATTGATTACATCAAAGTAAATATTTTTTTCTGGGCTAGGGCGAAACTTTAATTTCAAAACGGGCCCCATTGATGATGTCCGTTATGCTAGGGAGAAGGAAAATGTTGAAAGAAACGTTGTTCCCGTATTGAGATATCCGTCGCTCTATTCTCATCAGTTATTTGTTAGTGACCATTGCTGAACAACCTAAAAAATAGGTGTGCAAAAAACGATAAAATTCATGAGTTAAACAAAAAGCAAAATGTATTTTGATATTTTAATGTTTAATCATACAAATAATAAATAAAATGTTTCGGAGATTTATACATGAGGATTTATAATTTGCAGCATTTGTATTATTATGACTATTGTTATTATATTCAATGTTATTCTCACGGCACAAGGACCCGTGGCGCAACGGATAAACATGCTATGTAATAATTAGCGCTTAGATACAGTCTTCTGGAAATTGAAACTTCACTTCTCAGTACAGGCGACACTAAGAATACAATAACGAATTACTAAATACATCTACAAGATCATGGTGGACGAAACGCTAACGATCTCTCTCTGTGGATTAAACAGAGGGTTCCGTTCGGAATTCCGTACAAATTCCCGAGTTCTGCGTAAAGATTATCGAGTTTGAGGTAAACATTCCCGGATTCGACAAGACGACTCCGAAGAAAGTCGAAGATTAAATGAGCCGAAATGTTGTGAAATAGTCCAAATAATGCAATAAAGAAGAGATTTGCTTAAGGAAATACCTGAAAATAATTTTTTCTTCAAAAATTTAGATATCAAAATAAAGAGTTCTAAATCCCTTGAAATCAAATCATGAAATTTTCTTCGAGTATTCGTTATTTATTTAAGGAATTGCAGCCAAAAACGTTTGAACATTAGTATTAAAATATAGAAAGACTGAATCTATTTATCAAACGCTATCCAAATCTTTTAAATTTGAGCGGAGCCGTCGTATATGTATTACTTCTACTTGTGGTGATATTATTAAAATTTATAATCTGATCTGGCGTTTTATAATTGCAATATTCGAATATTTCGTTGTCACCGCCCTCTTATCTTCTGACTGACTATTCGACAATATGGAAAGAGGAGAGGAAGCAACGACGGTAGAAAGGTTAACGATAACGTGACTGAGAGAGACAGGAAATAGAGAGAATAAGAAAGTCGTCACCTTCGCCGTCGCCGCCCTCTTATATTTTAACTTTTTCTATTCGTAATTATAGAAAGAGAAAGATGAGGGGGATTAAGGTAAGCGGCGCCGGAAATAAATTGGGAAGTTGACAGAAAATTAGAAGCTCGACTTTCGCTGACGTCGACCTCATATATTCCCGCTGTCTCTCTATCTCAATATAGAAAGAGAATTTAAGAAGGGGTAGGCATTTAAAGTAACTGTCGACAGAGGGGGAAAAAGACAATCTGACAGAGAGACTAGCAAAAGTCAAAAGCTTTGCCGTCGCCGTCCTTTTATGTTCTCACTACCTCGTCTCATCAATTGAAACAGCGAGGAAAGGAGGAAGAGAGGCGACCACAGGGAAAAGTGAGAGAGATGCAGAGAGAGAAAGTAACAGTTGTCAACAAGTTCGTCGTCGGAGTCTTTTTGTCTTCTTGGCTCTTCCCCTACAATATAGAAATAGAGGGAAATATTTCATTACGTCTGGCAGTTTATTGACAGAGAGAAAAATACACAAATGATAGTGGTAGACATCAGATAAAATAAGAATAGGACAGTCATACAATATACACAGACAATGGGTACAGTGATAGACAGAAAATAAGTGAGAAATCAACCATTTTATCAATTAATTAAAATGTATAGGTAATTAGATCAATCCATAAATCAAGAATATTTTAGCATGTGTTTTGAAGGAGTACATTACATATGTCTTAAGCAAACAAACTCTGATTTACAAAGACTTAGGTATAATAATAGAAGATGTTATATATATATATATATATATATATATATATATATATATATATATACACACTTAAGAAGACCGGAGATAACGATCAAATATTATTTTCTTTAAGAAAAAAACGTCATGAATTATTGTACGGGTACATGTAAGGAAATATTACAAAATATATAAACATCTATATATTTTTCACATTATATATATATATATATATATATATATATATATATATATATATATATATATATATATAATATTAATATTAAATTAAAGATAAACGGTGTGTCGTTTAATAATAATCTATCATGGTAATATAAAGTGCAATACATTGAATAGAGCGATCAATTCAAGAGATGAAAGATGGGAATACACAATTGTATTAATACAATATTTATTTTAACAGCAGAAGTTCAAAGCAATGAGTTACATATCTTAAATCCATGGATTTTCAAAGACAAACTCTTTTAATCAGAGTATAAAAACTAATGTAATGTAAGTGTAAATATTACCGGCGACATTTAAGTTTGAAAAAAAAATTCACAAAAAACTAAAGGCAAATAAACTTGTAGTATAGGAAAACGTACAGTTAGAGTAGTGACCGTCAAAAACTAAACAGCTTTTATAGTGGAAAATCCATGGATTAAGGCTATTAAACTATTTGCTATTAATTTCTGATTTTTTAATAAATATTATATCTAAACAATTTTTATTCTAATCTTTCACCTCTCTCTCTCTGTCTCTGTCTCTCTCTCTCTCTCTCTCTATATATATATATATATATATATATATATATATATTAGTTTTTGAGCTAGCGGCCAAAACATGTACTTGTTCTGATGTTTTCTTCAAGATAATTATCTCGAGGAAGTCTTAACATGAAGACGAAACGTTGATGAACATATAAATAATATTCTTTTGTTTTACCTTTTCGAATTTCCATGTATATATATATATATATATATATATATATATATATATATATATATATATATATAGAGAGAGAGAGAGAGAGAGAGAGAGAGAGAGAGAGAGAGAGAGAAAGAGAGAGAGATTTTTTGCTTTATTTAATATCAAATTAATTTTAGCATAGAGAGTTTTGTATTGGTATAATAAGTACTGACACCATAAATTACATTTCTGATATGCACTATCATTTGAGGTAAAAAAGTTATCGTCTTTGCAACATTTTGCGAATAAATTGATGAGAAAATTTACTGATTTTAATATTTAAAACAGAAAAGCTTTTCATTTAATTTCATTAAAATAAAATAAATAAGATAAAACAAATAAAAGATTACGAGAATTAATAATGAAAAATATGCCTCCCTGAAAACGACGGACAGCTTAGACATGCTGCTTTTTATTCCATGGATTACATTGTAAAAGTTGTATTATTTTAAAGACTGCTTATCGTATAATTATGAATAAGATTAGAGAAAAAATCATACGAATATGTATGCTGCTCATTTGACTTATAAATTACGAGTTTAATTTTAACATCGTTTGCAGAAATTTAAACATTAAAACTAAACAGAATCTCTTTTGTACAAATTGTCAGCCTAGAAAATCTAAATGTTGTACAATATTGAACCATAACAATATACTGTGCGTAGTGATAAATGTAAAGTTTTAAATTGATATATGTAACATCTATTAAAAGCCGAGGAAACACTCATTTTAACACAACACTTTTGCAATAATCTGCTTCTGTCTTGCTTCAAACCCGTACATTGATTTGGAAAATTCTGTCATTAACTATTCTTTCCATACTTTGTAGAGTTTGACAGCAAATCTATCAACTCTAGTTGTGTGTCATTCATAGCTGACTCTAAAAGTTAATATTCGATATTACCTTCTGTGAATGCAGTTTCGCAAACTCCACTTTGCGAAGGGTTAATTAGATCAGACCACTGCTTAGCTTTAATATTGATTGTTGCTATTATTTTAATGTTATCGTTATTTAACACAATATAACAGTTAATTTATTGAGTTAAATTCAAAATGTAATCCTAAATGCTTTAATTTTTAATCGTGAAATTAGAACAGAATTTAAAATGATTCGATAAATCAACATAAACAATATAATCAATTCTTCATGAATAAATGTTTGTTTACCTAATGCTCAATTTTTTATTGCGTTTTCTCTCACTGCCAGTTTGTCGTAGTGTACAGCATGTTTTAAAGCATGAAAGCTAAACACATTTTGCTGTTGATATTTCAATGTAATGCGTTGCATTTCAAGTATCTGTATAAATCATATTTAAAATATATAATTGTTGTTATGGAACGTATTGTCTCTTTATATTTCAAACTATGAAACTGTACTTATTTTAATGATGTATTTAATGAGGCTGTGAATATTTCCAGATATTCTTTTGCGCAGAATCTCCACGTATCCATGAGCACATTTGTCTGCTGGACAAAATTAAGCATTTTGCTTGATTTGTGGGCCCAATTTTCCCGACAGCAAATCTCAGGTCAAATATTCGAAATGCTTACTAAGAGAAGTCACAGCTCAGTTCCTTTATTTCCTTGATAGTAAAACAACCATCCAGAGACCGACCAACTAGTGCACATCTTAGCTGGAATTAATCATCGTATACATTTCTACACACTTTAGCGAGTGGATCAGTGAAGCTTTAACAACTTTATGTGATTCCATCATTATACATCAACAGATCTCTAAAAGGAAGTTCGTTTTAATGAAGAGGGCAACCAATTGTTTGTAAACTTCTCTACGTCTTTTTCTCCATAAGTGTTACAAGTTAAGCGTCACAACCTACAATATATTAGTGTTGTCTAGTAGAACAGCCTTAAATGACCTACTCACTTACACCACGAACCGATTAAATGCACATGAAACTCAAATTTACGACAGATTTTAGTTAACAACACAATAATAATTCGAATTCTGAAAACAATTTTAAAACATTAAAAATACTCGAACCTATCTTTATAAAACCCCAGCAACCTACAATAAATAAGATTACGTATGAAATAAGTAACAGCATTTTAAAATGCTTAACGTAGTAAACTTCATCTTAGTACGCTAATTCTGGGGTCCTCGAATTTTAATCGTTATGGTTTCTCATGGAACTGCACCGGTTTGTTCTTTTAACGTCTGCATTATTTCACATGCGCGTTCACGGCTGCTTTGAAAACAATATCTCCTTTTCTCACGCTTTTGTGTTCATTCGTTTTCGTCAGATGAAGACGACAAAGAATTGAAAACGTTCGTGATACATATGGAACATACACTACTTTTTTAATTTTAACACGAACAAGATTATGAGACAAATTGAGACAATAGATATGGTATAATCAAGCAGAAAAAATATGTTATGTTTAACAATGTTTATTTAATATATGTTTTTCCTTTCAACTTTATTCTTGCTCTGTATTGCATTTGGCTCTTTGACTCAATATTTCCTCCTGAAATGACTCTATCGTTCACGCACCAAATACACCCCCACACTATATATACATATATATATATATATATATATATATATATATATATATATATATATGTGTATATGAGAAGGATGCATTTTAGTTTGCATGAAGCATTGTGCGTAATATGTAAGAAGTTGTGTTTGAAGGTTATGACAATGCAGTTTAGTAGTAAAACACTAGACAAGGTAAAAAATACTGAAGGATTTCAATGATTCTCGATGATTCGTGTCATCATTATATGATAGTAAGGCAAAGGTGTGTGCAGAACTTGAACACGGCATGTCGAGCTCACAGACGACGCAGCTAACCACCGTCACTCCTCCCAGTTTATCACCGAGGAAAGATTGGGGTCAATTTGTTTCTTGGTTGTGAAGAAATCTTAGAGTGTACCCAGATAAGTAAAAGTTGGCGTGTGTGCGTACGTGCGTGTAAGTATGAGTATTCACTAAAGAAAACCTCGTATTTCTCAAAAAGTAAATTGAATGCTGTGTTAATTTACCGGACATGATGAAGGCTTCATTTGATTCCATTTTTAAGTGTCAAAGGTCAGGCTAATACTTATATCAACGCAACAGCAGCACTGTTGATGAAACGCTATATAAAAAATAAATTCTAATTTTAAATAAGTCTGTCAATTCAAAATGTATTGCCGACAGCAGACCCTTTGGAAGAATTGACCTTTAAAATCACACACACACACACACTCACACACACACACACACACACACACACACACACACACACACATATATATATATATATATATATATATATATACCCAAGTCAAACTGTTGCATCTTCATAAAGAGTTTGGAAATAAGACTTGGTGGCAGAATATATTGAGGTCAAACACAAAAGAGTGCGAAGCTAACCTACATAACCAAGTAGCACCGACTAAACACGGATACACGTAAGTATAATAACGCTGTGTAAACGCAAGTAGACACCAAAGGAACTGAAACTGAAAGAGTATATGATTTATTTAAATCCCATAATCTGACACTCTCTTTTCTACCCTACGAAAATATCGGTTAGTGATACAGAAAATAGTCGTAAAGAGACAGACTTCTATTGGATGGGCACTGTGACTACTGGTTGTTTGCATCTCAAATTTCTAAAAAAAACTCAACGGCTGTTACCAGCGAGAAACCAATAGTAAACGGCTGGGGTCAAAGTGATTTGCAACGGTGATCGAAATAAACTGAGAATATTGGAAATCTAGGGAGAGTTATTGACATTCAGCGATTAAGGTTAGCCACCTGCTTTTATCAGACGGAAGTAATAATAAGACGAAAGGACGAATAAAACAAAGATTTTCTCAGGAAAATACTCGAGTGCAGAAACCAACTCACGTAACTAGATAATGCTGACTAATCAAACTAAACTGAAATAGAATAACACTAAATACAACTCGAAACAGAGAAAGAACATTATACGAAACCAATGGGGCTGAAACTACATAATCTGCCCCGCAGGCCAAAAAAAAGTTATTGCACCAACATCGGTTAATTAAACAGAAAAGTGTCATTAAGTGTTAGGGGGGACAGAAGGATCAACGGGGGAAAACACCACACATAATTCATCGTGTCTGGACCGAACAAAACTGGAATCATGAGGAGGCTTGTCATTCAGGTTCCAGAGAAAAACAACGGCCGATACAATCGAAAAATAAATTATCTACGGCTGCTGGGAGAACACAAAATGATATGCAATGGTTAGCAAAAGAAGTGAATTGTGCTGGAGAGCTGTGGAGCCTGGTTGTCACTCTTTATTAGCGAGAACTCATTGGTAAACAGCTGTTGCCAAAACGCAGAATGATTTCAAACTAAGAACTACTAGAAATCTTGACATACTTATTGTCACGCAGACTCCAGGGAGCACTACTTATGATTGCCAGTAAAATCACTGATAATAGACCTTGTGAGAACACCTAGTGAGTACATGATCATAACATGACGGACCCTTGAGGCGTGCTACTTATGCAATTGCTTCTCTATGGGAAAAGTACTACGTTAATAATTAAAAATGCCACCTAGAGACACACAGTCACATTCTGTCACACCCAGGTGTATGCGTGCCCGAACGAAGTAAGCTGGACCCTGGAGAGACTAGTTGTCACACTTATCTGGGGATGCATCGTCCGTTTTTTCTTGCGTTTGTGAAAGCATTACAATAATCGTGATAATAATAATTAGTTTCTATGAATCACGAACGTAATCGATAATCACGTGGACAATATGAAACCGCATATTGTGTGTGGTGGTGAGGTCAAGTGGTTGGATAGTATATATATATATATATATATATATATATATATATATATATATATGAATTTAGAACCTTTCATCAGCTTGATCATGTGACCAATTTTAATCCAAGTCTGGCTTTCTAAAGTCTCGGCCGGAAACGTCGAATCTATGCAAGTCACGCGCGGTCAACGGGATCTAGAACAGCGCCATTTTATTATGGAAAACAAATTATAACTTGAGAGACGTGGACTTCGACAGCATAGGAATAGAATTACAAAAGTATCGGGTTTCATTTTTCTCTAGCGTCATTCGAAGATGTTAAAATATAATTTTCAAAAAGTAGGCGGACATAAATGACGAAAACACGAAAAAAAGTAAATAGATTTATTTTTTAAATGAAAGAAAAAAAGTTAACCAGTTTCCTTCTTCTTTAATTTTTTTTTCTTTTCGCTTTTGCTGATGACGAGGCATCCTACCGGGTATAAGATATCCACTCGCTATTTCAGAGGACTCCAAGCGAGAGATAGGTACAGGATTTTTACCGTCCCTTTAAGTACAATCGTTTAGATTTATCTTGAATTTGCTATACCGGGTATATTCAGCAAGTAGTTTTTTGTAAGTTACTTTCTTATCAGCCTAGTGGCGCTTATCGTTATTGGAATGAGTGAAACCTTCCTAAATAAGATCTTAGTTTCAAGTATCTCTTCTCTCTCATCTCTGTTTAGATCGGCATCATTTTATTAATTGAGAAAGACAAGCCATAGTTTAAAATATTACCACAAACGCAGATAAAAGGAGTTGGTCTATTTTCTTATACACTTATGCTCATATGGATTTTTTAAGTGTCAATTCGTAATAATGAACATTGAAATGTTACATGACGACTAGCGCAACGCTTGTTAATTTTTATTTAACACGTCACTCAATTAGTTCCGATACTGAAATATAGATGGCCCTACAATAAACATCTCTATCATTTTACAAAGTACTAATCTTCATATGAAACGTGTCAAACTTTTAACACAAACTTATTATTAATGTACAAATTACAGGTACTTCATGAGAGCTACTGATTCAAATGTTAATGAAAAATCTGAATTTCGTAAATGATAACGCATTTATGATGGTAAAAATGGTGTTTAAGCATTATGTTGGCTTGATAAGTAGTATTAGGACCACGCCCCGTAACAAAAACGGTTGAAAAGCAGTCGTCCAGACGCAAATGATGCTAAACGCTTAGATCGCCCAAATTCAGTAGATGTTCCGGAAAGCATTTTTAAAAATCAACAAACTTGTTTTGGTCGAGCGTAATATGAAGTTGCGTGAGGTAGCAGAAGAGTTAAGGATATCAGAAAGCAGCATTTTTAATGATCATTTGCGGCTAAGAAAGCTGTGTTCAGAGTGGGTGCCACGTTTGCTCACAGTTGATCCAAAACAACAACGCATCTACGATTAAGAGCGTTGTTTGCAACTGTTTCAACACAACAACTGATACTTTTTTGTATCAGTATGAGATAATGGATTAAACATGGAGCAACTAGTCAAATCGGCAGTCAGCTAAGCTGACAACAGCAGTTGAAAGCCGCTGAAAACGATTTAGGACTATAAAAGCAGCTAGCAAGGTTTTGGTCACCGTATTTTGAGATGTTCATTGAATTCTGTGCATATATTACTTTTAGAAAGAAAGAACCATCCATAGCGAATATTATTTAACATTATTAATTCGTTTGTAGGAAAATATCTTTAAAATACAGTCACAAATGGTATTTAGTATTGAGTAAATATTAGCTCACTTTTTCCCTTCTTTTACGCATAAAGCTGCTAGTGTGTTACTTGTTTCTTACCCACTATATCCGTGACATAATAAGCACTCGTTTGTTCTCACTCTCTCTCTTTCTCTCTCTCTCTCTCTCTCTCTCTCTCTCGCTATATATATATATATATATATATATATATATATATATATATTATTTTGGGACAGCAAAATCAGTACAACATTCGTACCGTCGGTTTCAAGCACGGAAGGACATAGCAATTTGGCTTTCTTCAGCTTCTGTAGTCATCTATTTCGGAAATGAGAAGTCACGTGTCACTCTCGTTTGGATGCGTTATTTGCTTAAAGTGTTGTGTATGTTTGTTTAAATTTAGTGTAAGGAAGGTGTAATAAGTTTTGAAAAAAAGGGAGTGTGACAAGTTACAGTTGAGATATAAAAAAAATAAAAAATACAAAAAATTCTATATAATTCCCGTGAGTCAATATTACGAGTACCGTATATTTGGCCGTTACTGTTTTGGGGTTTAATGATGTGTCTTCTAAACGAATTAGGGAAAGAAAATGGGTTTATGGATTAAAGAGGTCAAAAGAAACAATAGTAATTACAATCGTGTTTAAATCCAGGATTAAATGACTTTAAATCAATCCCAAACGAATTTAAATCAATCCGGAGAGAATTTAAACAAAGGTATCATCCGGACGGTCTAAGGGCAGTAACTCTGTAGGGTTTATAAATGTTTTGAAACCGTTTAAATAAATTCGGGAGGTGATGAAATTGGTATGTTGATTAAAACTTGTTTAGAGATAAGGATAATGATTGGGTCGGCAAGATTGGATCTGTTTGGGAGATATAGGAGATTAGCATAATGATCGAGATATGGTGGGGACTTATGGGAGTAATAATAATGTTGTGAAATGGAGGTGTTACCCTCTTAATGACTAGAGAAATATTTTTGGGAAAGTTTAAATTATTGCTATTGAAAAGTAGTGTGGATATGGGTTGATTAATGTATTTGTTCGTATTTTTTTATTTTATTTATATTCATGAGGGGTGATAGTTGGAAAGATTTCTGGAGTAGAAGTCAGTATTTAATGGGGCAATTACGGGGTTATGTATTTGGCAGAGGGGGTGTATCTAAGCTTTTATGTGTATCGGTAAATCCAGTTTATGAGAAGTGATTGTCTTCTGTGGATGCATCCCTTAAAGATTTCATATCGCATATTCAAACAGACTGTGTTTGGGTCAATGATAGACATTGATATATGGTATTTTTCAGCGTCACACAGAGGACATCTATTTATGGCTGGAGACAAATGTGGGTTTCTCTCAATTACCTTGCATTTGATGGTAAAAGGTGTATTTTAATCTTTAAGTTGCCATATCCGGGTCACGAGTGCCGTATTTCCCGTGTTTTGTATCCACACGAGACAAACACTACTGATAAACTGGACTTACCGATACACATAAAAGTCTAGCTACTCCCCGCTCGTACAAAGAAGCGTATATATATATATGTAGCATACCCGATTCGGTGCACGGTAAAGGTTGTTGAAAACAGATGCACCTGGCGATTGTCAGTTGATAAGATAATTGCCGGATGACCAAAAAGTTATTTGAAAATAAAACAAACAGCTCACGACCAGACAAACACCTGCACAGAAGAAAACAATATGATCGATTGTCAAACAATAAGTTTCTTCCGACCAAATAAAAAGGGCGCCTGCAAGATTCACTAAAACAGTGATGTCAGAAGAAAACAGATATGTCGGAAAGGTTAAAAGATCATATTGCCAGGTGCGGTTGTGTCATGCCAGGAAAGATACACAGATTTGTTGAATTGTCAAATGAGTGCAAGCTGTCACCGGGTGCCAACTCGGAGGTCGTCGAGGTGGTCACGAAATTGTTATATAATTCAAACCGAAAATCGAAAGAGGAGTTGACGATCGAACCTCGGTGAGAAGCAACCGTCTGATTCCATGTGCACAAGCCTCTCCGACTACCACCCTCATCGTAACAACTCTAATCGTTACGGACAAATAAATATACATATTATATTTTCCCAAGATACTGTGTGGTCATTTTTATTAAGCCCGCACAATACAACATATATATATATATATATATATATATATATATATATATATATATATATATATATATATATGTGTGGTTAATACAACAATATATATAAGAGGTAACTAATATCTTTAATTAGTAAACATCCGGATAAAAATAAAGCTCAATATACTGGATAGAGCATTAATAGCAATAGATAAAGTGAAAGAATGAAATAAGGTACGAAGCAAATTGAATTGTAATGAAATTGGATTCGTACCTTATTTTATTTTTTCACTTTAGCTATTGCTATATATATATATATATATATATATATATATATATATATATATACATGTATACGTATATATATATATATATATATGTATATAAGTATATATATATGCATACATATATGTATATATATATATATATATATGTGTATATATGTATATATATATATGTAAATATATATATATATTTGTGTATTGATTTACTCCTCTTCAGGAGTTAGGCACAAGGCCAGTTTTCATCTTACTCCCACAAGTAAGATGTGACCCAAGGTCTGGTCGGGAAAGTGGGGTTTAAAAATTGCCTGGGCAGCCCTGTCGGCATTCCCTCCACGGGGCGCCTCAGACAGTAAGCAATAAACTTACTCCTCCCCAAAGAGGGGAGGCAAAGCCTGGGAGGATTGACCTCCTAGAACTGCACAGGACAGACCCATTGACCGGCGCAAGTCAAGCCCCGAAGGCCAAGACAATACCAGTATGGGGTGCAGTATCCATATCTATGTAAATATATATATATTTGTATATATATGCATATATATATATATATATATATATATATATATATATATATATATATCGGTATACTTGCTGATTTGAAAAATCTAAATCTAATCTTCCTTTTATTTATTAATGTAAGCGTAATCAAACATCTTGTGCGTTCGGTCTTCGAATGAAGCATACGCATTTTCGAAGGGTTTTTTTCATCTTTTCTCCTACGAGTGACGGGTAAGAGATTATGATCGCTTCGTATTAATACTGCGTAATACTAATACTATGTAAAAAAAACTAAACTAAACATATAAAAAAAACAAAAAGCAATAATGGCTTTTTTCATTATTACAACAACTACTACAACTGCTAATATGAAGATAGAGAAATACAGAGACAGGTGACCACTATAGGGATAGGGAGTCATCGCAACGTTACATCACCTGTTACTACTACTACTACTACTACTACTACTACTACTACTAATAATAATAATAATGATGATGATGATGATGATGATGATGATGATGATGATGATGATGATGATGATGATGATGATGATGATGATGATAATAATAATAATAATAATAATAATAATAATTTTAAATACGTCATTGTAAGTAAATATTTACATTTTTGGAAAAGATAATTTAAGATCATTGAATGAGTACGTGTCAAGAAAGATGATCGGTTTTGAAAGAAAATCCATAGGAGTCTTACGAAATGTTGAAAGTTAAATACCCTAAGTGCATCGGTTCTCGTAAGATCATCGAAGTTAAGCGATGTTGAGAACTGGTCAATACTTAGATGGGTGACCATTTGGGAATAGCAGGTGTTATATGTAAAATAAGCTTGAACGCACAGTTGTGTGCGTTTTAATGTGATTAACACTGACCGGGCATTGCCATCTAAACACTTAATTTTATACCTGTTGTAGACCCGTGCTAGGGGTCACAAAGAAATAAACCACAAATAGTGACAGGGTTAAAATATAACAATGTATTTATCGTAAAGCAATACAGAACACCACTAATGTGGTAGGAGATGAACGGGTTCATAGCATGCGGTAAAACATGGTATGAAAGTCGTTATTTAACGCCTACCCACAATAGGAGTATGTGACACAAGGTCGGGAAGTGGGATTTGAAAAGCCAGCGCCCGAGTATATGAGCGCTCTGGCCATTAAAAATTGCCTGGACAGCCCCGTCGGCATTTCCCGGTAGGGGCGCCTCAGGCAGCAAGCCATAAACTTACTCCTCCCCAAAGAGGGGAGGCAAAGCCTGGGAGGGTGGACCTCCTAAAACTGCACAGGACAGACCCACAGACCGGCGGAATCATTCCCCGAAGGCCAAGACAATACCGGTCTGTAGGGTGCAGTATCCATCGGAACAGATACTACACATGGTATGAAAGTTTCTCCTGAGTCTCTGCAACCAGTGGTATTTATTATACCTGGTTGATACCATCAGTTCTCCAATAGGGGTGATTTGTACCCCACAACAATATCATAAAAGAAAGTATCGATTTTTTTTAGTTAAGCTTGGAATTTATACAGGTACTCTAAGTGCGCATAATTATATGTGTTTAGTTAGATTCGTGATCGAAATGACACACAGTTATTTTACATAGTCAAAATAACAAAAGAGAGAAAGATAAATATCGACTTAAACTGAAAAGTGAACAAAAAAATGAACGGGAGATATTTTGCGGTATTTTAGACGTTGGATTCCGGCATTTGTGAAGCGAACTCAGTGATTGAGCATTTTTTTTTGTATCCGGTTGATGTGAGGAAAGGAAGAGGAGGAATGACTATTGTGAATTGATTATCATTTCTTGTAATATTCGCGCCCCAGACGCGGCCATCTTGTCCTCGTTAAAATCACGCAGAGTTCTCGCTGCGTACGAAGAATTCAGACAGCGGCGAGATGTTTTTACAAGATGGCAACCACTGAGTTTCAGACAACCGAGGAGAATCGCCATTTTATTTCCACGCCCCCGCTCATCGTTGTCTTTTTTCTTTCTTATTACAAAAAACAATATATTTTCTCTCTTTAATTTGTCTTATCCTTTCTTTCTTCAGTTCTTTTTTGTTTTCCGCCATCTTGTTTATTTGTGTATTTTTTTTTTGGTTCATTAAAAATGTTCTTATATATAGAAATACATTAACTAATAATGTTTATTTAATTATGACTTTCTCTATATTTCATACGTACTCAAAAATTCGTCTACACCAGTTAATAGCTTACAACAATACACAAGTAGAGGCATATTTATGTAGGGATTTACTAGACATATAATAATTTACTAACAGTTTTGCCGGGCCACTATCGTTTCGCAAACTTGTTACTAGAAATACATGATACATTAATTAAAAAATAATAAAGATTTTGTTCATAACTTTGTTGATAAGATAGAACTAAATCTTTATCATTTATTCTTATAGATAGATTAACATTACTGTTTAGTAATTTCAACACGATGTTTGGTCCCCCGATTTATAAAATCGGGAGACCTATGTTTTGAGGCATTTTCGTCCGTCCGTCCGTCCGTCCGTCCGGATTTTTCTCCGCAACCATCCATTGAATTTCTCTGAAATTTTGCATGAAGTTGTAACTTTGGTCAGGGTAGAAAGTGACATTCTCCGATTTCTGAAACAAGGCCCCAAAATGGCACAAAATTACATTTTTTTGCCTCATAACTTTTCATCAATCGATTCAATTTCTCTAAAACTTGGCCAAAATATAGAGGCAATTGTTCCTAATAGAAAATAAGTATTGCTATGACCTTGGAAAAATCTGGTTCGCGCCCCCAGGGGGTCAAAAGCCCCCAAAATGGCAAAAAATGACCATTTTCCCCCATAATGTTTGAGACATACATTCAATTTTTCTGAAACTTGGCCAAAATGTAGAGGCAATTGTCTTAGATATAAAATGAGCATTCTTGACCTCAGAAAAATTCTGGTTCGCGCCCCCAGGGGGTACAATGGGGGTACAAAATGCCCCAAATTGCCCAAATTTATTGCATTTTACACTCGCCACATCGAGTCACATACAGAGGGGGACCACGCATGCGCGGCTTGTTGCTATTTATTTATGCGATCGTAAGGAAAGTAAACAAAAGAAGAATAAATGTCCATTTTCACTTGCAATTTTAAAATAGATCGCAACTTGTTTAATATCAAATTTTTCCTCGAAAGAAAGTATGATCTCAACACAAATTTGACATATTTGCCCATGAAATTAAAAACAATATTGCGAAAAAAGCCTATTTGATATATAAAACTCAAAATAATCATTAACTTCAGAAAGAATAAGAAATGATAGTAAATTAATAAAATATCTTTTTTCAAAACCAATATATGAATTAGTTAATCTTTAAACTGATATCCCATACAAATAAGCAGTATATAACAAAGATGATGCATCTATGTGTTTAATCAACTTGAAACAGGGCGTTTTGATTTTACTATTAGTTCGAGAGATGGGCCCAACTTCTGCATTTATTCATTTAAATTAATAATATGTTTCAAGATTTTTTAAATGAGGATTGATAATTTTGATTATTCGGACTACTGTTCTCATCATGGATTTTATTCTCACAACGTGTCATGCGATGTAATTTCCGACCTTCTTCAGGTACTCCTTGTCGAACGTGGGTATCAGTATTGAATTTTGAATGGATCTTTGAGTTAGACAAGATTCAGCTAGAAGAAGGACGGAGGTTACATCGGCCTAAACCTTTTGAGAATAACATCCACGATAGGAATAGTAGTCCGAATAATCCAAATAATACAAAATAAATTAAATTCATCTGAAATCCTCTCTAATTGCTCCAAAACAATTCACAGAATGTATAACCGATAGCAGGTGCTCGGTACAAAATAAAAAAAAAACACATTCCAGGAAAGTCTTTCTGGATATAGATGATGCGCAACGTTTTAAGTTTAAGTCGATATCAATCTTTCTCTCTTTTGTTATTTGTACGATGTAAAATTGCGATTACAATAAAGATAAGTAGAAGATGTTTACGATGGACAGAACCGAAGTTATCGCCAAAAGTGTCGCTTTCACATTCTCCGTGATCCTGACATTGCTATTTGACCGAAGTATCTTAAAATTAAATAAGTTCTAAGTAAAACAATGGCTGATATTTTTATAAAGTTTTGTGGCGATTGGTCAGACGGCGTGGACGCTATACTGTACAAAACTAAACAGGAATAGTTACAAACGAACAAACTCGACTGAAAACATAAGCTGCTTGGCAGACGTACCCAGTACGCTTTAAAGTGTACCTGTCGACCTGAAATTGTCTGGGTAATGGGATAAAACGACTGCGCCTTCAAAAGGTCAAATACCACGTGATGCTAAGAAAATCACGTGACTGAGAAACAGAGTAGTGAGAGTGTGTTTAAAAAAGATTCTCTCAGCGTAATATCAAACACGGTGAGGAGACTCGGCTGGCTTGCAGTTTCGTTTGCTTCAGGAAAATGTTTTGTCACACATCCGTCTCTTTCAACATTCGTGTTCTTTTTTATACTTTTTTCTATCCCCATCAGTAATCTAAAATTCTAATCAATCTGAATTTTCTCATGCTTCATTTTCACAGCCTTCAGAGTAAATTGGCTATTTAGCTCTGGATTTTATCTGCGTATCAACCTTCAGTAATATCCAGTCTACCACAGTCACGTATTCCATAACTTGTACTTTAATTCCTCCAATGACACGCAATATATAACAAAATGGAAGATAACACTTATTTTATATTAGTTGACAGACCCACCATCCCAATTTACATAAATTTACGTTGTTTATTTGTTTATATATTTCTATGTTGAGAGTCTATTCTTAAACTAATTAACCGATCATTGTTAATTTTGGGGCACAGTTGTCAGGTGTAAAGTTGGGTAATTTGGGATACATTTAGTTTAATCTAAGAGAAAGAGGAAGCTCTTCGTAAAAATGTAAATATCTCTGCTTTTGTGAAATTTAAAAAATAGCTATTAGATTATAGATATTCCACAAATTTCAGCTTATTTGTAATGTTTAGATGGTATTTAGAGGCATAATATATGCACAACTCCCCATTTAAAAATGTAAATACATAAGATTTGCATTAAATATGGCCTATTGTCATTACACACAAATTAATAAAGATCCCTGGGGTATTTATTCCTTCATAAGAACTTAATGTTAGACATTGTCTAGAATCAGAATCCTGTAATAGATTTTGATCAAAATTGGATTAAGTATTCTAGACATATTGTTCTGTGTCATTATATTTTGATTTTAATCTTTGTAAGGGGACATAAAAGTGGTGCAAAATGTTATGTCCGGGCAATAACTTTCATTCGTCTTGAAACGGGTATTCTTCTATCTCAATGTATTGAATTGGTAATAAAAAACGCAAACAATGCGTCTGTTTATAATTTAGATCAAAAGTTATTTCTTGGATGGTTGTTTTATTTTCATTAGTCAACATAAACTTTGGGTCGGTTTTAGCCGCTCCGGGTCTTAAATAATGATAAAGAAGTCGCGTGGGGATAAAAACTGATTATGGGTTCCGATTGTTGGTTGGGATACAATAACGGTGACTCAGGAGTGCTGCTGATGGTCCCTTGCTGAGTGGTGATGAGTGCAGCGTGTGTGGTGATAGTTCTTAACGCTATCGATGATATTAATAGTGAATAAAGCGAAGCCGAGGTCGACGCACTGCTAATTGTGGCGAGCATGTGTCTGATGACTTCAATATTAACTATACTTGCGTGAATAACGGTACGATGGTATCGGCGGTTGGTGTGGTAGTGGTGTCGATGGGGATGCAGACGGGATTTGTGGTAGTAATGTTGGCGGTAGTCTGATGACACGGAAAATAATGGGAAGATTAAGATGAATATGGTGCTCTTGATTAGGATACGAATACTAGTGACGTAGAAGATGGCGATGGCGGGCTTGACGGTAGGAGTCCCCCTGTACCAACCCAACCTCTTTCCGTGCGTCAAAACACATTTTTACCTCCTCAGTCGGTTTCCGATCATGGCTGCCAAAATGGATGCCAAGCATCGATTGCAAAATTCGGCTTCGATTATAAAAAGTCATTTAAAATTGGGAACAGGCCACCAAATCGATGCGAACGGACCCCCCTACAGCGTAGCACACATTTCTTTTCGTGTAACAACTATTTGCACTGATTCGTATTGTTAAACATTAAAGAAATTAACGTTTATAGATGTATTTGTCTCTCTATTTATTTTTTGTCTCATTTTACTTCAGTCGACGTCCTTGGAAATCAAGGGGTCTCTACCTGGGGCTAACACTCGATCTCTATATGAGATACATAGATATTCGAATATTCTATAAAAGTTCTCTTTTATCTCTTAAACGTTGAGTTAGTAAAGAAGTTACGAACGTTACTTTTGCTCTCTCTAATTGACCAGTTGACTATGTTACAGTATATCTGTCTGTTGGTCTCTTAGTCGAACCGGATTCCAGGACAAGATTTGATCTAGTCTGCTGGAGTATCCAGCGAAGTGTTGTTACTTGAGGTAACATTATATGGAGAAGGTTCGCTATTCCTCATATGAGCCAATGTTGAGTGGATCTGATTTGGGCTTCGAATACTATGTTATTTGTAATATTTTGTCAGGGTTGACTTGTAGGGTGAAGTGACCTCATGTCAGGTTGTCCTGACAATCCCTTGTACAGAGAGACCGAAGACACTCGAGGACAGTGTCTTGAAGTGTGTGTGAGTGTGTACTTTGAAGTAAGAAAATGTTATTGTGTATATAGACAACTATATAAGGCGCTAAGGCATTTCACGCTCATACTTTTCCCCTTTTACACACATGTACAAAAATGAGATCCTCAACTTATCAAAGATGGTGTTTTATGATTTATTAAATGTACCTAACGTACGCGTAAAATATTCTGACTTTAACTATTTAAAAATTAAATGCTCCAAAACCACACTATATTGTCCCGTCGCCTAAAACAATATGATTTAAAATTAAAAAATTCCACAACTGAAATTCGTTTTATTTCTTTCAAGAATGTTTTGCTGAAAATTATTTGTAAGGTAAAGAAGAAACCATGATTATTATTTTGAAAATAATTAAATTGCAACAATTTTGAACAAACAAAACATGAAGTGTATTTTTTTTGTATATCTGTGTACATATATATGTGTGTGTATATGTGTGTATACATGTGTGTAAATATGTGTATAAGTATGTGTATGCAATATCAATATATATGTGTGTTTGTATTAATATATATATATTTATATATATACAGATATATATATATATATATATGTGTGTGTATTTGTGTGTATATATGTGTATATATGTGTATGTAATATATATATATATATATATATATGAGTGTATATATATATATATATGTGTGTATCTATTTATCTATATATATAGGTATATATATATA
>OY744515.1:42212393-42224893 GCA_963556195.1 Sepiola atlantica
AAACACTTAACGTAAAATGATCACCTATTTCCGAGCCATTCTTTCTTTTCAGGACAGTAACAAAAATTGCTTACCACTAACCTCAAGTCAGACATGCAGACTCATAAAATTACACGTAATCGCTTTATTCTTGGTATTACAACACTAACTTAGGGTCAGTAGTAGTAAGGAAGTGTTTGATGACTTTTAACAATGACATAATTCATACTAATGTTGGATCAGGAACATTAACATTTAGAACGAACAAAATTGGTTACACTGTCTAGTCTGAAAAGGGCTGATTACTTTACTTTAAATTTACATGCAAAACTGATTTTTTGTTGCTTTATTTTATTGTTACCACAAAATATTTTAGGCTATTTACATGTAATCGCCTAAAAAAATTGATGGTCGCATTTTTCTTTTTGTGGGAATTAACAGAGGGTTCAAAGCTATAATAACACCTTTTTTTCACAACAAACAGTTATAATTACGAATTTGCGAAAACAACAGGTATGCAATTTTTACAAAGTACCCGAAAAATGTTTGAAAATTAAATCAAAAAACTTATATCGAGAAAAAAATTACTGATAAATATTAATTGATAATTGTAAAAAATAAATAAATATAAAAAGATTTGTTTTATTTAAAAATATGTCTTCTTTTTTTTTCGTTGGTGGGCTTTGTGTCTGTGTTTGAATTATTTTGGTGGGCTTTTGTCCATTGAGCTTTCGTCTGGTCACCGCTACACCCTTTCCCCCAAATGGGATTCAGCTTGTTTTCGTTAAAACTCTGGAAAAAAAAACAAGAATATTTTCAGAATTTAAAGTGGGGAATCAGTGTCACACATAAATTAAACGTCAAATTAGCTCCTATTTCCGAGACATTCTAGCGTTTTGGATCAGTT
Organism: Sepiola atlantica; assembly: GCA_963556195.1. NCBI lineage: Eukaryota > Metazoa > Mollusca > Cephalopoda > Sepiida > Sepiolidae > Sepiola > Sepiola atlantica. The sequence continues at coordinate 42,213,280 of OY744515.1, forward strand.
TACCAAAATATTTCATGTTTCTCTAGGAGATACATTCTCTACGTTTATTTGGGGGAGGGGCAGGGGTTTACTTTTAAAAGCGATAATGTAATAGCAGTAAAGATATTTAGTAAATATTTCTAAAATTGTTGAATAGTCTGGAAATGATGATTATTTTAGTTTAAATTTATATTTTAAACTAGATTTTCCTCTCTAAATTCTAAAATAATGTTTATTCGTAAAGTTTTTCAAAGTGTTCACACGTAATCACCTAAAAAAGTAGAATCTCATTTTGGAGGCGTGTATAAATTAGCTTAGGGTGTTAATCTATAAATCTGCTATTATTGTTATTAGTACTGTTACTATATTATAATATTATTTTGTTTTTTACTTTTTACAGTAAAAGAAATAAATCTAATAACCGACCATTTTTATATAATTAGGATAAACAATATGAACATTCAATAATATAGGGAGTCACAGAATAGTTAACGAATCCCCCTGAACTCCACGTGTTAAGAATAGTTTTCTGAATAGAAACATTATAATCTAGAAATCTATTATTAACAGTGTTAACTATTCTGTTCCGACACTGTACTCTTATTTTGAATACTTATCGTCGAGTATTTTCAATTGTTTATATAAAAACTTTAATAATATTTTGTCCACTAACGACGAACTAATACAAATCGGCTTTGTTTTAAAAGAGATAGTATTTTTAGTTGTCTCACAATTTACAATAAACTACAAGGAACATATTTGAGAAATATATTTCGAAAGATCTACTCGTGTAATATACGCCCCCACCCCATGAGTGTATTTTTTACGTTTGCAAAAATGTATGTGGACATAGCACGGTTTTTGTACCGTAATTAAAAATAAAAACAGCTACAAATATCTAATTAAATATTTAGAATTTTTGAAAGAATCGGAAACGGTAATTGTATTGGAATCGGTAACTTAGAACAGAATAAGTAATTATACCGGAATAAGGAAACATTTTGGAATCGTCTTATATATATATATATATATATATATATATATATATATATATATATATATATATATATATATATGTTGTGGGGGGTGTTACAATTTCATGTATCCACATACAATTTTATAAGGAGATATATTTTTTTATGTATCAATTTTCAGTATTTACTAAAACAGTGCTCGATACGTAAGTAGAGCTACGTAGTAAGCTATCAAAATATATTAATGACAATTAAGCTACACAGAGGCTCCCGCGTTGTTATCCCCGAGGGAATTTTCAAGCTCAAATGCATGGAGTTTGTTTAGCCGGGTTTTTTTATATACACGGCTAGCTAGTTAACCAATCAGATTCTTTGTTGTTCTCTTAGCCAATAGTTGGGATTCCTACGAACAAAGGTCCGGTTAGTTTTACTTCCTATATCCTGTTCTATTGTTCTGTTTTATAGAGTTGTCTATATCCTGTTTCTTTTTTTGTGTCAATATAATGGGTGACCTTATTTTTACACGTGGTTCCTTGTATTTCTATTTTAGGTTTTATGTTTACGTTTAATTTAGCGATGTTACTTATTTGTTTGTTTATTTATTCATGTATTATTAGCCTAAGGTAAATTTAATTATGTGCAAGCAGCTGTTTGCTATCTCACTTTTACAGTTTAATAGATTTTGGGGGTCTTTAAAGTTTGGGATTTCAATTTTTTAATTCAGGCATAATCTACACGGGTCGTCTAAATTTCTACATGTACTGGCCTGTCGTATTATTTTCCATTCAATTATTGGTGAGCGTTCATTTTCTTTGAGCTCCCAATAGTGGCTTGCTAGTGCTGTTTTAATTCGACGTTTTCTGTTTTTAAATGTGCTTGTGTGGTCATAATATCTGGGTATGACCCCCTAGATTTTAAAACCAGATATTATGACCACAAAAGCACGGGGGAAATTAATTCTCCGAGCAGAACAGTTTTTAACCACTTTTATGTCCCCATACGATAGGTTAAAATAAATAAATAATGATACTGAAACGTATGTCTATATTCCTTATTTTAATTCTGATCAAAATCAATTGCATGATTTTGATTCTAGATAATGTCTTGAATGTAATGCTATAGCTTCACGGGTTTTAATTAGCAATTAAAATTAAGAGAATCTTTGTTCCATTAGTGTCTAATGAGTATTGAAAGAATTCAACGCATATCAGCTCAAACAGCAGCAATAACTTTACTCTGCACGCATTAGGTCGCCCCAAACAAGGCATGAAGCCACTTGATGTGAGGAGCTAACAAGAACGAAATATGATTATCACAAAGACACAAGATGCCGATGTGCCTGAGTCTTGAAAATACCAAGGCTATAGTTAAAAGGACAACAGTCATCTGGAAGAGAGTTCTACAAGCCTGCAGTTCTTGGAAAGAAGCTACTGGAATAGCTACGCACGTCGACATTGCAAATATTATTTTTTTAAGCGACTTTCTTCGACTGTTCTTATCGAAACACGTCAAAAGGAATCAGCCAATTAAAACAGCTCCTAGAAAACCCGTCTAGATGGGTACTGTAAGTGTAGTATTAGCACAACATGACGTCGTTAGCTATATGTGCATAGTTTCTTTCATTAAGTAAAACGCTCTTATGACGTCAAGCCGCCGGATAATATGTTAAAATTATCACTGTTTATTCGCTATTCAGCGTTGGTCGAGTGGTTCTATACGCCGGAATTTGAGTTGCAAAATACTCGGAATCCGGGGTTTCGAATCGCATGACCAGTAGTGAATAGTCATATCTCTATGCTGATGAGTCTCGATTATATACATAGATAATGACGAAAATAAATATTTATTAGTTGCAGTTCCTACATGGGTACTGTAAGTGTAATATTAACACAGTATGACGTCGCTAGCTATATGTGCATTGTTCCTTTCATTAAGTAAAACGCTCTTATGACGTCAAGCCGCCGGATAATGTGTTAAAATTATCACTGTTGATTCGCTATTCAGCGTTGGTCGAGTGGTTCTATACGTCGAGGTTTGAGTTGCAAAATACTCGAAATCCAGGATTTTGAATCGCATGACCAGTAGTGAATAGTCATATCTCTCTGCTGATGTGTCCAGATCATAAAGGACGAAATGTATACGTACATAGATAATAAACAAAAAAAATGTAATACATATATATATATATACATATATATATAAGGATAATTATGTTATGTTATATCATATCGTGATAAGTAGATGCTCGATATTTGGGATAAAATATTATTGTAGGAAAACATGTAAAGTTACATGCTTTACAAGTTATTAGGTGTTTAAACAAATAATATAATAAAATGACCCTTCATACATAGATTTTCAAAGAATTACTTATAATCTCAGAGTGTAAGAACCTTATAAATTAATACCTGAACTGTGTGTCTTATATTCGCTGGACAGAATTGCTTGAGAATTTGCATTTAGACTACTGACATCCCAGTGAATGTCATAAGCTATATAAGAAATATATCACTTCAACACGGGGGGTCGCGTGCAGACTCCCCCTACTTAAAACTGTTTTCCCTTAGATTCAAATGTAATTTAAACCATAAGCAAATGACCAAAAATGATGTCTATTGTTAACATTTCAGCAAATTTTCATAATATTAAGAGAAGCCGGGGGGCACAACCCTCACTTGAAAATTGTTTTACTTTTGATTCAAATGAAATTTAAACCACATATGAATGACCAAAAATGATGTCTATTCCCAAAATTTCAGCAAATATGGAAAATATTAAGAAGATCCCCCCACCGAAAACTGGTTTTCCGTACCAAAATGTCAGCAAATTTTTATAATAATAAGAGTACCCCCCCCATCACACACTAAAATGTAAACCATCGGCCCATCGAAAATTAAAATAGGTTCAATTTCAATTAAATGTATACCTTATTTAATACATATTAATGAAGATGATTTAGATAATATATATATATATATATATATATATATGTATATGTATATATATATATATATATATGTATATATATATATGTATATATATATATATATATATATATGTATATATATATATATATGTATATATATATATATATATATATATATATATATAGTGAATGCTTTTATTCAAACATGTACAAGGTCTGCTACACTGGCATGTCGATGTTATCGATCTACAGCTCTCAAGAGCTGAGGTCTCATCAGGCAGAAAATTATTTTTTGATTCAACCTGGTTGCTGAATTCCAGGGATTCCTGGAATTCAGCAACCAGGTTGAATCAAAAAATTATTTTCTGCCTGATGAGACCTCAGCTCTTGAGAGCTGTAGATCGATAACATCGACATGCCAGTGTAGCAGACCTTGTACATGTTTGAATAAAAGCATTCTCAATACAGCTCTATATTTTTTATTGAGCACTCTTTTATAAACCCGGTTTGATTCCCTTTGGATTTCTCCCCTGTGGATTTTTACCCTACCTGGATTACTATATATATATATATATATATATATATATATATATATATATATATATATATATATATATATCCATATATATATCCGGTGTTTATTTTGAAACATTAGAATGAAAATATAAAGAATAAATATTTTATCGGAACTATAAAATGGTAGGTTTGGACGTCCAATATATATAAGTATTTGAGTTATTAACATCATTTAACGAAGTAGGGTTTTATTATGAGAAAAAATCGCTTATAAACTGATTTGAAGCTAATCGTTGCGCTTTTAAATAGAGCTTATCCTGAAATGTGTTTGTGATTCTCATGTTATTTTCATATGTTGAAGAAAAATTGTATTTGTTCCATTCGCCCGAATATTGTGGTATTCTTCAATTGATTGTTAAGATTATAGTAATGAAAATTTATGAAGTAAATATGCTGAGGACAAAACTTTAAAAGTTTATCAAGTTTTACTCTGATGTAATAGTGCTAATGAATGATTTAAATATGGATAAACATTGTTAGGTGTTGATTTTCGTTACAATATTTAAAATTGTAATTATGTCACTAACTTTGTAATCTACTGTAGTATATATATATATATATATATATATATATATATATATATATTATACATGTATATATATATATTTTATGGAAAAAATCGCTTATAAACTGATTTGAAGCTAATCGCTTCGCTTTTAAATAAAGCTTATTTTGAAATGTTTTTGTGATTCTCATGTTATTTTCATGTGTTGCGTTTATCTTGAAGAAAAATTAACGCTCCGACTACTGAGGCAATAATCACTTTCGTATTGGGGTTTGAACTGTGAGACTGCCAGGGATTCTCTCCTCCATATTGTTAATTACCATTTTGGTTGGAAACACATTTGTATATGGGCATATTTTAAAAATAATATTTATTCATAAATAATTCTTAAAACTACTCGCTAGATTGTGCACTTTAAGTTGGATCAAGACAATAAATTATTTATGGTGTAATGCTATACTCTAGGCCCCGCCGATTGAGTTCTGTTTGTACAGCTTGCGATTATGCCCGCTGAATTTGGAATTTATATGTTGATCTACTTACACATTTCCACGGCAATAATGACTTTCGTATTGGGGTTCGAATCGTCCGACCGGCATGGATTGTATCCTTCCATACTGATGATTCCAGGTTTGGCATTCAAAACATTTGTATAGAGGTAAATTTTATAAATAATATTTATTTATGAATAATCGTTCAAAGCTCTCGGTAGATGGATCACTTCAAGTTGGTTTACAACAAGCATTCCTTTATTGTGTACTGCAGTATGATAGGATATGTCTATTGAGTTTTGTTTTGTTAATATGCCCGCTTAATTTGGAATTTTGACGTTACCTTACTCTCTTATTTCCACGGCAATCTGTGTTGGCTGCAATGGTAAACGCTCCGACTACTGAGATAAGAATGACTTTCGTATTGGGGTTTGAATTATGAGACTGGCAGGGATTGTCTCATCCCATACGTATGATTGCAGGTTTAGCATGAAACACATGTGTACATGGGTCTATTTGAAAATAATATTTATTTAAAAATAATTGTATATATATATATATATATATATATATATATATATATATATATATATATATATATATATGTCGTTGTACAGAAAAAAACATCAACTTATTAACCAATCATTATGAATTTTGTAATATATAATCTCGGTTTACGATGAGTAACATTATTACTTTTTTATTTATAAATAATCACATTTATGGGTTACATGTATATAAAGTAAGCTATATATATATATATAAATTTATATATCCGAATTTTGTGAAATATTACCCTTACTTTTAGTTTCATTGAAGTATTTTAAAGGGATTTATGGGCACATTATCTTGACACAACTTCCTATTTGAAAATTAAAATATTTCAGATTTGCACTCAATTTTATCCATCGTCATTACGCACTAATTACGCAAGGCCCCTGAATAACAATTTCTTTTTAAAATCGTTTACGAATGTAATGATTTTTCAGAATCAAAATCATATAATAGATTTTAATTAAAATTTGTATAAGGAATATAGACATAAGGTGTAATATTATTAATTTTCGTAAGGTGACATTAAAATGGTGAAAAACTGTTCTGCTAATGGAATTAATTTTACCTGTATTGAGATATGTATTCATTTAAGGCTTATATATTTATATGTGCATTATTCATACCTACACTAATTAACGGGTCATTACGATTTTTTTAACACAGATGTTTAAGGTAGAAGTACGTAATGTCGTTCCTCGATTTACAATATGAAATTGGGACAATAGGTATTAGACATTCAGCAACAAATATCCCTGAAATTTCAGTTTCTTTGGAGCATTTTAACTTGTTTTAGGGCGCATTATCTAAGCACAATCTCCTATTAAAAAGTAAAATATTTCACATTTCCATTGAATTTGTACCCATGCAATTACACACCAATCAAGCAATATAACCTAGATTTCACTTACTTAAGACTCCTTAAGTTTTAAGACTCCTTAAGTTTTAAATCTCCTTACGTTTCGGTCATTTTATAGGATCAAAATCATTACTCTTTAAATTGTAGACATTCCCAGAATCGAAATCATGTAGTGATTTCTGATAAAGATTAGAATAATGATTCTAAACATTAGAGTTAATATCATTATATCCTGATTTTAAAATTCGTAACGGAACATAAAAATGTGTGACAAACCTGTTTCATAGTCAGAATTAATGTTATCAGTCCTGTGACTAATATGCATATGTATGTATGTGTGCATGTATATATATATATATATATATATATATATATATATATATATATATATATATATGTATATATATGTATATATCTATATGTATATATCTATGTATGTATATATATATACATATGTATATATATGTATGTATATATATACGTATGCATATATACATATGTGTGTATATATATACACTTATGTATTCATATATATATACATATGTATATATATATATGTATATATATATATATATATATATAGAGAGAGAGAGAGAGAGAGAGAGAGAGAGAGGGAGAGAGAGAGAGGGAGAGAGAGAGAATAAGACGAGGGAGAAAGAGAAATGGATAAAAACTAATCAATAAACCGATAGACATAAAGCGTAAAGAGTAATAATGTCTACTGGGACAAACACAAATTAATGAGAATATCGATACAAATACACGTAAGAAATGAAAACAACCTAATCAGAAAGTGTATATAAATGCTAACAAAAGCCTAAATAATTAGCGATAAAAAAATAATTTGCTGAAACCAAAGCCCGAAAAGCGAGAGAGAAAGAAAGAGCAAGGGAGATCGAAAGAGAAAAGAACCAGCTGTAATGAAATATGGATCATCGGCAGATGGCTATGTTAACAACATCGTTAACCTCATCCGCGTTACCTCCTGTCACACTCATCGAAATAACAAGGTATAGAATGCAAACATTAAAAACAGTAATAAAATTAAAAAAATAAAATGACGGCCTACTTTCACTTTCACTATCGTTTTTGTCGTTAATTTGTCAGTCATTAATTCCGCGTAACTCCCTTCTATTAAATCTGTTTCATTTTCTTCGCACACGGACATATGTTGCTGGGTTCTTTTCACTCGGACGAAAACGGCCGCTCACAAAGTGTTCAAAAAATAAATAGGAAAAGGCATTTCTTTTCGTTCATTTATTTACTATTTCTTCTTTTTATTTTTCAGTCCTTTATTTTGATTCTTTTTTTCATTGTATAATGAAAATATTAACATCATTTTTTACTTTTTCTTGTCATATTACTACTACAACTACCACTACCACTATTATTATTATTATTATTATTATTATTATTATTATTATTATTATTATTATTATTATTATTATTATTATTATTATCAACAACAATAAGAATAATACTAATTCTTATTTCTCTTCGTTTTTTGATCACACTACTAATACTACAAATTATTCTTCTCATTCTTCCTATCCTTCTCCTAAAGTCATATCGTACTACTATTATTACTACTACTGCACTTGTTGTTTCCATTCTTTTTCTTTCTTTTATTTCTCTTATTTTATTTTGTACTATTTCTATCTTGTACAAAGTAGGTATATATGTATATATATATATATATATATATATATATATATATATATATATATATATATCCTTTCTTTTTCTACTCCAACTTCTATTTCTTATACTACAACTATTATACAAAGTAGGTATATATGTATATATATATATATATATATATATGTATATATATATATATATATATATATATATATATATATATATATATATATATATATATATATATCCTTTCTTTTTCTACTCCAACTTCTATTTCTAATACTACAACTATTATAAATAATAATAATAATTATTCTTCTGTTACTGCTCGTCTTCTTATCTCAAACTACTACTACACATACTTGTAATTCCTTTTTCTCATTCTTCTTCTTCTTTTTATCCTACCACGACTGTTGTTTGTTCTCTATTAACTTTTATTTTTATCCCATCTATTCTGTTCTTTTTTTTTGTTAAAGTGTTTTACTTTTCATCCTTTTGTTATTTGTTATTTTATTTGTCTATTTGACATGTATCTACGCCTATAAGCCAGTTGACACACCGGTTTCTATCAGACAAACGGAGTGAAGCGACGCTAAGCTTGGTCAGTACTTATATGGATGACCAGGTGTTGTATGTAAAACTAGTAGTCTTGTAAGATAGACTAACGATGCTCAACTACAAAGAACAAGCCTGAACCGTTTGCTGTGATCTACGTCGAGTAGATACAAGGAGAGGTATATTTCAGATTTAGGATTTACCATGTTCTATTCTTCTTACTTAACTACTTCTTCGTTAACAGCTAATACTGATTTTATTTCAACAACTATTAATACTACTATTACTAGTGTTTCTATTTTTATTTTAGTTTTCCTCTTAATCTTATTGTGGTTTATGTTTTTATTCTAATTATTCTCGTTATAAATGTATTCTTTTTGTCAAACCTGTTGCTTTGATCTTTCATTTTTATTTCACCGTGCGATTTTCGTTCCTTTCGACATCTTCTTCCTCCGCCGCCAAATTCGTATTATCTTTCTTCTTTTCATTTTTTATTCTAAGTTATTTGTCTTCTTTTCATTCCCCTTTTTTATATACTTGTCTATTAGCTCCAAAACTACTCGACAGAATTAGACCGAATCAATCTTGAAGCTTCATTAGAATGTTGGGTCAGAACAATATGCTACTACTACCACAACTACTACTACTACTAATCTTGTACTTCGTATTGCTTAAATAAAAACTTACTTACTTCTATCCGAACGATGACATGTTTCTAAAACTGAAAGGAACGTGATGTTGAATGTGAATAAGAATGGACTATGATGTAAGAAGTGGTCAACATGTTGGCAACGGCCATGTACGTAGTGTTTATCACTTTGATAGTATTTATCACTCCGACTGCAGTTAACTTACATAGCGAAGTTGATGTTTAACTCTATTATAATGAAATGAACTCTCTCAAATGTATTCTATGTTCTAATTGGATGGCAAGCACTTACATTTCGTTTCCGGGGAGAATATCGTATTGTTTTACCTGTAGGACTTGTTAGGAAGGGCTCTTTCGTCCTGACACGAAACTAGCACACTAGCTCCCTGAGATCCGACCGTTACATTCCCCTAATAAGGAATAGACTATAACCGTTATGGGTGTTATACCCGGTCTGGTGCAGGACGGCGTAATTTAATATTTTCTGGAGAATAACTCTGGGTAGGGTCATCCGCTGGAAATTGAAAGCTTGCAATGAAGTAATAAGGCAATGTTATTTTTTATTCATTCTATTTCCATGAAACATAATAGAAACTTGATGTGGCTGAGCTGGCGAACATCACCCGTCGCGTATGGATTCAATCAGCAAACTGTTTTAAAATCTCTCTCGTTGCAATAAAGTGTGTGTGTGTGTTAGAGAGAGAGAGAGAGAGATAGAGAGAGAGAGAGGGGAACAAGTATAGACGAAATAGAAAGACATAGAGATAAAGTATTTTCAGTTCAAATATCTCATTGCGACAGCTGTTTGACCTTTAACCAATTTTATGAACCTATCAACTTTGACGACCCTGATAACACGATTATTATATAAACAATTGCCCGACCGATGCAGCTGATATTTTGAAGTGTAATGTTTTTTTAATTCTTGTGTGTCTCCGTCCTATGGCAATAGAAAGCATGGTACAAGGGCTTTTAAATGTAGGAAAACCCAGCTAATACAAAAGGGTAATTATCTTTGGCAAATTCGTCCTGCTACAGTTGTGTGACATTGCTTCAATTGGCAAACGTCAAATCTTTTCCATCATTACACAAGGACCGAGACAGTACATTTTACTTACTCCCTATTTCATAATTTTTTGTCGTTTTTAATATAATTCAAATTCGTTTCTCCCTTCATCTTGTTTGAATAGTCATTTAAGCTGACTTTATCAATCACATTTATTTAAACGTCATTTATTTTTTGCCAGTTTTTTGTTTCAATTTTCTTCGCCTTAAACAGTTGTTCACCAGTTACTTTTTTCCCTCCGCCGGCAATGAACTCTCGCACAATATTCTCGGCAGGTTAAAGCTGTTTTTTTAATTTTTTTTTATTTTGGCGTCTGCTACTGCTAAGTTAATATTGTGTGCCGGAGGATTAATTTCGAAAATCTTTTGACGTGATGTTTTCCAGATATTTTATTCAGGTGTTGGTTTGATTGACCTTTATTGATGGGCTTTTGTTCATTTTAGGTCACTTTTTGGTTAAGTCCCGTGGAAAGGTGACAGTATTTCTGAGATTCCTACGACCCACAGGCATCTTTTGTGTGGGTAGGTAAGGGCACACCTTAAGTGCCCGTATCACCGGATTCGCTTTTTTTTTTATTGGGTTTGAATACTGACAAGGTGGTTTTTTATTTCATCCCCGTAGACAATCGTCACGTTAAAGTGCATGGAATGTTACTGAATTTTTATATATGCACGTAGTGTTCAGTCTAGCAAACTAAGAAATAAGATTCATTGTTATTCCCTACCCCAGGTTAATGTTTCGATTAGCCAATAGCAGGGCTTCTCTCAAGCAGAAGTTCGGCTTACTTTTATATGACATCTTTTGTTTTGTATAGGGATGACATATCTTTTTTGTAATTGTC
>OY744515.1:42229893-42244893 GCA_963556195.1 Sepiola atlantica
CTTATACAGTCGCACCACAACACATGCACATGTATATGTATACAATAATTGAAAAATGATGCTATATATTCAATTTACACACACATACACCCACACACATATATATATATAGAGAGAGAGATATATAAACAGATAGCTATATATATATATATATATATATATATATATATATATATATATATATATATATATATATATATTATATATATACATATATATATAGATAGATAGCTAGCTAGCTAGATAGATAGATAAATATACATATAAGAAGTAAATAGATACACTTATTATCATTAATAATGAAGCCTGCTGTAAGAGGGCCACGATGAGCCTAGGCTAAACCATATTGATTGCTTTACCTTACTGATTACTGAGACAATCATTCCGTTTACAGTAGAAAGTTGAACCCCGAGGTTTGCAGGCGAAATTACATTAATATATTCTTTAATGAACATATGTTACGAGTTATCTGGAACTCTGAGAATTCTTACGGTTTGGCAGTTTTCTCCGTAAATTCTGATACTAAAATATATTATATTTACATTTAAGTTGATACATAATTAGTAGGCACACGTTCCCTGGATTTTTGCTCCTTATTAAGATCCATGAAGCTTAACCTTAAATTTGAAACATTTCCTAGAATAAAATCGTGAACAAGTTTAATCAACATTAAAATACAGATTCTTGACATGAGGCTTTGTATCATTATTTCTTGATTTTATTATTAGTAAGGTGATATAAAGGTTGTGCAAAACTCTTCAGTTCGGGGAATTTATTTTACTAGTCCTGAGACGAATATTCCTCTTCCATTTATATAATATTAGTCTATATGCTTATATATTTTTATGCCAAGGATCCCCTTCTAAAATGTTCAACCGATCGTTATGATTTTTGCTTGGCTTAAGCGATCGTTATATAGAAACTAATGTGTTTAATTTAGCTTCATGACATGGCGGTATAAATGGGGCGGAACGCTTTCTTAAAAATTCAAATATCTCCGATTGTAATTAAATTTAATAATAGGTTTTAGACATTAATTTATATATATTCCCCAAATGTAATTTTCTTTTGATTATTTTAAAAGGTTTAATATCGTAATAAATTCTCATTAAAAATGTTTAAGATCTGCATTAAATTGTATCTATAGTCATTAAACTACAGTCAAGCAAGATTTCTGAATTTCAAATTCAACTTAACTTTAAGCATTGCATTCTAGACATTTTCTAAAATCAAAATTATATAATTGATTTTGATCATAGTTTGAATAAGAATTATAAATAATGTTTGAAATCATTATATTTTCAGGTTAATCTTCGTAAAGGGACATACTCTCTCTGTCTGTCTGTTAGTCTGTCTCTCTCTCTCTCTCTCTCTCTATATATATATATATATATATATATATATATATAAAGTCAATGTGTTTGTTTATGTATTATAGACGCCGATATGTTTACAGAACACCCCAATGAGTTTCAATAATGGTTACATTATTCAAGGAATCTAAAAACACCATTAATATTTTACTGCAATTTCATTTGGGATCACTAGGGAAATTGTTCGGTTAGGTCAATATAATAACGCAAATATATTGGAACGTAAGGAAACAAAGTTGATTTTTTTAAATAGATTTTCTTTTTTTCATAAAACAAAAATAAACTGAATAAAAGAATATCTCAGTTAAGTATGTACTTTAAAGAGATATTATTTATATTGGTAATTTTTAAGATTTAAAATAAGTAAATAGAAAGAAAACCATCTAGTATTTGTTAAATCAATTAACAGTTTTACAACTGCAGGAGTTTGACAGGTAATGACTTCTAACGCATTCATATTTCACGTAATACTAAACGCGCGCAGGGATTTTTTTTTTTCAAAATGAGACTAAAAACACGTTCATTTTGAGGTCACTAAGGGCAATTATGAAATTGCTCTATAAAATCTATGAAATATATTATATAGAAAGAAATGAAATTCACTTTTCAAATAGATTTTCCTCGCTTCAAAAAATAAAATAAAATTGAACAGAGAATATATCAGTGAAGAATATATGTAAAAAAGATATTATTTACATTGGTAATTTTTAAGATTTAAAATAAGTAAATAGAAAGGAAATCATTTAGGATTTGTTAAATCAATTAATTGTTTTACAACTGCAGGATTTGGACAGGTAATGCCTTCCAACGCATTCATATTTCATGTAATACTAAAAGCGCGCAGGGATTTTATATTTTTATTTTTCAAAATAAGACTGCAAACACGTTCATTCTTGGGTCCCTAAGGGCAATCATGAGATTGCTCTATACAATTTATAAAATATATCATATAGAAAGAAATGAAATTTACTTTTCAAATAGATTTTCCGCGCTTCAAAAAATAAAAATAAAATTGAACAGAGAATATATCAGTGAAGAATATATGTAAAATTGTATAATGTTTAAATCATTATTTTTATTGATATTTGTGTGATTTATAATACTTTAAGGGAAAAGGAATTCGTTAAAGTAATTTTCGTTTTTTACAGAAGCGTTAAATAACGCAAGTAGTAGTTTATGTGAACACAACTGCGCAGACAGTTTTTATTACTTGACCTCATATTGGAACTGGTATTTGAAACTTTCTGTCAAGACCAAAAATGTAAACATGAAGATATTTGACATTTTATTTCAGCGTTCGTATCCATTAGAGCAAGAAAAGGTGTAAACATCTGCGGAAACAGCTTCTTGTCTCCAACTTCAATCTGTATTCAAATAGAAACAAATAATATATGTAAAGAAATAGTCCAAAACGGTTGATATGCCGTAAAACAGATATCATTTGAATTCAAGAAGGGGATCAGGATTTTATAAAGGTGAGGGAAGATAGCGTTAGAACAAAAAAAAAAGAACATGGTTGTTTTCCCTTCAATTCTACTAGCATACGTTAATTGTTTAATTAGAATATATATATATATATATATATATATATATATACATATATATATATATATACATATATATATATATACATATATATATATATATATATATATATATATGGTAAAATGAAAAAGGAAAACCAAAAAACTGGATGTTTTTTATGTGTACATCAACGTTTCGTCTTTATTTATAAGACTTCATCAGGATGATGATATAGGGAAAAGATATCATGCAAGCACAGATACATGTAGGGTAGACATGTTGGGAAGAAAAATAAAATAAAATAAAATGAAGAATAATGGCAGCGTCTTTGTTGGACGTCCGTACTTGTTAGAGAATGAAAATGAGTGGGAGAAAAAAGGGGAAGGGTGGAGGGAGCAAGGACTACTGTGGCTGGCGATGAGAGAAAGAGGTGGGGGATGAGCAGGGGTAAAATGGATGGCAGAGAGAGATTGGAGGAAGAGGGGGAGGGGGTGTTTGACCAGATGGCTGTGGTCGAGATTGAAGGGGAAGAGTGAGTTGGAATGTTTGTGTGTGGGGGGTGTATGCAGGGAAAATGGGGATGGGTAGAGAGGGAGGGGGGCTGTGATTTTGGTGGATGGGCGAAAGTTATAGTCTTAGAGAGCGTTTGGAGAAAATGAGGGAATTTAAGAAGAGGTATGGGAGAAAATAGATGAGGGGGGGGAAGAGGGAGGATTTGTCATGATAGGGTGTGAAATATTTGGAAAATGATAGCAATGAGTGAGGGATTGGAGTGGGTGGGGGAGGGGGGTGATTGAAAGGGTGGGTGAGGAATATTTGAAATATTTGGAACATGAGAAAGTTTATTTGGACTGTAGTATTAAAAATGTGAGGGAAAAAAGTGAGGAAAAATAAGAGAAGATTCAGGGAGAAGAAGGAAGGGTGTGGGTGAATATATATATATATATACATATATATATATATATATATATATATATATATATATATATATATATATATATATATATATATATATGTGTGTGTGTATTTAGGCAGCATATTTTCATTTAGGCAAACATTATTAAATAACACGGAGTGGTTTTGTTTGATGCGACTTTTTTATATTTTTTCAATTTTCCGAATTGTCCATCTAATGTTTCGGTCAAACATACATCTCTCCGACACTAGCTCTATATGCCAACACCTAAATAAACATAATTGCACCCCTCCCAATATAGAAACATCCTTGTTAACAATACCAAAATAATACATTACGATACCAATATCAAAAAATTAAAAATACTCGAAGCCCTCTACATAAAAACTAAACATCCCACAATTAATACTGTCAATTATGAAACTAGTCGCAACATTTTAAAGTGTCTAGCATAATAATTAACATTACCAAATTCTTAGCCATTAGGTAGTTATGCGTTTGAATTGTATGCACTTTCTTTAACGTCATCAATTTCTTAACGGTTTAAACAGTCAAACTTTTAAATCTCTCATATGTGTAGAACGCCATCACGCTCTTATGTACATTTCAACTTTACAGACGCTTTTTCAAGTTATGAACCACTTGCCGTTATAATTCAAAGATGAGGACAACAGTAAAGTCATAATTTGTAAAGACACTAAAACTAATACCGCCTGAAGATGAGTTAACGATTCAAATCGAAAGTACTTGCAAAAAAGAAAAAAAGAATGGAACAAGAAACCCATGCATCATATTTACATCAATTTGACCGAAACATTAGAATTCGGAAAATTGAAAAAATATAAAAAAGTCGCATCAAACAAAACCACTCCGTTTTATTTAATAATGTTTGCCTAAAAATATATATATATATATATATATATATATATATATATATATATGTATAGAGAGAGAGAGCGAGAATATTTATATATATATATATATATATATAGAGAGAGAGAGAGAGAGAGAGAGAGAGTGAGAGAATATATATATATATATATATATATATATATATATATATTCCCTCAAAATCTAATCAAAATTAATGATAAAAATAAGTTCATAGACTGTCCAAATAATTTGAAGCGTCACTAATACAACATAATTAATTATTGAGTTGAATATATTCACACAATTCGTACATTACATTTCGATAAATTAAGGACGAGGTAAGTACATTGCCGCGTCTGAAAATGTAATTACAATATTTTCTTGAACTCAGAACTTTTCGACTGCACAAATGTCAGTAGTGATTTACCTCACGCAGTCTCTCGATATTAATATGCTTCATTTGTTACGGCTCTAGGTCGAATGAGACACACACACGATCACAGACCGACACACACACACACACACACACACACACACACACACACACACACACATATATATATATATATATATATATTTTGTTCATTTTACTTCAGTCGAAGTTCTCAGAAATCAAGGGGTCCATTCATAGGGTTTACAGTTGAGCTCTATGATGAGATACATAGATATTCGAATATTCCATTAAAGTGCTCCTTTACCTGTCAAACGTTAATTTCGTAAAGAAGTTAAGATAATTAATTTTCCTCTCTCCAATTGACCAGTTAACTATGTTATAGTACAGGGTGTTTCAAAAGTCTTGGGAACATAACGTTGTATAACGCATTCGTAATGTTCCCAAGACTTTTGAAACACCCTGTATATCTTTCTTGTAATCGTTTAGTCTTACCGGAGTCAAGGGCAAGAATTCATCTGGTCTGGTTGAGTATCCAGCTTAGTGCTGTTACTAGAAGCAACATGCCTCGGAGAAGGTGCACTATTCGTCGTATAAGCCAGTGTACTTTAGCCATAATGTAGGGACCTTATTTGGGCTTCGAACACTATGTTATTTTTTATATTTAGTCGGAGATAACTTGTAGGATGAAGTATCCGAATGCCAAGTTGTCCTGACAAACTAGTGTACAAAGTGGCGGAAGCCACTAGAGGTAGATATCTAGTTGGCATTCACGTTCTCTCCATTTCTAAGCTTGCCTTATATATATAAGGGATTATGTCAATACAAATTACATTTATATAAATCAAAATTATTCCCGAAAATATTGATTTTAATTAAAACAATCAAACTCAATATTTAGCAATAAATAGAGCTCATATATATTTATTAAATGTATTATTCATATAATTTTACAATAATGTTATCATAATTTTACATAATTTTATGATAATTACTTCCTAGGGCTATTAATTATTATAAAATGATATAAAAATAAATGTTGAAAAATATATATTGTTGTTTTATATATTTGTATATAAACAAGTCCATGATAATTTGCGTATTATTAGAATAGTTATGTCAACAGTTAGAAGATTTAAATAATTTTCAATATTGTTGAATCTATCAAGAAATCTAATAACACAGTTGAAATTTACCTTCGATTCTACTGGCAATTATCGGTTCGGTCTATAAAGAACTGAAATATATCAGAAAGTGAAGAAACGAAATTCATTTTTTAAATAGATTTACGTTGTTTCAGAAGACAAAGATTAAATTAATAACGGATATCTCATTGAGTAATATGTAAAAAAATGTTTAAATATGTATATAATTATATTTATTGGTATTTAGAAAAATTAAAATAGTTAAATAATAACGAATTCATTTAAGTTATTTGCCGTTTTATAGAGGCCTAGCGTCAACAAGTATTGTTATAGTGTCAGCGTCTTAAATTCTATTGTCAAAATACCAACATTCTACACGTTTTAAAATGTCATCGCAATTTAAGGTGTAGTAATAAAATTAAAACGTATTTATAATGATTTTATTTTATATCGATTCGTTTTTACAGAACATAGTATATTCCTTTACTACTTTCATATTAGAAAAAAAATATTTTCAAATATAAAAGATAGAATTAAATATATAAAAAATATGTTCTATTAGAATATCGATATTAAAGTAAATCTTTATGAATATATTTTACATTGGTACTGCATCTCACAATCCATTGTTATTTAAAAATTACGAATCGAAAAATCATAATAGCGTGTTTAAAAAAAGCGAATGTGGCCAGATGCTAACAGCCTTTTTCTTACTTGACCTCATATTCGAAATGATATTTTTACTGTTATTTGAAGGCAAAATTGTACACATAACTATATAAAAAATTATTTCCGACCAAAAACATACTTCCACACAGGCAACAGCGTGTGAATACCGCTAGTATATTTATATTATAAAATAATAGATCTCTACATAAAGTAAAGTGTGTATATATTGATATATTTGTATTATAGGATTTACTCCTAAACAAATTAACCGATCATTGTGAATTGTGGAATATGGCTGCTAGGCGGAAGGGTGGATAATGCAGGTGGTATATAGTTTAATTTAGTTTTATGCAAAGATATACCTTCTTTAAAATTCAAGCAACTCTGATTTTTGTGAAATTTTAACAATAAGTATTAGAGATCAATAAATTAATTTGTATCCCAAATTCAAGTATATTTCACGTGTAAAAGTTTTAAGAGGATATTGTGGAAACAATCTTCTGATATTAAACTTCAAATATTTCAGATTTGCATTAAGTTTAATCCAAAGTCATTAGACACCAATTAAGCAAGATTCTCTGGAGTTCAATTGATTTTTAAGTCCTTTTAGCCTTTAATTTTAGACATTTTCCAGAATCAAAATATTTTCTAGAATCAAAACTATGTAATAGATTTTGATCATAATTCGAATAAGGATTCTAGACATAAAGATTTAAAGCATTAAATGTGAATGTATTCTGTGTAAAACGACATAAAATGGTGCAAAACTCTTCTGGTCTTAGCAATTTAATTTACCAGTCCTGGGATCGGTATCCAGTACGTATAAATCTGTCTTTTGTTTCAGTATTTACAAAAGTGCTCAATACATGCATATAGCCTTGTAATAGTGTAACATATACTTATGGCAAATGGGCTCCACAGAAACGTTTGTGTTTCATTCACGGAGAAATTCATCAGTTCAAATAAATAGCTTTACATTCTAACCTCATTTTTAAAGTAAAACTCAAGTCAAATTTAAAGATATACATTACACAATTATAGATTAAGAGTAGTTTTAATTTTAAGAATCAATTTCATTTTGTGATATGTAATTTTCAAATTAAAAGTAACATATCACTGGATATTTTTTGCTCATTAAGTAGCTATTTAAAACGTAACACATAAATATAACACGCTTGTCTACTAAGATAGAAAGTTGTTACTACAAAATTTCATATTCGTAGGTCTAATACTCTAAAAGTAATGAGCAAACCGACAGATAGACATCTTGTCTTTCATATACGTATGCTTGATATAATCTTATGATTATTATAAAATACCTCTTTATTATCATAAAATAACCGTCTGAGATGGGTGTATTTGTTGGTGAAACCACGTTCTATTTCCGACATGACGACAAGTAAAATGTTCACACCAGAAGGGCAGTGGCTGGATCTTTGCAAAATTACATCCAGTCTGTAATAGAATAAGGCAACACATAGATGGTCACATTTTACAAAGACAAAGCTCATTTCCTTTAACAAATAGGAGAAACCTGGACAACCACCAATTATTATGAGCAATAAAACCCATCCTGAAAATCTAACGTTTAAACTCCTCGGACTGACATTCCCAGGCAACATACAGTGGAATATGTACATAGAAGATGCTGCCAGGTCTGCCGTGAAAAAGTAATTTACTACTATCGGGTTAGAAAACTTATCACACCTGCCAGTATCCTATATAAGTATAAACCTATCATACGCCGTCCATGGTGTATTTTTGCCACTTCTAGCCTCTCATTCATCAACAAGGTGTTAAAAAGATTTTAGTGGAATTCAAGCCCAAGCTGCTGTCGTATCGCCGCAGTTTTGCATCCATGGGCTTGTTTTACTCGTACTTTCACATAATGTGCCGCGATGAACTAATTGAACTTGTACGCCCCAACGTAAATACCCCTGAAAAATATGAAAAAACCCCGATTATCAGCAAAATCACACATCTTCTCTGTAAAGATATCTAGATGCCAGAATATTTTAACTTTAATAGCTTATTTCCTCAAACCTCTTAGGTTTCCAATTTTCTTCCTGCTCCTTGTTCCCCCAACCGTACCAACATGCAGAAATGTAAATGCAATGTGAACAAATATTTCTCTCACAACTTCCCCAGCAAGCTTTTCCCATACAAATCTGACCCCTGACACGGTAATGTCTTACGCTTAGGTAGCAATATGCCTTGTTATGGCAAACAAGAGTATAACAAAAATGAAAATACGAAAAACGAAACAAGTAGGAATATCCAAATGCATGATGTACACGATACCTAGCAAACACTTTTAACTCCGTATGACGTTTCGGCAAGATCCATACATTGTTCTGGTGTATAAAATCAAGAGGAACAAAAACAATATTATTAATACCGAGATGATATTTCATGTCCGGTCTTGTCGGCAGATTTGCGTCCCAACAGATCACCGTGGAGGCGAATGTAGCGATAGGTACCGCGCCACACAGGCACAAGCAACTCTACATCACCAGGAAACGCGTTGAGCCTGCTCTCGGCTTTCCAAGACATCAGGGCATCCCATGACCGATGACACTTCTTGATGGTTGCAAAAAGGAGATTTTATTAATTAAATGTTATTTGTTGTTAAAAATATGTAATTATTTAATTCAAAAAAGTATTTCTGAATAAAACTTCCGTAAGCATATTTGTTTTTTTTTTCTATTTGATAAAATCCTTCCTTATTCTGTTTCTCTTCGCTCTGAGTTATACTTACACGTATACCTTTTTTCTCTTTCTTTTCTTTTAATCCCACTACTTTTAAAATACTTAAACTTTATTTAAATATATACGTATACGTATATGCAATCAACTTCTCAGAATAGCAACGGAGCCGAATCAAGACATCAGATATTGCACACACAGAAGAAGCTTGATATCGCTCATTACAATAACTAATAAATAAAAGAAGATATAGTGTAGCACTTTACAGCAGTTTCCCATTAGACACGATCGTCAAACGCCTATTATGATTCCATATGGCATATAATATGTTTCAGTGCATATTCAGACTGTTCCTTCGGAAGCGAATGCTGACGTCATCACACGGCATTATTGTATTTAGTACGATGTGAGATGAATTATAAAAATTATTGTTTTATTTTTAATATTATAGATAAAACTTTTTCTCATACGTGTTTAAAATTGTATGCCAATTTAGAAGAAATTTTTAAATAGATTTCTTTTATATATTAATTTATTTTACTCTCTAAGTTTTCATTTTAAGTCAAATACAAGCCGCGCGTGCGTGGTCCCCCTCTGTATGTGACTCGATGTGGCGAGTGTAAAATGCAATAAATTTGGGCAATTTGAGGCATTTTTGACCCCCTTTGACCCCCTGGGGGCGCAAACCAGAACTTTTCTGAGGTCAAGGATGCGCATTTTATATCAAAGACAATTGCCTCTACATTTTGGCCAAGTTTCAGAAAAATTGAATGGATGGATCAAACGTTATGGGAGAAAAGAGTCATTTTTTGCTATTTTGGGGGCTTTTGACCCCCTGGGGGCGCGAACCAGATTGTTTCAAAGGTCAGCAATACTTATTTTCTATTAAGAACAATTGTCTCCATATTTCGGCCAAGTTTCAGAGAAATTGAATGGATGGATGAAAAGTTATGGGGCAAAAAATGTCATTTTTCGCAATTTTAGGGCCTTTTGACCCCCTGGGGGGCTAACCGGATTTTTTTTCAAAAATCGGAGAATGTCACTTTCTAAGCTTACCAAAGTTACAACTTCATGCAACATTTCAGAGAAATTCAATGGATGGTTGCGGAGAAAAAACGGGACGGACGGACGGACGGACGGACGGACGGACGGACGGAAATGCCTCAAAACATAGGTCCCCCGATTTTATAAATCCGGGGACCAATAAGCATTTTAGAGATGAGATTTAGTATAGTAAGCAGTCAGCTTCAAGAATTTAGACTTTATTAGCATTCCTCTTGAAAATTTGTATTCGATTCTGCCTAGACAGTCAACTACGGATATTTTTAGTTTGCGATCTTAAATAAAAAGAAATTACAATGGAATTCATCGAATACATATTCTACCTCACACAATAGATATTTCAGTAATAGAAACGTACATAGATTCACCATTAAGTATGATTGGATAATAAATAAATATGATTATCCAATGAAATTGAACCATTTGTTCGAATGAGATGCGAAAATTATGATTAAATTCAATTTTTTCATTTGTTTGTTGGTGTTTCGATAAATACAAGTGAGTGTTTGTAGTAAAAACTATCATATTTCTTTAGATACGAGCTTGCAATGCTTCTTTCCTGCATGGCTTAGCTTACAGAAATACTTATATTTATAAATACGTTAAAAAATAAAACGTTATATATGATAAAAACTTTCCAAGATATCATTATTATTGCTTTTTTCGACATTCACTGTGCTAAAATAACTTGAACTATTTCTCTGCAGCCCATGATATACATTCGACTCGAACTAAAAGAAGAAAAAAGTAAGAAGAAAAACATCTGTTTCATGTATATCTTAAAACTCATTACGACTGCTAATCTTGGATCGTTGCTTTTAGGTTTAGGCGCAGGGAGACAGAGAGTATGCGTTCGAAACGCGACCGGTTCGTAACAACTTTTCTTTGATTTAGTTCGAAGTTAAATATAAAGCGATTTCTTTAAAGTTTGTTTTTCAATCCTGTTTTCTATGCCATTCACGGAATGTATAACCTCGATAGTTGACAGGGAGTTCCCTTTTAGAATTAAATGCATATTAGCTCTTTTAAAACTTTTCATGAATTCAAAATTAATAAAGATTTACTTAATATTTCTTCTAAGAAAAATAACATATTATGTCCTTAAACACGTCGATGTAAGTCCGGATATGTATTGTGTATTATGTATTAAGTGAATACGTTTTTACCCTGTAGCTTTACGACACTAAAAATATAACCACATACATCATAGGTTACTTAACTATATATATATATATATATATATATATATATATATATATATATATATATATATATATATATATTTCAAACTGGCTATGAGCAGTATTGGAGGCGACAATCCCTGTCGGTAACACGGTTTGACCCCAATCTTTGACTCATTAGTCGGAGCGCGTACCGATCCATCCACCACGCATTGCCGTAGAAATGGGAGAGTAAATTAACGTCTAAACCTAGGAGACCTAGGATATTGCATGTATATATATATATATATATATATATATATATATATATATATATATATATATATATATATATATATATATATATATATATATATAAGTGAAACAGCTGTTTATTTGAACGTATCAGTTTTTAAAATTTTCTATGAAATAAAAGTTATCGGATATTTAAAATCGTTAATACATACATGTATATATATATACATGTATATATATATATGTGTGTGTACGTGTGCGTTTAAGTTGAGGGGTGATTGTGTCAGGGAAATCAATATATAGTTATATCGATTTATATTTAAATCAATATGTCTATTTTTCTGTTTTATTTAAATATAGATGTATTGATTTTTGTCTAAAAAGATCTCTCCTATCAATCAATCATTTTTTATACATGAAAAATATTCGATTTATGTTCATTCAAATGTATACAAACGGATATACATATCTGTGTCTATGTACTTAATCAGGTTAAGGTGGTAGCACGCGTTCGTTTTATCATTTCTATGTAAACGTACATAGAATTATATATATATATATATATATATATATATATATATATATATATATATATTATATCTCTATCTTTATTAAGTTTAGCATGTTAAGAAGTGTATATATTTGTATGTACAGGATTCACTCCAAAACTAATGAAACGATCATCGTTAAGTTTGGAATAATGTCGCTAGGCGTAAGAATTATAAGTATGGGTTATATTTAGTTTTACGTAAAGAGAGTCAAAAAGGGGTGGAAGCCCTTCATAATAATTCAGATTCTTTCCGATTTTTTTTAAAGTTTTAAGAATACGTATTAAAACATCAATTAATAAGGCACGGTGGCGAAGTTGTTAAGTACGCCGTCTGAGGACCTCCCTGTTCCGGGTTCGAATCCAGTTCATTCCACAAAAACACTTTCATTAAACCCACATTTTACCTGGTGTCTAACCATCTGAATTTCAGTTTTCTTATATTATCTAAAATGTTTTTTAATAATATAGGCAAAATATCCCATTTGAAAATTCATATATATCAGATTCCCCATTGAATTGTATCCATTATATCTCTATAGTGTAATATCGTTCCGTTCGGGGAATTAGTTTTACTCGTCCTGGGACGGTTTTCTTCTAGTATATTTATATTAATGTAGGCGTGTGTATATTTGTATATTTTATATTGCTAGGATTAACTTATAAACTAATTAACTGTTTTATATAGACACAGCTGCTGAGCGTATATGGTCATAATGAGGGATACATATAGTTTATTTTAGTTTTACACGACGATGATAAAAAGAGGATAAACACCTTCATGAAATTTATGTGACATGTTAACAGTTGGTCAAAGAAATTAATCAAAACATATTTTCTTAAAATGTAAGTTTCTTTGGGGACTTTAACGGGATTTTATGGTGTATAATACGGGCGCAACCGCCACTTTCATAATTTAACTATATGAGATTTGCAGTTAATCTGTTCCAAATTAATTCGATACCAATGTAATGACAAACGAGAACAGTCGTAACTTAAGAAAGCTTTATTCGGCATAAACTGTCAATACAATATTAGTGCTTGCTATTTATATTGTTAAGACGAACAGGAGAGTTTTCCAAAGGGGAGACAATTTAGAATAGGTAAATTATTCGTAATTGTTCATTACAACCAATTAAACAAAATTCACGGAATTTCAATTTAACCAATTAACGAACAGCTTCTCAAAATGGCGGTTACTTCTGTCGTTATTCTCGTGCGTAAATTTTCACGAATATATACCTTTCTCAGAAGACAAACTAAACTTTGGTGCTTTTTGAAAATTCGGATAGATTGTAAGAAAAAGATCTCTATACAAGCGCCAGAAAAAAGGTCACACGTTCGCTGTGTATTTAACTTTATTTGACCGAGTTTAACCTTTACAAAATAATTCGAAAACCAATTTCTGCGGGATTCTTCTGTATTAGATACGTTATTGGAACAATAGCTTCGATATAAAATTTGTATTTGTATTTTTAAACACTAAATCCATCGATTTTCTTTATTTCATGTATATTTATAAAAAAAACTATTAGCTTTCTCCACCCTGTTTTTACACCTTTTTTTTTGCCAAGCGTAGGTAAGAACATACATATTTCTCGCTGAAGATGATCCATTATATATGTTTTATAAACTAACATGCGTTCAGCAATTAAAAAAACAAACAAACATGGATTCCTTTTTGCTAGATGTCAACAATTGCATATTTTCTTCCTTACGCAAATAGATCACACGTTACTCCAATCCGTTAAAACTTTGGGAAGAGTTTACCAATTTACTGGCTTCAACGCGCATTTTTTCTCTTTTTTTCAACAAACGCTGCATACCTTTCGCTAAAACATGTATTATATATGTTTTCATTACCTAACATACAATATTTTGCCATTTTTTAGATGAGTATTGATATTTGCTTATCTGTGCCACTTGAAAGCCGAACCTATTTCACTGTAAGTAATTCGGGAGTTTAAATACGATTTAATTAGGTTGGCTTATATTAATAACTGTAGATGATGAGCCTAGTAACCCGAAACGTAGATAATATATTTTAATAAATCCTTTTTGTATCACCTACATTACTTACAGTTAAATAGGTTCTTTTATAATTAAAAAAAAATATTATATTCTAAAATGTAGTTTTATGTTATTAAATCAGTATTTTGCATTTCTCAGGTCAACGCCGAACATGGATAAATCCCACTTAATCACCTAAATTACTTACAGTGAAATGGCCCCTTTTCTGATTTCCTTCAGAAGTAATACTCTGATACTCATACTCTTTTAGTTTATATTATCCTCGGGAGACGACGGGACACAGATCATGCCAGTATGTATATATATATATATATATCTATCTATATATATATATATATATATATATAT
>OY744515.1:42252393-42284893 GCA_963556195.1 Sepiola atlantica
ATAGTGTTATAATTGTGTTATTTTCGGATAGGTTATAATTGTTCCGCACACACATATTTCTTCGTCTCTACGACTGATAAGTGTGACTAAACTTGGCGAGATGTGTAACCGGGTCACCAGTTGTTGGCGTCTGGTGCTCTATTAAGTCAGCAAACAAAACTACTACTTAAAGTTGGAAAATTTATTTGGAATTAAAATAAATATATTCATTTATTTACATTTTTACGATGCTGATCATCAAAAGTACTCGATTATTACTAATATTTACTTTACGGTAAGTACTAAACAATTATTTTCTACAGCAGCTTGAAATAAAGCTAAATATTGAGAGAATTAGGTAATAACAACATAACCGTACAAATATGACCAAATCAAGTCACGGTCATGTGTGTAGCTGGTATTTTGTTCTTAATTACTAGAAGTCTTTGTCAAGGAAACATAGAAGTTTGATATTATAATAATATATGTAAAAGACATGAGAAGACAGGCAATCGATAGAGAGAAATTCAGCTTACTTATTATTCTGTTCCCTTAGTGTTTTTTAGTAAGCCTTATTTTACTCTCCTTAATATTTGTTGCACTTGTTCACTATTATTTTCTTTATTAATTCAGATAGTCATGTTGCAAGAATACTTATCTCGGGAAGCTGGTATATTCATTTAGTAGGACGACCATTTTGACTAAAAATGTGTGCTTTATTCACTTAAGTCCTCGCGCCATGTTTCATTAGCGATCACTTACCTCTGGTTGGGCCATCCTCTATTTCCCAAGATTGTACTAAATAATCTCACCAATAACATAGTATACCGAGTGGAATGCAATTTCAAATCTTTCCGGTGATCACATAATCACGCTAATCAATTATATATCTCCCCCAACCTCATGTGCTCGTCCGATGGTCACTCTCCATCAATTTTATTTAATAACCCGTTGTGCTTGGATAATCATATTGACATTTGACATTAAAGCTATAGAACTATTACCACCATTAACCTCTAAGCCATCAAAACTATATACTGGACTAAACATGTTATGTGCCACACATTTTGCGCCGACTGAATCCTCACTTGTTTTGTAGAGAAAATAGGTTCTATTTTAGACATATTCAAATGCAATGTGTGGGTTGTCTAAATTTGCACGGTCCTCCTGTAGAACGAAGAACTGCCCTACCTCACATATCTACGTTTGGCACCGTAAATGGTGTAACATGAAATGTGGACTTTTAAGTTGACTTGATCTTTGGTTTGACATTTTAGACAATGTCTTATATTGCAAAATTGTCTTCCCCTATACTTATGTTCAAGACGACCCGAAAATGTAATTTGAAAGACATTGGCCTTCCACCAAAATATATTGAATTCATGCACTCTGGTAGAAGAATAATGTTGCAGAGTTTTGGAAAGGGTGAAATATATTTAGAAAGTGACAAAGAGAAACATGCAGTATAAAGTAAACCTCTTGTAGAAATATATTAGTTATAATTAAATCGAATTAGTATGTTTTCTCTCAAATTAATGGGATAATTTGCTTATCAAATACACGTATGAAAACATACCCACAGTTTAATACCCAGTCTGTCGTTGTTTGAGAAACGACCATACACACAGACACACACACAGACACATATATATATATATATATATATATATATATATATATATATATATATATATATATATATATATATATATATGTATATATTGTGTTGGCGATAAAGACAAAGTTTATTATCCATTATTCACTTTAATTTTCCGAAAGAGTTTAGGTACTTCCCCAACATTGTCGTACCGTATCTATGGAAACGTCTAAATTTTATTTTTTAAATATTGATAAATTATTGTAAAAGTGAAATATATACATATATATATTGTACTAAATACGAGTCTATCAATGTTTTTTTTCTCTAAGGTTTTATCAAATATAAACCATAGTGTGTTATATTTTAAAAAATATGGTTTAATTGTTCTAACTAGCCTTAATTATAAGTATCTTAAAAAGTCATCCATGTATGTCTTAGCTCTATACGAATTTCCTCGCAATTACTCAGTTTATGTTGACCAGCATTTTCAAGCGAAGCCATCTAATTTACATTTGCTTGTCTGTAAACATCATTAATACGTACGTTAATTGGATGCCAAAATAATACATCTCTTGATTTCTATCTTACATACGAATAAATAATGATGATAGTTCTATAAATAATAATAATAATAATAATAATAATAATAATAATAATAATAATAATAATAATAATAATAATAATAATAATAATAATAATAATAATAAGTTCTGGTACCAACTACCTCTGATACCACAAAAAATGGTAAAGAAAAGTCAAGAAGGATGGAATGTCCAAGAGGGACAACCACAACCAGACCTCTATTGGAAGGATGCGGATAGTACTGGGACTTTAATTAGGCTTATTGTCACCCAAATCCCAAAGCAGACAAATCGTTGTTCCCAACGTAAAATCAATGGTAATCAGCTGTTGCGATTACGCAAAATCGTTTGAAATAGTAATAGAAAGAGATGTAGAGCATTGGAAATCTTGGGAAATTTGTTGCCACCCAGACTCCATGGAATATTACCGGTTTTTGTCTGTGAGCAATCACTGATAGTGACCTGTGTGAATAACCCATCGTGAGTAAATAATAATTGAGCACAATACGGAATTAAACAAAACATGATTAATTTTAATTATACAAGAAAAATATCTTACCTTTAGTGAAAGTTCTCAGAAAAATTGGGCCCCTCTTGGGGCTAATACTGTATCTTTACATGGATATAGAGATATCCTAGGGTTCCATTAAAATTATCTCACAAACTCTGAGTTTGTAAAGAACTTAAGAAAATTTATCTTCCTTTTATTTAACTGTTATAGTGTATCTTTATTGTGGTAGTTTAGTCTTACTGGATCCCTGGACAAGAATTCAACTAGTCTGTTAGCGTATCGAGTTCACTGCTGTTACTAGAAGCAACATCACATGGAGAAAGGGCACCATTCTTCGTGTAAGCCAGTGTGGGGTAACCATACCGAGGGGATCATATTTTGGTTTCGAATACTATATTGTGTTGAATATTTTGTCAGGGTTTATTTGTCGGGTAAGTATTTTCAGGCCAGGTTGACATGACAAACCCCTGTACAAAGAAACGTTAGGAACTCGAGGATAGTGTATTCAAGGCATTCTAAACAGGTATGTAACTGTCATGATTTTTCAAATGAAATCAAAGTAAAATGAATACTATACTGGTGGCCCACCAGAATACGAGTACATGTTGTAGTATATATATATATATATATATATATATATATATATATATATATATATATGTGTGTATTGGTGTGTGTATTAAGAAATATATATGTATGTCAATTGAGGATATGTATATGTGTACACAGATACATATCCCCAATTAGCAATAAAAAATAAAATTCGACTCATGATTTACTATAAGAAATTAAAAACCCAAACTCTTGTTGTTAAAAACAACTGCTCCATAACCCCAAAACAACTAGAAAGAACCAATGTTGTTTATAATTTTAAATTCCTTTTAAAAGAATGTAACCTTCATAATAATAATAAAGCTAAAAGCTACATCGGTTTTACAACCACTACCCTATCTCGCCGCCTCACAATGCATCTTATAAACTCTAGCTCGATTTACCCACATCGGCAAAAACATAACTGCCCTGCCTCGGATTTAAGACAAATTATAGTTAATAACACTAAAATAATACATTCGGAAACCAATTCAAAGACATAAAAAAATACTGGAAGCTATCTACATAAACACAGAACAACCTAAATCACGTATGAAATCAGTGGCCAAATTTTAAAATGCTTAACGTAATGCAATATTATTTTGTGATTCCTCTCCAGCGTCAACGATTTTTGTTGAGCAATGCGAAACACGTCTTTTAAAACATATATGTTCTTTCTCCAGCTTTTTTTTCACTTGCTTTTGACACCTGAGGATGATTCGACGAAGAATCGAAAACGCTCGTGAGATCTATGGAACATTTTTTTTATTTTAATACTTTTTTGTATTAAAATATTAATAAAAATCAGAATAATAGAAAAAAAATGAAGAGAATTGAAAAAAATGAGAAAAAAGTATAATTAAACAGACGGATTCTGTTATTTTTAACAATGTTCGCATATATATATAAATATAAATATACAGGGTGATTCATAAGTGACTTAGCTATTTATTTTTGAAATTCTAAAGTTTAAAAATACGGTCATACAAAACAGAAAGTTTATTCAACAAATTCATTTATGGGAGTTTTAATTTACAGCTGATTTTCAAAATTTCCACCTTCGTTCTGCATGCATAGCTCATTTCTTTTTTGCAAGGAATTTACGACTCTTTGTAGCATATTTGATTGATTATGAAATAAATATATATAGACACAAATATATAAACGAACAAATTTAAAATAACAAATAGCAGAAATTAGAGAGTAAGATAACAATTATCAAAAGTTCATAGTATGTTTGTGCTTCATATGGTAATCATTTTAAATAGCTAAGTGAAGTGACTTATGAATCACCCTGTATATATATATAAATATTTATTATTGTTTATTTTATCTATGGACGTATACGTTTCGTCTCTTTTCAATCAAGACTCATCAGCATAGAAGTACGACTATTCACCACCGGTCACACGATTCGAAACCCTGGATTACAAGTATTTCTCAACCCCAATCCAACGTCGCTAACCGATAGGCCAGTTCTGAACAGCTTATAACAATGATAATTTTAACACTTGTCGAGGCGGCGAGACGTACAGGCATTCAACTTCTATAAGTGAAGGAATGATGCATATAAAGCAAGTGACGTCACGCTGTGTTATTACTACCATTTACAGTGCTCTACTTTTTAACGAGGAGCTTAAAATATAAATATTTGTTATTGTTTATTTTATCTACGCTATATATATATATATATATATATATATATATATATATATATATGTATATACACACATATATATATATATATATATATATATATATATATATATATATATATATATAGTTTGAAAAGTCACACATTGGATACGTTGTTGAAATTGCAAAAATAAAGAGAATATTTTTTTTTAATATTTAGAAAACCTGGACCACGCAGATTATGTGTTTTTTAAAATAAAATATTTATTTACTTAAAAAACATTTTTTTTTTCATTCGTGAGTACTTTCGGTAATAAATACCCTTGTCAGATGTATAAGCATATATTTTCTCTTCTTTTTCTTCCCTGACTGAGACATATCTATCGCAGTCAAGTTGAAATTCGTCTTGATGTTATCGACGACCGATGTTGATGTGGCTCTGTGTGTAGAACGCGGTAGCGCGAATAAGATAGTCTGAATGGTCACACGTTGGAAATGTTGCTGAAACGTTGCTGATATATATATATATATATATATATATATATATATATATATATATATATATATATTCTAGAAAAATGACAGTCCAAGGACGGGTATGAGCAAAGAATATATCATAAGTTTCCAATGTTAAGTTTTTTTCTTTGTTTCCAGGTTATGATATGGTTTCGGCGGCACATCAGTACTGGTAAGATTTATAAAAATAAATAATGTGACCACGTTATTAATCCTGCTGCATAGAATCATATTCCATAATTCACAATGTTCAGTTTAACAGTTTAGGGTTTTACCAAGAACTTATTATTGTCTCTCACACACGCGGATTGATCCTTTTTAAATGTTTAACTTTAATAAGAAATTATGAAAGTTTGATGTAGAGCAATGTTTTTCTCAATTTTTTGTTTCTATTTTAAAATTGGCACATCCGACTTAATTGTTACGATCATATTGACAAGAAAATGTTACTATGTTACTCACCATGTTGCCGAGAATATACAGTCGAATATTCAAAATGATCGCGTCATAAAAACAAATTAAAGAACGCTATTTAAATGTTTACATTGACAAAGAGAAAAAAATGTTCCTAACTCACTCACATTATTTTCCACATATATATTCCCAGGTTCATGATGATCTGTTCAAATTAGAGAGGAGGGTCGGGTGTAAAGTTTGCAAAAAAATAATATCACCGAGTTATCGAGAATATATATTTAAAAAATTCAAAATTAATCAGAAAATTTATATATATGCACCACCTAAATGTTAGCATTACTAAAAGAAATGTGCCCATATTACTCAACGTATTTTGTAGAATATATAGTCCTATATGATAATGTTCAGTAAATTTGTTTACGAGTTTATCCTGTGCAGTGATATATAATGGTGAAGGGGGGAATTATTCCAAACTAGTGTTACAGTAAAATGTTATTACATATAAATAATTGAATTGGTTCAAAAGAATAGAAAACAAAATAAATAAATAAATGACATAAAATCAAGCACTTGCGTAAATTAGTTCAGTTGCAGAGTGTAAGGCTTCATAATTTGAGGTCCTGGTTACAAATCTCGCTAGATTGAGTCACGCTGATGAGTTGTAAAAGACGAAACACGTATGTAACTTCATAAATATAAAGAATAGATATATAGTGCCGCATATTTATATATGTGTATCTACATACGTATAACACAACATATATATATATATATATAGAGAGAGAGAGAGAGAGAGAGAGAGAGAGAAGAGAGAGAGAAAGAGAGAGAGAGAGAGAAATATAGAGAGAGAAAGAGAGAAAGCGAGAGAGAGAGAAATTGCGACATATATTCTCTTTAACGTCTCGTTTTTAGATGTATTTCTGTTTCACAGTAAATTATTTTCGATATTATTTTTAATGCTAATTTAAATAAAAAGGTTTACAAATGAAAATATTTTATAGTTGTCACTATCTCTCTCTTTTACTCACTACCAGATATTATGACCACAAAAACACATTTAAAAACAGAGAACGTCGAATTAAAACAGCACTAGAAAACCACTATTAGGAGCTCAAAGAAAATGGACGCTCATCAATAATTGAATGGAAAATTATACGACAGGCTAGTACGTGTAGAAATTTAGACGACCCGTGTAGATTATGCCTGAATGAAAAATTTGATATCCTAAACTTTTTAGATCCCCGAAATCTATTAAACTGTAGAAGTGAGATAGCAAACAGCTGCTTACACAGAAATATATTTACATTAGGCTTACGATAAATAAATAAATAAATAAATAAATAAACAAACAAATAAGTAAAAAAAAACTAAACTAAACAAAAAATTAACAATTTAAAAATTAAAACTTAAAATAGAAATACAAGGAACCACGTGTAAAAATAAATTCATCCATTATATTGACATAACAAAAGAAACAGGATATAGGTCACTCTATAGAAAACAGAACGATAGAACAGGATATAGGAAGTAACACGAACAAGACTTTTGTTGGCGGAAAGCCCAACGATTGGCTGAGCGACCAACAAAGGATTTGATTGGTTAACTAGCTAGCCGTGTATATAAAAACACCCGGCAAAAATAACTCCATGCATTTTAGCTTGAGGATTTCCCCCGGGGATGAACGCGGGAGATTCTGTGTAGCGTAATTGCCATAAATATATTTCCAAAGCTTATTACATAGCTCTACTTACGTATCGAGCACTGTTGAAGTAAATACTGAAAATTGATTCATAAAAAATTATATCCCCTTCTAAAATTTTATGTGGATACATGAAATACTGTCAGCGCTGATACAAATAATTTATTTTAAAACTATATGTTACATATTTAAAAATCGTACTGCCGTTTCATCCAGATAGACTGCCTTTGTAAATTTAAATTTTCATGCGTGCCTCAATAAATGTTGTCAATTTCGTTTATATATATATATATATATATATATATATATATATATATATATATATATATAATGTTGATAATTAGTACTAATTGTAATTTAAGGCTTTGATCGTCTAGTTTTTAAGTTTTGTTTTGCATTTGTCCTTTGTTTTGTCAAATTAGCACGGAAGATAGCCACGCCAAGAGATAAAAGCACAGGAGCATTTTGCAAATATATTGGTGTTTGCCGAAATAATTGTATACTGACTAAAAAATAAGTTTCATGAAATAACGTGAATCTGCCATTTATAACATGGTAGTGGTATACAACTACAGAAAAGATTGAATATAGCATAGCTCTGGCCTTTAACTATTGAGCTATTATAATAACTTCATGTTATAAAATGTGTATCATACAGTATCGGGGGCACACCACTAAACTATATAGTTAAAATACATAAATAATCTGCCAACAACACACACCATGTTGCCTAAAATATGTGTTCAATAATTTATAATAATAAGTTTAATACTTAAGGATTTTACCAACCACATGTATATTATTGACGTTTACGCGAGCGCACCGATCCTTTAAAAAGTGTATTACTTCATATAACTATACAGCAGTAGTTTTCAATTCTGAATGTTTTTTGTTCTTTAAGGTGTAAGGTGCGGTTCATACGGCCATCCCCCTAAATAATAAAGTTTAAAAAATGATGTGCCACGTTACACACTTGTTTGCCTAGAAAACATATTCCAGAATTTATAATAATTTCAAAAGTTTAGGATTTTTTTAACCACATACTTATACTTAACGGTCACACGCGGGAACCGATTCTCTTGAAAATGTATAACTTAATATGAGACACCATTTGATGTTGAGCACTTCTTTTATCTATTAATATTTTTGTATTTAATATACCTGAACAGATTTTAAGGACGGATCAAAATTCAGGAGATCGCACCCCCGGAATGGTAAATTTTACAAAGAAAATAATGCGCCCTAGGTTACTCACCGGGTCGCCCATAATATATATCCCCTAATTAATAATGATCAGTTCATGAAATAAATCTTTTAAAATTTATGTATATGCACCCTTTAATTGTTAACATTTACAAAATAATAATGTGTTCATTTTAATGACCCAATTTTTAGAAGATATATTACAAGATTCATAATGATTCGTTCATTATATGAAAGGATAACATGTACAATTACATACATATATATATATATATATATATATATATATATATATATATATATATACATACATACCTAACTTTATGAAGATATTATTAATAACACGACTATATATATATATATATATATATATATATATATATATATATATATATATATATATATGAAAGTTTATAACTAAAAGATAACTTTTAGAGAATTAGACCTATTGTGAGATGAGGAAAGCTCAATATACTGGATAGAGCAAAAATAATTTACCAATTTACATTTGAATACATGGATTTGCCAATTACATTTGAACCCCATACAACTTGGATCTCCGTATTTGGTGAATTTCATTTACATTGAAACATACCCGTTTGAACTTTTAAAAACTTTTTAAAGAGAACTTAAAAAAAACAAACTTTTTCCAAATTTTGAATATTGAATGTTCTTATCTGTCAACTTATCAATCTCTACTTCCTCTGATGATAAGATTGTAATCTTTGAAAAGCCGTGCTTAAGAAGTGCAATTGAAAAAGAAGAAGTAGAAATATTTTTATTTACTATATGCTCCTTGTTCTGAACAACTGAAGATATTGATCTGTTTCCATTTACAGGTTTAACTATTTTTCATTGACTCACCTTATATATATATATATATATATATATATATATATATATATATATATATATATATATATATATATATATATATAAGTAAATTTCGTGTACAACAAAATTGTAGGATAAATTTCAGAGGAAACATTTTTTGAATCAATGAAACGGGCAGGTAGAAAAAAAAGAAAATTACTAAAATTGTCCTTACGGTCTTCTCGTCTGCCCCTCTAAGAGGAAACGTCAGAATGATAAATTAAACACAAATAAAACCGAATGAGATATGAGGGGGAAAATTGATATAGTTGGAGAAAACGAATGAGAGAAAAAAAAAACAATAAAAACGTAAATCTCTAAACGTCATGGTAGATGTGAATCATTTAAGGTCTCCAACTGATGTTTCAAAATCTTTTCTCTATTATATATATATATATATATATGTATCGAGGCAGCATTTTTTCTTTAAGACACGTATTATTAAAAATAACCGACAATTTTTGTCTGGCTATTTTAGTGTTGATCCCTTCAATTTTCCGGATTAAAATCTTAATCTCGGAAGGAAATTGGCTGATGAAACTGCCATAGTGTACATATTGGTCCAGAGTACTTTCTGACCCGTCTGGGTCCATCGTCAGTGGAATAATGACAAACAGGTAAAGACCTGGAGTGAGATTTATAATTAATTATGGCGGGAAAATTTAACTATGTTTATTAGGTATTATAAGCATTTAAGTATATTAGTGCTAGTGTTAAAATTAATCTTGTTAATAGCAGGTTTTTTAGTTTTAATGAGTAGAGCTTCTAGTATGTGGAGTTTTTGAGTATTAGTATTATGTTCTAGGATTTTAGTATTGTCTACGAGAAGTTTTCGGATTTGAGAGATTAAGATTTTAATCCGGAAAATTGAAGGGATCAACACTAAAATAGCCAGACAAAAATTGTCGGTTATTTTTAATAATATATATATATATATATATATATATATATATATATATATATATATATATATAGTCTCGAAAGTTTCTCAACCATTAAAACTATATTAAAAAAAAAGCAAAAAAATAACAAACTTATAGTCCCAAGTCTTTCAGTGGAAAATCACTCATGTAAGTCAATTTATTTTTTACAGTTATTATATTAGTTTGTTTCTAACACTATTTTAAGGGATCATCAGTTGTTTACCATGAAAAAACTGTTTCGGGAATTTAATATTATATATATATAACAATTATTTAAAATTTCAATGACCAAAATTCAGAAATTACACGTATCATTTGTGAAAAAATAAAAAAAATAAATTATTAATATATTCAACAACTTTTTGTCTTTATTTTAAGATGTCCTCAATTGTTGACATACAAGTACAATAGTTTGCTGTTTCCTTTTTCATTTTCTCTCTCTCTCTCTCTCTCTCTCTCTCTCTCTCTATATATATATATATATATATATATATATATATATATATATATATATATTATACCAGAAACTACCACGACAGTTTAACCGGCGGTTTCGTACACTGAGGAATTGGAAGTCATGCACTCATCGGCAGCCGTCGAAATAGTTGGATAATTCAAACGTAGTAATATTTAAATTAAAACCACGTGATACACTTTTGATTGGATGCGCGTGTGTGTTATTTATAATTAAAAAGTATATATATATATATATATATATATATATATATATACTAAACGTAATTGGGACCCTTTTTATTGTAACGACTGCCAATATTTTTTACCTCTGTATTATTATTATTATTATGATAATTATTAGTATCATTATCATCATCACTATCATTATTATTATTATTATTATTATTATTATTATTATTATTATTATATAGAATACTATTGTTTTTTTATTTTTATGTAGATAGATGTAAAGAGATTCATTATGTTGCCTATAATGCACCTAAGTGTTTGTGATGTGTACAGATATACATATTTCAATTAGTTGGGAAAAAGAATCACTCTTTCTTTGAATGCTGACGGAAACATTAACACATATTAGATATTGGTAGCTTATAGAATGATGGACTAATTGTTCAGTTAACTATAAATTACGGTTTATTAGAACAGTAAACCCACCTTTTTAAAACACAGCTCATTCCCAGAACAAAAGTCTACTTAAGGATTAAGTCAATTTTGTGTGATTAAATGTATATAGTACAAAAGCCTTTAGGAAACAAACGTTGATAAACTCAAATTTAGTGTATTAATAGATTGAGTGATGGAATATTTTCAAACAAAATCAAATAATTTATAAATAAATAAATATGGGTAGATAATTCTCAATT
The DNA here is from genome assembly GCA_963556195.1 of Sepiola atlantica. NCBI lineage: Eukaryota > Metazoa > Mollusca > Cephalopoda > Sepiida > Sepiolidae > Sepiola > Sepiola atlantica. Next base: position 42,264,262 of record OY744515.1, read on the forward strand.
TCTTCAGGTCTAATGATCAGGTGCAACGAAGGAAGAGGGAGGACAAATACACAGGAAGAGAAAAATATAGACGAAGGTGGCAGTGAGAGAGAGAGAGAGAGAGAGAGAGAGAGAGCAAGAAGGGGTGACGAGAGAGAGAAGGTAAAGGGAGAGAGGGGAATGAATAACCGAAACAAAATGAGAGATTTAATTAATCAATATGATGAAGTTCGATACAACGTATAGAGTGAAACGAGTGAAAGCTGAACAAAATGAAAAGAAAGAAAAAAGAAACACGATGGTAAATTAGAACGTACGTATTTGTAGGTACGCGAAATTGCGGCGAGCCGGTCGATATTGATGGAATTGAAGTTTTGGTGCCTCCAAGAGTCTCAGATTATTGACGCGCACGTGCGCGGAGAGAAAGACGCGACATACAATGAACGCCGAGGCGTAGACTGAGATACGCTAGTGTATACACATATATTTTATTAATACGTGGGTGTGAAGATATATATATATATATATATATATATATATATATATATATATATATATATATATATATATATGTTGTAAAGAAGTTTGCGCAGTATTAGTGCAGTTCCGATGAGAGAAAAGTATGTATGTAAAAGAGTAAGGTTACCAACATTTGTAAAAAGTTTTTTTCAACATTTATTTATTATTTTATTATTTTATCAATGTATACTTTTATAATTTTATAACGCGTTTCGAGCGTGGTGCGCTTACATCAGATATGTAAATCCATTTGAAGAAATGTCTTTCGATTTGAAAAAGTGTTGTTTTATTTGCGGAAATGTGTTATTTTACAAATGTTGGTAGCCTTACTCCTTTGTATATATATATATATATATATATATGTATATATATATATATATATATATATATATATATATTTATATATATAATACTGGTATATATATATGTATATATATATATATATATATGTATATATATATATACATATATATAACACTTTATATATATATATATATATATATATATATATATATATATATGTATATGTATGTATGTATATATATATATTTATCTATATATATATATTTATGTGGGGGTTCCCTGTAATATGTGTATGTTAATATTAAATATGCAGTAGCATGTATGTAGAATATGTGGTGTTTCATATGTCTAGATGAGAGTGTTAATAAATTTAAAGTTGGTTTACATTGCTTGCGGTAGATTAGAGTATACCTATAATCAGCCCGGTTGAGGTTAGGAGAATAAGGAGAGGGTAAGGAAATATTGTGTGACTCAGCTTTCTTGGGTGTCTTTGCTTGTCTTGGTTATCACATACACCCGTCAAATGTGTTTGAGTAGGTAGACAGGGCCTGCTTACTCGTAAAAATATAAATGACACTTTTACTGGGGTTTATTTTCGACTGGCTTATTTTATCCTATCTGGTTCTTCTTTGCAAATTTTAATTTATTAGCAGTACCGACGAGGTTGTTTAACATCGAAACGGTAGGTGATTCGCCTAGATAGTTTATAATGTTTATATATATATATATATATATATATATATATATATATATATATATATCGAATAATTTGGAGTTTATTGTTTGATGATACTTTTTATATACATGTACACACACACACACATATATATATATATATATATATATATATATATATATATTCTTATATATACATATATATATACACATAATTATTTAATTATTTTTTATTAGTATACATTGTCATTCATAAAACATCTTGCTACACATATGCAAACATATTTCAACTGATGCAAAAATGACCAAATATCTTCACGCAAGAATTTATAATAAAATTATACAAAATGATGAACTAAAGTTTTCTTATATATAGCCCAGCTGTTCGCGAGAATGGTTTTGGAATGTAAAGAAAATACACTAATATATTTGATAATAATGAATTTATTCTTAGAATACAAAGTGCATCTCTTGTAATTTTGCCGAATGCAGCTCACTTGAAGAAGCCGAACTGAACCTTCGCCACAGGCCAAGCGAGATATCTTAAAGCATGCGGCATTAACAGTGTCCTTCGAGAGACGCCAACTACCAGTTTAATTTTTGCAATTAGCTAACTTTAGTTTTAAAAGTTGTACAGATGCTGTTTACCTAAGTTCTTCCCCACATATTATGTTCCATTGTGTTGAGAGTTCAGAAGTCGTGGAAGTTTTCAGCCAGCCATTCTTGGGTGTATCCGGAGGTGTGATATGCAGCTGAACCCTGCTGCCGCACTCGGCTAAGATGAAAGTGTAGTATCCGTTCCGATGGATACTACACCCCATAAACTGGTATTGTCTTGGCCTTCGGGGCTTGATTTACGCCGGTCTATGGGTCGGTCCTGTGCAGTTCTAGGAGGTACACCCTCCCAGGTTTTGCCTCCCTTATTTGTGGAAGAGTAAGTTTATTGCTTACTGCCTTAGGCGCCCCTACCGGGGAATGTCGACGGGGCTGTCTAGGCAATTTTTCATGGCCACAGTGCTCACTTTCTCGACCACTGGCTTTTCAAACCCCACTTTCCCGACCCGACCTTGGGTCACATCTTACTTGTGGGAGTAAGATAACACTGGCATTGTGCCTAACCTCCTGGAGAGGAGGTAAATAAATACTCTCTCAACCGAACGTTCAACGATCGACAGTGGACAGCAATTCAATATAGCCATCTGCATTGTGTCTGAATCCCTTTTTGAAGATGTGGGCCGGCATAGCGTGACTTCTCTAGAGTAACATTTAGAAACATCGCAGTTTGAGATCTCTTGGTCGTGATGGCGCGCGGGGATACGTGAGCACTGTAGGCTGGCAACGTGTTGTACCGCCCTATGTGTAACTAGTCCTGGCAGAATTTTTTCTTGAGAAAAATCAAGTCATCTCTGGCTTGACTTGGTGTTTGAAATTATATATATATATATATATATATATATATATATATATATATATATATATATATATATATACTGTTAATCCTAAGAGGCACTAGCTACTCCTGGAAGGCTGCTAGCGCGGTCAGGCTATTGTGAAATAAGCGTTGCCAATATCTGACCGCACCTCTCCTGAACAAGTAATACTATTGTCCTGATAGAAAGGAGAGACTTAGTACATCTGCAAACAATGTCTCGATACTCAGATAAAGGATGTAGTCATAGTAGAGAGTGTCTACTCCTTAGCTAGTTGCTCAACCAAGAATTAATAGACTTCTTTACCTTGCTATTAAATCCTTATTATTAATATGGAATCATACTTTTCCCAAAGGTATTAGTGAAAGTGATGTAGTAGTCATGATATTATATACATATATGTTAACATTTTTATATATATATATATATATATATATATATATATATATATATATATATATATATACATATAGTGTGTGTGTGTGTCAGGTTATGTTAAAAAGTAAACAATACAGTGCTCGATCGCAAAAAAATATTTGTTAAAAATATACGTTTCATATTTCAGAGTTGTACCGCGGTTTCATCCAGATGGTCTGACTTTTTACATAAAAAACGTCTATAGTCCGTAAATGAACCCTATGCGTCTCTAAATACAAACCACAGGGGATATGGTGTTTAGGTTTACCGTTATATACAGGGTTACTAAAAAACGGGCCCCGTGTACACTTTATATGATATCTCCTTTATTTATTCACCAATTGCCCTTATTTTACAGGACATGGCAGAATCAACGACCGTGAGTACACCAAGACCTCAGTGGGAGCTTGGACAAAGAATACACTGTGTTTAATTTTACTACAAGACAGGCTCGTTTAAGAAAACCCAGAGCAGTTTCATGCATCAGTTCGGATGTGAAAAGGCTCCACCCAAAAGCAGAATTCAGAACTGGGTGGACCACTTCGAGAAGTATGGGACCGTGGAGAACTTCGACACTGCCAGTGAGAACCGTCCAAGCCACTCGGCACATCCCAAGAAGCGGACAGCCGAGCTGGTTGAAAGTGTGAGAGAGTCTCTCCAGGAGAGTCCGAAACGCTCTGTGCGTAAGCGAAGTCAGTCCCTCGGTATCTCCCGTGAGACTTGCAGGAGAGTGCTGATGAACAATATCAGGGCTTACCCATACAGAATACAGACGCTGCAGACCCTTACAGCCTCAGACAAGAAGCAGAGGAACGCTATGGCAGTCAAGATGCTCGATAAGATCGAGGAGACACCAGGTTTCCTTAACCTCCTTTGGACCTCAGATGAAGCCCACTTCCATCTTGACGGAAAGGCAGTTCCAAGACAAATGTCTTTAGGGGGTCCTCCAGACCCAATGAAGTAGCCACCAAGCCTCTGTACTCTCCTAATTGCACGGTGTGGGCTGCAATCCCGGTCAGAGGCATCATCGGACCAATCTTCATCGAAGAATCTAGCGCAGCAGTGACAGTCACCAAGGAGCAGTATGTGGCGGTCCTCAAAACCTTCAAGAGTGAGCTCCAGACCCTCTACCCGTCGCTCATGAGCAAGTTCTGGTTCCAGCAAGACGGAGCAAGTTCTCACACCTCAAACCTGTCCTGAGATTGGCTGAAAGAAAACTTCGGAGGCCGAGTGATCAGTCTGAAGACTAATTTTTAGAGGCCACCCCATAGCCCGGACCTAAGCCCCCCCCCAGATTATTTCCTTTAGGGCTATCTTAAGGACAGAATATATGCAAGGAAACCCAGAACCATCACGGAACTCAAGGAAGCCATCAGTGAGGAGATGAGAGCCATTCCCAATTCAGTCTGTAAGAACGTCATGGACAACTTCGTTCTGCGCCTCAAGAAATGCACGGAGCTAAAAGGAGTCCATCTAGAACACATGCTGTAGAACGGAGAAAAAAAAGGCCAAATACCCTAGTGTTTTGATATGATGTTGTGAATATAATTAACTAGTTATGCCCCAAAATTTATTTAATTCGTACGAAACACTAAAAAACGGGGCTTAATTAGATTTGGGGCCCGTTTTTTTAGGGTCACCCTGTATATATATATATCTATATATATATATATATATATATATATATATATATATATACATGTGCATATAGATGAGTCAGTATGTTGGTGTATGTATGCCACGATAGGTCCCAAAGACCAAGGTTCATATACAGATTAATTATTATATATTAAAACAGACAAAAAGAACAGTCTCAATGTCTAGACGATACTGCGCACTACTGTTATTAAGACCAGTGACACGGAAGTCTGATCACCGATTAAAGCCATTTATCCGCTTTCAGAGACAGACTTAATAGAATTAAAAAAGTGACGAGCACGACACTTGATAGGAAACTTTTTTTTTTCTTTTCAGAATACCTGTATGTAAATAGAACGTACAGGTCACAGAATTATTACGCACACACATACAAATATACATATACACACACGACATGGTTTGGGACAGATATCTAAAGTTTAAAAAAAACAATTAGTTAACCAATAATGTATTCTCCCTTCTTATGATTTTCAGCAAAAGTTTATCTACCTCATTGGTAGACATAAAAAAAAACGGAACAAAAAACGGATGTCTAAAATGTAGTTATTTTTGTCAACTTGATATCTCATTTTTAATATTCTGACGATAAACAGAAATGATTTGAAGTTAACTCCAAATAAATGAATTACAAAATGATTCCAAAACCCAATTATTTAAATAAATGCATTCAACACATTTAAAACACAAGTTTTAGGTTAGGATTGACTTATAGGTGACCGTTTGAGGAGTAGTTTCAAATTTCATTAGCATTTATTCCTGGATTTTTGTCATCATTCTTCATGTGAGTTTAATTTTTCATGTATTTCGGTCAAGACTTCTTACACTTTTCACATCTTCCTTTTTTCTGTTTTCGGAATAATATGTTTTCCCATTACCATTAAAGAACATTACTGCTCTGATGATCAGCAATGTGAACTGAAGACTATATATTATACGCGCGTATAGAAACGGTATTAAATTTGGAAAAACATGAATACATTTGTTTTGTTTGTTAGGCGAAGAAAAAATACAGGTACTCACCGAAATATGAAAAATAAAGTAATCGTAAGAATACATGTAAATTATGATTTTGATTTATGTTTCCTGTGGTCATTGGAATCCAACTATACAGTATATATGCTCTGGAGATTGTGATATAAATGCATTAATAATAATTGAAACATTTTCGGATATTATAAGAAGCGTATACTAAAATATATTTATCTTTATAAGAAGTCACGAATATATATATATATATATATATATATATATATATATATATATATATCTAGAGAGAGAGAGAGAGAGAGAGAGAGAGTTAGATGAAATGAAACAATAAAATAAGGGGCGAATCAAATTTTATTATAATATAAAGTTCAAGCAAAGTAATTGAAAGTCCTTAACCCATGGTTTTTAAAACGTATATATTTTGACTCATGATTCTACTTTAGCCATATTATTTCTAGCCGTACCTTGATGGGGTATTTCAACTTAAATATATGTTTTTGACCGATACAATTTGTGTTGCAAATATTTATTTTTAATATTAATTTTATTATTAATTGTGTTTATTATTATTATATTTTTATATTTTTATTTTTATGTTTTCATAGAAAAGTTTTATTTACTCGCTGTAATTCCACTGCGGTAATGATCTTCTGACGAGAAGAATTTTGTTTGAAAATCTATGGGTTTAGGACTTTCAATTACTTTGCGTGAACTTTGAATTGTAATAAAATTTGATTCGCACCTTATTTTATACTTTCATTTTATCTAATGCTTTTAATGCTCTATCCAATATATTGAGCTTCATTTTTATCCGGATGTTCACTAATTAAAGATATTAGTTGCCTCTTATATCTTTTGTTATATTAATCTTATATATATATATATATATATATATATATATATATATATATATATATATATATAAACTATTTTAATACCTACAGCCATCGATGTTTCATGCTAACGCAATCTTCAGTGTAGGAACTAATTCTCAACGGTCGGTGGGCGCGAAGCCACTGATGCGTAGTCGAGGATCTTATCCCATCGGCCATAGCAAATTAGTTAGTAAATAGAGAGGAATTTAAATGTATATAGCGAATCGGCGGCTAGATTTACCCACGCAGTTTTAGAGTGATCTACGAACGGCGTTCGGATAGTGCATGTATATATATATTACATGATAAATGCCAGTATGCTGAAATCATATGCCCTTAATAGGGTTAAGATGAAAATTGATATACACTAAATGTACAAAAGCAAGGAAATTCCCAAATTTTTACACTTTTATTGTCATTAAGGGTATGCGAGCACAATAGGGCTATGTATTTTACTGGTATGAATTTTTCTTCAGCGCACCTCACACACTTCAATCCACTCATGCATAGAGATTTATACTGCAGTGATGTGATAATGAAATGGCTTGGTTGATATGTAGTCATACCCTTAATGACAATAAAAGTGTAAACATTTGGGAATTTCCTTGCTTTTGTACATTTAGTGTATATGAATTTTTATCTTAACCCTATAAAAGGCATATGATTTCAGTATACTGGCATTTATCATGGAATGTCACTACTTTTGTAAAGGCTATGCCTCAAGAAAATGGTAATTTTTAAGGGTTTTTTGAATTTTCTGGAAAACTAAAGTATATGGTAAACTAAAATTAAAATGCCATCAACTAGACCCTAGTACCTCTATCTCTGCCAAAAATCAGCTGAATCCATCATATAGTTTATGAGATACAGGGTGGCACACATGTATGTACGTACACACGGATAACACAAAATCACTCCTGACCTTTCTGGATCTCTGGGTTGCCTCGAATAATGGTGCTGAAATTTTACACACTTATAGAACCTATCAAATGAAAATTTTGTGTAAAGTTTTAAATAATTTGGTTTATTGGTTTTAGAGCTATGACTGATAAAAGAAATTAGATTTCTAGCATAGGTTGTTTTTGAAGTCTATTAAGGGATAGAGCGATATCGCGCCTCCCTTGATATACATATATATATATATATATATATATATATATATATATATATATTTATATATATATATATATTTATATATATATATATATATATATATATATATATATATATACATGTTCGGGACGGGCAAATCGATCTTTGTTTCCCAAAGGTTTTTTTACCACAAAATACATGTTAAGATATATCTTAGTTCTGTTAAAACATCTGTTTTAATTAAGCCAGTTAACCGTAAGTTATAATTAACTGAACAAGGCACTTATATATATATATCTATATATATATATATATATATATATATATATAAATATATATATATATATATATATATGTATATATATATATATATATATATCTTTCTCTCTCGCTCGCTCTCTCTCTCTTTCTCTCTCTCAACTATCTATGTCTTCTCGTACGGCCTCACTCTCTTCATTCAATCACTCTCTAATATTGTGTATGTCTCTGTGAGTATCGAGAGACACAGTGACTTAGTTTAATGTATTAATCTAATGCACATAATGTGTATGTACACACATCGCATTACTATATAACATAGATTGTAAAATATTAAGTCTCTTTACTTCTTAATAATAATAATGATAATAATAATAATAATAATAATAATAATAATAATAATAATAATAATAATAATAATAATAATAATAATAATAATAATAAAGAAGAATGACTTTTAGTTATGCAAAAAGAATTTATTCAAATATATGTAAATGTACTAATTTATGAATTTTCGTATGAAAACAACGTAGAATTAAGAGTGGTTGTTGCCCAATGGGTAATGAGTACGTCTAATATATATATATATATATATATATACATATATATATATAAATATATATATATGTATATATATATATATATATATATATATATATATATATATAAATATATATATATACTAGTTATATATATATGTATATATATATATACTATCTATATATATATATACATATATATATACATATATATATATTAGCAATATATATATGTATATATACACTAGCTATATATATATATGTATATATACTAGTTATATATATATATGTATATATGTATGTATATACTAGCTTTATATATATATACTAGCTATATATATATATATATATGTATACATATATACTTGCTATATATATATATATGCATATATATATGCTAGCTATATATATATACTAGCTATATATATATATATATATATATATATATATATATATATATACATATATATATATATATAAACTAGCTAGCTTCCCTAGCTCGCTATCTCTTCGCAAAATTCGCAACTTTAAATACTTGAAGCCAATGATTTAAATAATAAACATTTTATTCATAAGATTATTGAAGACACAAAACTAAAATTTCCGCATATATTCGTAGAAATAGGTAAACATTAATACAATTAATTCATCGTTTCAATAAATCTCCAATGAATTTTAAAGAAAGAAGAAACCAACTCGTCTGAGAAAAATACTGCGTCGTTTACGGGAGAAATGAAAAAAGCGGGAGAGAAAACGAGCACGACAGTAAAACACCCAGTGAGCCAACCAACCGCTCCCTTCTCTTTCTCTTCTCACTTTTGTATGTCCGTAATAATTGTAGGGAGTGATGTCAGATGAAACGTTATTCATGTTTTTATTAAACAATTTTAGTTAATCATTATTAATACCGACAAAAGTATTACATATATATATATATATATATATATATATATATATATATATATATATATATATAGAGAGAGAGAGAGAGAGAGAGAGAGAGACACACACACACAATAGCACAATAAAATTATAAATATATGACACAAAACAATAATTTATTGAAGCTTGTTACAAAAAGTAGTTATGCTAATTAGACATTCAAATTATTCTTCAGTAATATATATAGAATGTTTCCAAATATTATGTCATATTATTGATAAAAATTACAGTAACCCGATTTGATGGTAATATAGAAATGATAAATGAAAAGACTTTCCTTTCGTATGTATTATAAATATATATATATATATATATATATATATATATATATATATACATAACATATATATATATATATATATATATATATATATATATATATATATATATATATATATACATAACGATGTGACTTTACCTTAGCAGGTTATTGCAGTTTTGCAGTTTTGTAGGCTTCCTGCTTTTCCAAATTCTACTAGTAGACTTTAATATCTTTAGAATACGGCTTCAGATTACTTATTATTTGATATTGTTTTTTAAGCACTATCTCATATGATATCGAGCTTGTTGTGTATAGAATATATGCATTCTTAATTTGGCACTGTTCCGATTTTTATTTGTCGAAGTTCAAAATATATATAGAATATATATATATATATATATATATATATATATATATATATATATATATATATATCTAAGGAACAAAAAATAAAGATAATATCTATATCTTTAAAATAGAACCCATCATGAAAAGGATTTAATGCTCAATATACGACATAGAGCAACTATATAGACATGGTAAAGTTTGAGAATAAAAGTGGTAAAAATAGAAAATCTATTACATTTTACATAGTTGTTTAAAACAACTATGACTTTTTAAAGAATTGAATTTTTATTACAAGAGGATAAACAATGGATAAGCTGGTAAGAATATTACCAGGGTCAAAGTGGAAAAGATTATAAAGTTAAACAATTATTAGAAAACAACGTTAAAAGTGAAAATATGTTGAAAGGGTTCAATGCAAAATAAATGAATTGAGTGCATATGAAAATAGTTCACCATAAGGGCGTTCCTTGAACAAACAGCAGCATGTTCAATCGGGGTATATTCTAAGGTTATATATATATATATATATATATATATATATATATATATATATATATATATATATATATATATATTTATTTATATATACACCACGAGTTTAGGATCGGCTCCCTAATCCATCTCGTAAAGAAGGAGCAGCTCTTTATGTACTTTAAAATAATCTGTTAAACAATTCAACACATGCCCAACATTATCTACAAATAAGTGCCTATTTACTTACCTCGCCTATGCTTATTAAAGATTGAGCCCTCCGCACCTTGGTTGTAGCAAAACGCGTTTCTCTATTAAATCTCTGTGTAATATATATCTATATATATATATATATATATATATATATATATATATATATATATATATATATATATATATATATATATATATATGTGTGTGTCTGTGTGTGTGTGTGGGTGTGTGTGTTACGAGACACTTTGCATAATATTTCGGATGTGTGGCTTTTATGGACATCGATATATTAACAGTTATAAAATTAAAATTAGTTTCAATATAGGTAAAAATATCCAAGGATCTTAATCTGAGGTCACTATGGTCCAATTTTCGTATTTTAGTCCGTAAAATAAGTGGACTATTTAAAGACTTCAGAGAGAAACTTCATTCTCCACATATTTTGTTTTTGGCATAGAACAAAACACATTTAAATAATTATATTTCAGTCGATGATTTTTTTTTGAATATGGGCCAAGATATTTAAATAATTGCTATTCTGGAGTTCGTACAAATTTAAATGAAATATGCTTCTATCGTGTTTTTTAAAACTTATTTAATTTTTTTCCATATACTTTTTGTTAATCGTAACACATTTTAAATGACTGGAATATTTTAGAATAGTATAAACGAAATTGATTTTTAAAGAGACTTTCTTTCTGAGAATATTAAAGAAAATACTTAAACTCAGCATATTTTAAGCAAAAATAGCCTTAAACATTTACATAATTGATTTTATTACGATATTTACGTTTTAAAATGATTACATGATATGGAATTACTCGGTGTTTATTAAAATCATTTCACATTTTCTCATTAAGTGTAAGAAAAACAGACATGAGTATTACATGGAGAAAAATCGTTCTGCAAGTCTCGCATCAGTTACTCAATAGTGTTTCTAATAAAACGTATCATTTAAAGCAATACTTGTTGAATAATTACTTTATTTAACGTATTATAAAAATATACTCATGGCAAGTAAGCTAGTGATTGGTTTCTTACATGGGTCTAAGTTGAGTATTGTTTTTAATAGTGAATCAATGCTTATTATAGTTACCAATCACACTCTTTAATATTCTTACCGCCTAAAATACCTGTTTATTTTCTACAGTAAATGAATTATATCCTTTTTGTTTGAAAGAGATATTGGCATTCCTCGCTTCTAACTGGGTCAAACAAACAAAGGACCTTATCAGGGTCTGGAAATCTGATGTATTTACTCGGTTGCATTTGTATATTGTTATCGATAGCTATTGAATATTTATTTTATATTGTAATATGAGATTAATGCATTAATATATGCTTTTAACTTTTCTTTTGTTTTTTTGTTTACTATGAATTTTTTAAATTAATTGTCCCAAAATAAAGCTTATTCGGGGTGTACTTTCCAATACATGTTCTGATGGTTTATTGTCGGTTGCCTTAAGCTACCCTACCAAGGAATGCCGATTGATTCGTTTATCTGCTATGTATGTACCCTCTTAGAGGGTCCTTTCGGGGCGATATATTTCCCTTCGCGTTAAATTAATTTCATGTCTAAACTTGCTGCAAGTAAGAAGAGGGTTAACAAGTTTGCAACAATTTAACAGTCATAAAGAAGAAGAAGAAGAAGAAGAAGAAGAAGAAGAAGAAGAAGAAGACGAAAGAAATTTAATTTTAACTCTTAATGTTAAGGGGCTTTAAGAAAAAAGTTTAAATTCAGGGAATCTTGCTTAATTTAATTATCATGACTATAGATAAAATTCAATGCAAATCTGAAATATTTGAATTTCCAAATGTAAGGTTGGCTCATATTATGCCATTTACAATACTTCAAATAAATTGAAATCTTGTGAGAATTTATTAATTGAGGTATAATATCTATTGCTACAATTTCACAGGTTCGGAGTTATCTCAATTTTCACGAAAGCCCTTCCCTCTCTCTCCCCCTTTGCATGGAACTAAATTTTAAAAATAGAATTTATACAGATCAGTATATAAGTTTAAGAGTTAATCATGTACATACACATTTATAAACATGTAAAAAAACTAACTTCATATTGTTCAGATTTTAAATAATACAAAACATGTTTAGATACTTTTACAATGCATTTGAAATCGATATAAATCAAATGAAAGGATTCACAGCTTTTTTATTAATGAGTCGCAATTTATCAAGGCCAAAAGCCACTGAAGTATAAGGGCAACCGAAATGGATGGAGTGTTTGTTGAATGAGGAAGAATATTATAAGAGGTTTTAAAATGATGCTTGAAATGACCACAGTTTGATTACTAATGAGCATGGTTTATGACAAGCATTTGTTGACAGTAGAATTGACAATGACTATGTTGTATTCTTCAGGGAAACAGTCGCGTTGTATTGTGGTCAACAAACGGCAACCCCTTGGAAACGAACTCTGTTCATGGAAATTCTGCCTGACGCTAGACTAATTTTATTTTCTGAATAGAACATTAATATTATATTGGAAAGGAAATGTAATCTTAATCGTATTCGATGTTATTAAAATTAGGCTTTTTATTTTAAAATGTATTCATATCGCTATATAAAATAAATAAACACCAACAATTGATTAAGAAACTTTATCTATGTACGTTTAACAGTCTTTCCGTCTTGAACATAATATATATATGATTTTGTAAACCTGGTCTGTTTGAAAGTTTTTATTAGTAAAATTGAATAATCACAAAAAAGTTGTTAATTTTTTTTACTTTCGATTCATAATTTGTTCTAAGACAAGATTAATAAATATAAACATATTTTATTATGTTTCGGAATTTTTTAGATGAGGATTGATAATTGTTATCATCTGGCTTGTTCGGACTATCACGTGGTACAACGGATAAAAGCGTTAACTAAGTTCTAAGTGACAGTCTTCCAGAAGTTAAAGGTTCAATCTCTGCTGCAGGCGATACTAATTGAGAATATATTTGTTTAATGCATAAGTCTGAAGGAATAAGAATAATCTACCACCGTTGATTGAATAAAGGGTTCATTTGAAAATTGCGTATACATTCCCGAGTTTGATAAAACGTACCTGAAAAAAGTCTAAACGTTGTAAGAATAACATAACAAATGCAAATAGTAATTCTAACAATACATTTTCATATGACGCTAAATGTTAACTTTGTTTTATTATTTGTTTTATCATTCGAACATCAATTTTAATTCATAGAAATTGAACTATTGGAATTATTTTTAAATATCAGAATGCATGGGAATAGAAAAGAACAATTATTAAATGCTCGTAATTTATTATTAAAATTAAATTCCTTCAAGAAATGAATATGACAAGAAAGTGTATAGCATGGTGCTTAATTTCGTATCCAATATTAACGTCACCCGTCTTCTCAAACCGCCTGAGTACCGCATCGACTGATTTCACGGTGAAAGTTTCACTAATGAATCACAACTTGTCCCTTATTTTGTCCTTTATTCCTGACATTCAATGAGCGATGTTTCTGATAAAGGAAGAATAAGTGCTGTTTTCTAATTCGGCTGTGGTTTCGAGTCGGTGATACGTGAGAATTTATATTCCTCTCATAGCGTTCATCATCATTCAGCTGCCAATCTAACCATCGCATTAACTCTTAACCCTTATTCTCGAATAATGTTGACTGTATAAGTGGTGACTCATTAGAGAAAAAAAAAGTTGTGAAATCAGTTGATCCGGTTAACAGGCTATATATGTTAATAATTTAATTATTTAAGCATTAGATTTGAAATAAAAATTCAGAAATTGAATTTTTTTAAATTTATAATCTCACGCGTATTTTTTTATTTTAATTTCAGTATATTATTCTATTTATTTAATATTTACCGATCAACAATGCAAGAACTATGAGGTGGTTCACGTCTTTAAAATTTAGTTTTATTACCTTCAAAGACACTTATACATTTAATTTTCTCCCATATCACACTCGTTAATGTAACCCCTAGCGATCACAAATTAATTAAGCGATAAATATACGTACGTTTATAAGATTCGTCTCAAAATACTATTAAAAAAGAAACATCAATTTGAATCTTATGTTGAAGTCGTGTGTAAAAAATGGAAATAGACGGACAGACGTTCACTAAGATTTAATATATATATAATATTAATTAATTATGTAAGATAATATACACCCTCCGACAAAAGATTATAATACGTCAGTGTTCACACTCGCTTTTTATCTAGATACATTACGAAAATATTTATTTAAATTTATAGAATTACGTTAGTAATGAAATTTATCATGTATAAATTGTAATTATCATTTCTGATGACTTTAAGAAAAAAAAACACCAACCGTTATCTTATTTTAATATAATGAAGGATTTTCTTTCTCAATTGATTACAGGCGGCGGGGTCTCTGAGGTTGTTGTCTGACTTTTTATTTCTTTCTCGCTCCCCATCACCACTTAAATATTTTCATGTGGGCCTAGAAACAAGACATGTGCTTTACTCGCTAACGTTTGCGTGACCGGATATATATATATATATATATATATATATATATATATATATATATATATATATATATATATATATTGGACTTTACGATACAGTGGAGCATATATATGCATGTATAAAATATTTATACAATAACTGCAGATTGTACAGCAGATTTGCTTCCAACAAAACCTTCATCATATAATGCCTCTCGGTTAAGGCATTGTTTCGGGACCGAAGCATCATTACCACTAACCCCATCATTATCTCACGATACTACCAGACTTTGTTGGATTGTTGTCACTCTGTGGGATTAGCATATCCACGCTGATGCACATACATCCTTGTCTTGTATTTTCTTTATGTATTCTTTGTGTCTGATGGAGAAAGACCAATATTATTCAAAAACGCGACGGTTAAGTTGGCTTAAAAGCCTAGACATCCGAGTTCGATAGAAAATACAATGGTTTTCCAGTCCTTTCTTACCCATTGTTCCTGTAGATTTTCATATCTTTCCAACTTGCGCTGGTGTGTCAGTCAGAATTTTCCTCAAATGGAACCGTTAAATATATGTCTATATGAACACATATTTATGGCAATTAAGCTAAACAGAAACATCCGTGTTTCATCCCCGCAGGGAACCGTCCGCTAAAGCTCAGAGAATGACGATTCTCTGTCGGGATGAAACACAGACGCCTCTGTGTAGCTTAATTTCTATCAATATATTGTCATACTCTATTACGAAGATCTACTCACGTATTGAGAACGGTTGAAGTAAATACTGATAATCTATACACAATATATATCACTTTATATTATACATGTATACATAAAATAATTTTCAAAAATATAATTTATTATTAAATAATTTTTCATAGCCACCTTTCGGCCGGACCTTTTAATGACGAATAATATACACCGTCTAATCTAAGCAAAAAATGCAAGTTAATTTCTACGTGATTTTATTAAATACTGTTAAGACAACTGGCTATGGTATCCTCCTGATGTGAAATAAATAGTGTTTATTACTCTACCCGTAGGGTTAGGATTTGCATCATTGGTAAGAGCGCTCGGATTTGAGTTGAAGGTGTCTCGTGTTCTGGTGTTCGAATCGTGTGATCGGCTTGAAAATGTGTATCCACACTGAAGATTCCGCAAGATTAAACGTATACGTATGTTGATAATAATCAAATATTTATTATTAATAATTATATATATATATATATATATATATATATATATATATATATATATATATATATATATATACTTTCTTTATTTAACGAACGAAAATTATCATGTTATTGAAAAAAAGTAGTATTTATTTGTTTCAAGATTCGAAAGATTGAAAAACAGAATATTAACAAAGCAGTAGTTTACATGAATGTATGGGTTTTACGGTTCAGTCTTGTTAGTTATCTTGGCTGCATTTATCTGACATCTGTCTATGTCTCTGCCTCTGTCTGCCTATCTCGGTCTCTCTCTCTCTCTTCCTCTCTCTCTCTCTCTCTCTATATATATATATATATATATATATATTATATTTCAAACATTTTGAAAATTTTGCAAAATTCAGAAGGTGCAGGCCAAACATAGCCGTTAGGGCTCCACGGGACTCAAAATCCATCATTTTTCAGTGAAAAAGTGGTTTCATGCGACATTGCAGGTTCTAAAACATCATCAAAAGCTATGAATTGATATAGATGGTTAAATCTGATATAGTACTTTAATTTAGGACCATTTTCAGGCTGTGAAAGGGTTTTCATAAATGTAAAATAGCCAAAAACTATTGGCCTGCTCCTTCTGAATTTTGCAAAATGTTCAAAATGTTTGATTGTTTAGTGTTATTTATGTATGAATGAACACAAAAAAATACTACTCGCATGCATCTCAAATTTTCACCCATCACATCCCACCCCTAATATAAGCAAACATTGTTCAAAATAGCAGTACTCTTCTGGCCAACTATACTTTTTCAAAATTTATTTTCAATCTTTCCAATGATCATTTTTGTGTCAAATCAAACTAAAGTAATATATGTTCCATATGTATCATGAACGTTTTCGATTGTTTGTTGAATCATCTTAAAGTGACAAAAGCAAACGTACAAAAAGCTGGAGAAAGAGAAGGGTATTCCAAAAGTTAGTGGAGACATGCGCGCTTGAAATCAGTTAGACGCCAAAAGAACGGTTTTTCATTGTTACAGGACAGACGTTGACAATTTTTATTTCGCGACGCTAGAATTTACGTCACAGCATAAACTTGTATTACGTTAAGCATTTGAAAATGATGTCACTAGTTTCATACGTAATTTTATTAATTGTAGGTTGTTGTGTCTAAATAAAAAATTGCCACGAGTATTTAAAAAAAATTTTTAATTGGTTTAGGATGTATTATTTTCGAGTTATTAAGTAACATCTGTCTTCAATCAGAGGGGGTGTTAGCTAAGGTGTACAAAATGCATGGTGTCAGTGTGAGATACGGTAGGGGTTGGAAAACCGATGTAGTAATTAGCTTTATTATTGTTATGAGAATTGCATTCTACTAAAAGGAATTTAAAATTATTAATAACATTGGTTCCTTCAAATGGTTTGTATGTTGTGGATAAGTTGTTATTTACTACAATATTTATGTCTTAAATTTCTTATAGTAAAAGATGAGTCTAATTTTATTATTGTTGTAGATTGAGGAAAAGAAATCCTCCTCAACTTCTAAAATATTTGAAAGAACAAATGTTATTAATAAGTATGAATGGGCTTCGGCAGATTTCACTCCCATAATAATAATACATTTTATAGCTATATTGGCAGTACAAAAACTACTCCATCCTGCCCCTCACCATGCATCTCGTAAACTCAAGCTCAATTTAGCAACATCTTAAAACATAATTGCCCCTTCTCTGATTTAAGAGAGAGTTTAGTTAATAACACTATGATGCTCTTTTTATTTAAACACAGCAACATACTATTAATTACATTAGGGATGAAACTTAACACACATTTTTAAATGCTCAACGTGATATCATTTCATTTTGTGACGTTCATTTTGGCGTCGCAGGATTTAAATTGTCTCTGCCTTTTCTGGAACAATCCGAGAAAGTTATGTTGTCGTCTAACTGACTTCACGTGCGCGTTTTCCCATTATATCTTAAAATGTTTTTATTTCCCGAGCTTTTTTGTACATTTACTTTTGTAACCTGAAAGTTATTTGACGATGATTCGAAAACGTTCGTGATAGCTATAGAACATATATCATATATATTTTTTTTTATTTAAACACAAAGATGATGATTAGAAAGGATTGGAACACTAATGTAATTAGGCAGAAGAGTTCTGTTATTTTAAACAATGTTAGCTGAAATGAAATATTATGCCTAAATACACACACAATGCATATATTTATATATATATATATATATATATATATATATATATATATATATATATTTATATATATATATATATATATGTATATATATATATCTATATATGTATATATACATATATGTATATATACATATGTATATATACATATATATATATATATACATATATATATATATATATATATATATATATATATATATATATATATATATATATATATATATATATATATATAGTCTCTGTGTGTTATAGTGAAACAAATTCCAGAAAGAAAATTCGGGTATGAGAGGTCAGTATAATAAACAGAGCAACAATAAAAAAAGAACTACGGGATCACATAATCACCGATAATAACTTATCGCACCGGTGATTAAGTGATTTAGTATTATTTTATTTTATTTTATATATATATATATATATATATATATATATATATATATATATATATATATATATTTATATATGCATATATTTATATATGCATATATATACATGTCTATATATTTATATGTGTGTATATATATATGTACATAGATAAATAAGTATATATATATATATATATATATATATATATATATATATATAGATGGAGAGATAGAGATAGAAAGAGAGAGAGAGGGGAGGAAAGTTATCTTACATGTGTGTGTTTTTTTAATAAAAATAGAGTTTATTTCTCTCGCATTTAATATGGCTGTAACGATTAGCGAATAGTTAAGAATATTGGAGTTACTCGGTTTCTGGGTTCGGATAGTCTGACCGACAGTACAGTCATCTATGGTCACACTGATGATTTTTTGTTAATATCAAACACATAAGTTTGTGGATATTTTATATTGATTTATAAAAATATATATATATATAATGTAAGGTAACATGAATGTGTATCTGTAGCTTACTTGCCATATGTGTTTCATAATATTTTACTACGTTATGTTCACGTATTGAACACCGTTGACGAAAATACTTTAAACAAATATATATATATATATATATATATATATATATATATATTAAATTCCCGAAACAGTTTTTCATGGTAAACAACTGATGATCCCTTAAAATAGTGTTAGAAACAAACTAATATAATAACTGTAAAAAATAAATTAACTTACATGAGTGATTTTCCACTGAAAGACTTGGGACTATAAGTTTTTTTTGTTTTTTTTAATATAGTTTTAATGGTTGAGAAACTTCCGAGACTATATATATATATATAATATGTTATACCATTTTATGATATATGTTTATATACATGAAATATTAATAGAAAAATATATATAAAGACATAAATATATGTGTATATATATATATATATATATATATATATGCTTATATATATATATATACATATATATATATATATATATATATATATATATATATACTAATTATATTTCATGTATATGAAAAAACAATAAAAATAATGTATGTGTATAATTATCATACTAAATGTAAGTTAATTTATGTTTCTTTCGATATGTCTTTTGTGGTATGTACATTAAAATAATCCAAGTTAAAGTAGACATTAGTTCTGGGATTCAGTTATACTTTATTTACATCCTTAGATTACCAGGATGATGCGAAGTCTGGCCTCGTTTTCTATGATAACTTACAAATTCTTTCAAAGATAATACAAAGTAAACATATGGCTTTGTTTTGCTTCTCTGTGTTTTTCCCTTCTTTTCACAAGAGGGTAAGTTATTTAAATGGATATTAACACTTACGTTATTTGATCAAAATACCACATATGCACAAATATTGGACTGCTTATTTGAAATATCACCGTGCCTCGCCAATTATCGTCC
>OY744515.1:42287393-42292393 GCA_963556195.1 Sepiola atlantica
TCAAGCTTACTTCTTTTTCGTCTTGATAAAATGGCTATATAAATAAAATATGATTTTGTCTAATCACTCCAAATAACTAGCCCAGTCAAATAATACCAAATCAGCAGTGACCATGAAGGTACAAACGTAGAATATAATATATATTTTATCGATAGAAATAAATGGCAGGCGTTATGAAGTCGTTACATAGAAAATAAAACACTGAATGCAGAGAAGTTAGACAGAAGTGTTTTCGGTTGAGCAAAAGATTGCTTCCCTCTGGGCTACAACATCATGATCCTGTCAAAAATTAATTGTTATAAACCGTCCCTAACTTTTATCAAATTTTGTTCATTTGGTTCATTTTAAATCCTCTCATAATATTCGTTATCATTCAACTGGCAATTCCTTGGCCTTTTGACTAGAAGCAAATTGTAGTGTCTGTTCTGCTACTGCACTTCATTTTTTCTGTTCTCAGTCAATGTAGCAGACATCCTTCTAGACTGAAACAATTTTTTTTATTTTTGTCCCAATCCAGAATGCCCCTTTTTGGGAGTTGGATTTTACCTACAAAAAAACGACCTTTGGTCTAACTGTGCCCTCGTTGGGAGAGCAAGTAAAAAGGGACAATCAACCAATCTTATAACCCTTATACTCCAGTGGCTTTTAGACTTGATACGTGGTTAATAATTAGTAAAACAAAAAAGGAAAAAGGAAAAAAATATTTTTGATTATTTGATGCCAAAACTACTTCTTGAAAACCATTTATAGTATGCGGTTAATTGAACGTAAGTTGCGGGTTTATTAAAAGCTATGGGGACATGTGTGTTCATGCCTTTCACAAAAATATCAGATCACTATCACAGACGCTATCAACTTTGAACTCGGCATAAGCTATTCTATGGGCCGCGACAACATAAACAAGACCGTTTACACCCACTCCCACACAAAAGCAAACAGAATGGAAGAGATAAACAGTGCGAAAAGGAACAAGTGAAAAAGACCAGGATCGGGCATAACGATTATATATATTTCATTTTCAATGCTGATTTACTATTATTAGACTGTGCTTGTATTGAGGAGAGTAGAATGAGTGTTTTAGTAAAAGAAAAGTGTGATTTTCTAAATATATAGTTGTAGTTATTTAAAAGACAGGAACAATATTGTAATTTTCACAACGTTTTAGCCGTTGTATTTTCCTACATTGTAGTCCTTTTTTAGGGGGGGGGGAGTAAAGATATCCGGAGAGGACAAGAGCCGAACATATGCAAATGTCAACAACTTAAAGGAATGCATCAATCCGAAACAGGTAAAAAAAAATGTAAATAAGAGAACCAGTCCAGCGTGTCCCCTTTTTAGGGAGAACGTTTCTTAACAGTAAAACTTGCCTTGTGTCTTACATTGTTCCAGTGGAGGGGGGGGGATTAATAGGAGATAAATCATTATCGACGCTAATGTAGATATATACACGTGCTTACAACTAACTACATTTAACGAAATATTACGCCGGATTAAATTAAAAAATCTTAATAAAATTTTTTAAAAAACACTAATATATTTAAAATTAAATAAAATTGTGGAAATACTCATTAATGAAATCAGTAAACAAAACAGCAACAATAGTATTCGCAAATATCATGGTTTATAAGTACTTGAGAAAGTTTTACTTACAACTGTACTGTGAAAGTGAAAGTAGCGTCGGTAGTGGAAGTTGTAGTAGAACCTGCAATTGGACGGAGTAGTCACGTTTGTAGTCGTAGTCGTCGCCGGCGTAGTGGCAGGGTTTTGTTTTGATTTTAAACACGCCGATAACGTTGATAACTAGGAAGATGATGACAATGTTTTCTCAGGATAATTATCTACGCCCGTGGGACGGTGTTGAGTCAGCCCGACTTAATGTTGTATTGAGTTCGATGCACACTGTATGCAGTAGACACGTGGTTTTGTATTGTATGCTTCAAATTAAACGTAGAATATATATATATATATATATATATGAAATAGTTTAAACATATACTTATGCTAAATAGCATAAACATACACGTTTGTGTTTCATTCCAAACGGAAATCATCAGGCATCTAGCTTACTTGCTATAAGTATATTTTTACTACGACGAAGCCATGCTCATTATTTAAGCATTGATAAAGTTAGTAATAACATTTTATAATATAAGTCTACTGTAATATATATATATATATATATAAATATATATATAAATATCTATATATATATATCAATATATATATATATATATATATATATATATATATATATATATATATATATAATGACAGAGAGAGACACAGAGAGAGAGAGAGAGAGAGAGAGAAGGTGAGAGAGATGAGGGGAGAGAGGGGGAGAGAGGGATATGTGTGTGTACAAGTGTATATATCGATATAAAAAGCTGTTAAACGAGTACATAGGCCCAGAAGCAATCGCAAATTAAATCCGAAAAAAAAAACTGCACGTTGTATATAACCATTAAATATAAAATATATGCGTATATATATATATATATATATATATATATATATATATATATATATATATATATATATATATATAATTAATTAATTAAGTTCAAATATAAAAAAATGAACTAAAGCAATACTATTCAAGAGTACTCAATATATATTGAAGCTTTTTTACATTAAAATAAACATAGTTTGAGTATCCGACAATTGTTTCAGAACATTTTCGGTACCTCTTCAAGGATACCTTTGAAAGAGTAACCGAACAGGTTCTGAAACAATTGTCTGATACTCAAACTATGTTTATTTTAATATATATATATATATATATATATATATATATATATATATATATATATATATATATATATATATATATAATCGTTAAATATAAAAATATATGCGGAAATATATATTATATATATAATACAGTGAGAGAAAGAGAGAGAGAGAGAAAGAGAAACAGAGAGAAAGAGAAAGATAGAGAGAGAGAAAGAAAGAGAAAGAGAGAGATAACGTCCCATGTATGAAAATGTGATTTTGAGTCTACATTAATTTTCCATTAAATGTTTGACGAGACAAAGCCTCGGCTAGCCTTTATCTTTAGCTGAAACATGCAAGCGCACATGTAGCTAGAAATGTATGTATAAATAAAACAAGTGCTATATATATATATATATATATATATATATATATATATATATATATATATATATATATATATATGTAGAAAGAGATTGGACGTTGTTTAATACGATGTATCTACTTACCAAAACTTCTATTAAATACATAAGTTGGAATATATGCGCATGACTTTTCATCGACATCCTTTAGATTCGACATATATGTATATATAATATATGTATATAATATATATATATATATATATATATATATATATAAAGTGTTAAACGTGCCCCTCGCCGATGTGCAATTGTTTGCAAGCTAGTCATCGCAGTGCATTACTACAGTATTGAGTTGGATGCTGACTGTGGCCCACTTTTATGGCCTTGATTTTATTAGTAAGCTTGGCTTAGTTAATATCAATAACAGTGCCGACTCAGAATGTTTACGCGCGAAGAAATAGGTTGGGGTGCAGCGGGGGAGAGAGAGCAGATTGAAATTAAAAGAAATCAAAACATTGAAAGATTGTTATTTGAGACTACTTAGGAAGCCGTCGATCATCTTATCGACATGTTCAATGCTAAATTGATTGTAAAATTGTAGGCGGTTAAGAATAAACAAAACAACGAAAACAAAATAACCAAATTAAGTAAAATTAATTAATAGAATAATTGTAGAAGCGTTAGGAGTAGTTCAGAAAATAAATGGAAAAAGGACTACGAGAAATTGGAATCGAAGGAGGGATTGCCACCATAAAACACACGACACTGAGCAGCACAGGTAAAATGTTAAAAAAATCCCGACATAACCAACACACATAACCGGGTAGCACTACTAACCACAGGTAACCCGAACTATAAATAACACAATAAAATATCAAAACAAGATTAGACGAATCCAAAGGAACTGAAACTAACAGTTTGACAAACAAACAAAAAAGATAAACTAAAAGAACGATTTTGGTTCCACCGAAAATGTTCGTCAATGGAAATGAGTATTGAAAGACCGAGGAGGGAGAGCACCGTGCAGACTTCCACTGAAAACGCACGGATACTGATAGGGTCGTAGGGGGGAAGACTCATTCCACTCAGATTCCAGGGAAATCAAACTTCCTCATCAACGAGAAATCAGTGTTAAGCAATTTGCGACAAATATCGACAGAAGCGGAGAGTACTGGAAATTTGGGGAGACTTATTGTCATTCAGACGCCGGGGAACACTATCTGTTGTTGTCATGAGCGATCACTGATAATGACTTGTGTGAAAACACTTACTGAGTCACTACTACTACTAGTAGTAGTACTACTACTACTACTACTACTACTACTACTACTACTACTAATAATAATAATAATAATAATAATCTGGGGAGACTTGTTGTCACTCAGACTCCAGGGAATACCACCGGTTGTCGGTGAGCAATCACTGATGACCTGTGTGAGAACTCCTAGTGAGTAAATAATAAAAATAATAATAATAAATGCACGGATATACGCACATGCATGTTGTGGCACCAGCCTCGGTTGGTACACCACAAAACTGTTGTGAAAGCTCAAGTACAATTGAAAGACCAAAGAAGGAGGGCACCAACCAGACATTAAATGGAAGAGTGCTGAGAGTACTATAATCTTTAAGACCAACAGTTGTTGCAAGCAATATATCAGTGGTAAACGGCTGTTGTGATAATGAAAAATGATTTAAATGGTAATCGACAGCGTTTGAGAGAGCTGGAAACTGGATAGACTTGTTATTTCTCTGGCAAAATCAGGTGACACTGACAAACCATAGGTAAGTTGAATGATTATAACACAATTCAAATAGATGGAACATACTAAGTCGAACCAATTGATCCGAATCTCATGATAAATGAAATGGTACTAACATCGATTGATAAAGCGAAGAGTAGCTCTGGAGGCACTGGGAGAA
>OY744515.1:42297393-42299893 GCA_963556195.1 Sepiola atlantica
AACCCATCCTCTCAATACACACATATATCCCTTTGAATTAATTTTTAAGTGAAAATGTCAAATATATGAAACATTAGTATATTAGAGGATATTCCAAAGACATTAATAATATAAAAATTAGTTTTTTCATAGATTTTGCTCAGCGTCAAGTAGAATAAAAAACAGGAATCGATTGTAGCGTTGAGTAAAAAAAAAAGTTTCAATTGAACTGATTGTAAATGAAACGGACATATTGATCTGCAACTTGAGCAATTGGTAATTACGATTTGTGAATAAGTGATCGCTGCTTTCTACAGGCTAGCATAGATTCGTATCTATATTCACACACACACACACACATATATATACACACACACACACACATATATATATATATATATATATATATATATATATATATATATATATATATATATATATATATATATATATATATATATATATATATATATATATATATATATATATATATATATATATATATATATATATATATATATATATATATATATATATATATACGGCACAATCACGTTGACACACCGGTTCCCGTTAGATCACCGAAGTTAAGCGGCGTCGAGCCTGGCCAGTACTAAATGGGTCACCATTTAGGAATACCAGGTGCTGTATGTGCTCTCTGCTTATCTCGGCATTGTTTCCAGTCGTCTTGTACTACTACTTGCCATTGGAATCAAGCAATGCCGACTCAGGAGAGCGGTTGTTGGACATTGCGCAACCCTTGCAATTACAAATTCACGCGCGGGTAGCTCCAAGCGGGGCACTCATACATCGAAAGGAGAGTCCATCATCATATATATATATATATATATATATAAATTAATGATGAATATTTTATTTATTGATCAACATACATATATTTCTCGTCTTGATAAGACACATCACTGTAGCTAGATAAGCTATACTACCGGCCGCTGGTTCGAAGGTCAATTTTGACTTCTATTCAACGTGTTTGCCCCCCCTCGGCCACTATATATTGTATAGTGAGATATTCCCCTATTCGATTGATTAGTATGACTACACAAAAAAGCTATATACCCATATCTGTTTTGTGAATCATTTTCGACCCAAGTTAATTCGTGCCAGGGCAAAAGTATATTTCGTTTTCATTCGACTTTGTCGGTCTTTATATGTAGAAGCTGGTGCCACCACATGTGCGTGCGTGTGTGTGCGTATGGGTGTGTGTGTTTCGGGGGAGGGCTTTTTATTCGTTTTGTTTTAAAGAAATACAGCAGTTGATGTGATTTCTGTCAGTTTCAGTTTATTTATTATTATTACAAGCTGGCATCTCTCGCTATCTCTTCGCAAATTAAGTCCTATTACCCGTATCTTTTATTTCTTCTAATACTGCTACTACTACTACTACTACTACTACTACTACTACTACTACTACTACTAATGATTGTATAATATTTAAAACAATACTACAAATATTATTACTAATAAGAGTAAAGTACACTTGTGTCTAAAACAGGTGTGAAAGGAGTATTTTACTTTTCTTTTTTATTATCAATTATGATAAAAATGTTGCCCCCCCCCCCCCTCTTTGCTCTTGAAATTTAATTTTTGACACGTGATTATTAAACCGAGTCGGACACACATACTTTCACTTTCATTATTATTATCATCAGTAGCGGTAGTAATATTTGAAGATATATCTATATGTAAGACCTTTAAAATAAGTAATTCAACAAAAGATATATACAGACAATATCGATTATTAATCTAGTGCACACGGTATACCGATTACAAGAGATAAATATACAGTGACATTATTATGTGCGCAGTAGGTCGCTTAGCAGGTAAGTAAAAACATGGGTGCTTGTGCACGTATATGTTTATCCATCGACTGAACGACCTGCTACTTATTAATTAATATGATAGCCGGCAATTGTAGACACGCGAAGAGAGTTATCCAAGCATCAATATATAACCATATATATATATATATATATATATAGATAGATAGATAGATAGATAGATAGATAGATGGATATGTGTGTTAATTTGTGCGTATATGTATATATATATGTATATATATAAATATATATATATACATATATATATATATATATATATATATATATATATATATATATATATACATAGACTTTGCCAGATGCAATAAGACTTAATAGATGTCCAATAAAATAGTGAAATGACGTCATAGGTTTAAGTATCAATGTTTAAATATGGCCATATATATATATATATATATATATATATATATATATATATATATATATATATATATATATGTAACGGTACACTACTTATAAAAAGGGGGGTGTAAACTATTCTGCTTTGAATGTATATATATATATATATATATATATATATATATATATATATATATATATATATATATATATATACAGGGTGGGCCAAAATAAGGGTCCTATCTTTAAATTTGAATAACTTGAATTTGAATAACTTCCACAAAATAAAAGTTAAACTCACCAAACTTTATGTGTGTGTAGAC
>OY744515.1:42304893-42314893 GCA_963556195.1 Sepiola atlantica
AAGTGGGAGGAGAAGGGCTAGTGGATGAAACTATGGCTGATGATGGGAGTAGGGTAGGGGAAGGGATTGTTTAGTTATAGCTCATCGCTAGTAAGCAACAATATAATTTAATTGCGACCAGTGTATTTGCTGGACTGGCTTCTGTTAGGAGTTTGTGTAGGGGTTCAATAAGATAATACAGTAGCGTCCTGGTCAGTAAGTAAACAGTTTGGGGGAGTATCCCCGTATTTAAAGTTTTGTTTTTAGAGACAATTATATATAATTCAGAAAGTTTAAAAGGGTTTATATTTAGAATTAGGTTTTAGACGATTGGAAATCGGGAATTTACGTGTTTAATATGTAATTATCCGGACATTGATAGTATTTCAGAGTTTAATGTTTAAAGAATTCATAAATTCCCCATTAGATGCGTGACTAAATAAGATAATTTAATATATTACTGAAGTTAGGATTGGGAACAGTGAAGATATGTTTGCAACAAGTGCGTTTAAGGATAATGATTTGGGTTGATTATATAACGGAAGTGATGACATGGATTTTTAAATTACAAATAGATTTAAGAGAGCAAATGGGTCATTATAGGAGTAACCGAAGAACGCAGTTTTAAAGTAAAAGTTATGGAATCTATGAGAAAAGGATTGTCGGTACAGCGCTGCGTTCACAAAGTCGATTACTATATATATATATATATATATACATATATATATATATATGTGTGTGTGTGTGTGTGTGTGTGTTTGTGCGTGTGTTTGTAATTAACAAAAAGAGGGTAATATTACAAAAAATTATGGTAAAACAACAACGAACATCTGCTGATTTAAACCTTTTTATCGTGTTCAATATAATAAATGAAATACTATATATATCATAGCTTTTAAATGTGACATTTAACCCACAAAGCTAACATCACATGGGGTTTCATATTGTTTCTTAGAAAGAAAAAAAACTGACTACAACAAAAGCAACAGCTTACGATTACCGTCCGTAGGCATGAAACCTTGTATTATGTTTAATATGTAAAGTTGATCAAAAATGTAACCATTGCACACACACATGTGTATATATATATATATATATATATATATATATATATATATATACATGTGTGTGTGTGTGTGTGTGGTTTACTGTAGGTGTATTTACGAGTGTCTTAAGACAGATCACTCTATTTTACACTGATTTGACTAAATGACAATGAAGATTATTCCATGAGGATAATCAATTGCCAGCATCGATTTCTTCTCATAAATTCGAATTAATGTATGGATGAGATAGACTAAATAGAAGAGAAGGGTGTCTATTCCGAATACTTGATGATTTTCATCAAGTTAGTATATATATATATATATATATATATACATATATATATATATATATATATATATATATATATATATATATATATATATATATATAAATAAACATATATATATATATGTATATATATATGTATATATTCACATCTATATATGTATATATATATATATATATATATATAGATGTGAATATATATATATATATATTTATGTATATATATATATATATATATATATATATATATACATATATATTTTTTGTTAGTATGCTACTTCGCTTTTTCTACATTTCCTAAATCCAGTTCGCATGTATATATATATATATATATATATATATATATATATATATATATATATATATATATATATTATGAATAAAAAGATCACAGATACTAGAAATATTATAATAAATAACAAACATAGTATATATATACATATATATATATATATATATATATATATATATATATATATATATATATATACAATTAATTATTAAAAGAATTTAAAATGGATAAAATCTGCATAATTAGACTTCTTGGTAATAATAGTGGAATGACACATATAGTAATTTTATTAGATAGTTAGATACTTATATATATATATATATATATATATATATATATATATATATATATATATATATATATATATATATGTATATATATACATATATATATATATATGTATATATGTATATATATATATATATATATATATATTATGAATAAAAAGATCACAGATACTAGAAATATTATAATAAATAACAAACATAGTATATATATATATATATATATATATATATATATATATATATATAATTAATTATTAAAAGAATTAAAAAGGGATAAAATCTGCATAATTAGACTTCTTGGTAATAATAGTGGAATGACACATATAGTAATTTTATTAGATAGTTAGATACTTAACTATAATATTATAAAAATATATTAATCAAAGTGTTCACGAATACAAAAAATAGATCGATTTTAAATAGAAGATAGATTTATTATCAACATAAAATTACATAAAAATAAAAATTAAAAAAATAAAATTATAAAAAATACTAATAAATTTAGTGGATAAATTTACAAACAATAATTTATTTTTAAAAAAAGGAGAAAAGAAAAATATGTACATAAGTAAGTTCAGATATATAAAATAATAACATGAATTATAAAGAACCAACCTGTTCAAACAGTTCAACATATTTTATTATAACAAGAGGTTATTAGGCATAAAAGGTTATTATTCATAACCACTAGAAAATGACGGCATTCTTAGTCCCCCATCTTACACATACATCAGATTTCAAAAATATTACTAATTTGCCTCAGAGTATCAATGCCATTAAATTGTTTAATGCAAAGGAAAACTGTTATGGGGCCGTACCTATTACGAACATTTTGACTTTTTAATCCTCAATAAATACTGGAAGCATTACGCTTCTCATTTGTTGATTCAACCCTAGTCCGTTCAGTGTTTCATAAACTTCGGTTGATTGAGGACGTCGGGATAGGTGGGGTGATACCAGTCGAGCTGAGGTATACGTTCCTATATATATATATATATATATATATATATATATATATATATATATATATATATGTATATTTTGAACTTCTGCCGTATATATGAAGCAGCTGCCGATTAAGAAATCGAAATTGAAGAGTTCCGTTTTTTTTTCTCCAAGTACCATTCATTCAGAATTCACCGGAAGTTGAATTTAGTATTTAGAAAATAGAGTTAAATTAGATTAATCTTCGAGACATTGGTAATTTAATAAACCAGCCGCAAAAAACAATAGATTTTTTACAGGCACACCGCCTGATTTCTTAGGGTTAGGGTTAGGGTTTAGGGTTAGAGTTAGCGTTAGGGTTTAGGGTTAGGGATAGGGTTTAGGGTTTATGTTAGGGTTAGGGTTTAGGGTTTATGTTAGGGTTAGGGTTACGGTTAGGGTTAGGGTTACGGTTAAGGTTTAGGGTTAGGGTTAGGGTTAGGGTTAGGGTTAGGGTTTAGGGTTAGGGTTAGGGTTTAGGGTTAGGGTTTTTTATTTAAATTTCTTTTACTTCATATAATAAAAAAAAAGAAATTGTTAATTGTTTCTTGTTGCATTTTTTTTATGTTGTAAAAAAATTACTTCCGGTTGAATTACCTCCCTTTATTTTCAGTAGAAGGACAGAAAATCTGATGCTTCATATATACGGCAGAAGTGCCGTATATTTATATATATATAATTAGAGGTAGTCATCAACAGACAGCTGTTTATTTCTCATTACAACTCATCAGTGGCTTACACTAAACAGCACACTGTCACCGTGGTGGGTCGAAATCATAACTACTGAGGCGGAAATCAAATAACTACCCTTCGTTCTAGTACGCTGTTTACATTAGTAGTAGGTTAACTACAACGCTTTCAGCATTCTATGTTAATTTACATTTATCTGTGACATCTTATTTTAATGGAAATTCGATTCATTATTTTATTATACACATATATACATACATACATACATACATACATACACAGGAAATAATTTAAATGCTTACGAAACACTGCTCTTGAGTGTCCAATATCTCTCTGTAAAGAGGTGAGTTTCTCAGGACAACCTTTCATGAGTGTACTTCCCCGACAAATGAAGCCTGACCAAATATCTAAAATAACAGCATTCGAAGCCGAAATAAGATATTTTCCCTATTGCTACCCAACATTGGATTATACTAGGAATGGTACACTTTCTCCAAGTGATGTCGCCTCCAGTAACACCAGTAACCTAGATACTCCACCAGACTAGATTGATTCTTTTTTCTGGGATCAGCTAACACCAATAGACCACAGGAAAGATATACTATAACATATTTAACTGGTCAATTGGGGAGAGGAAAATTAACGTTATTCACGTCTTTACTTACTCAACGTTTGAGAGTTGAATGAGAATTTTATAGAAATATTGGAATGTCTATGTATCTCCTATAAAGATCAAGTGTTTGCCCCCAAGAAGAAGCCACTTGATTTCTGAGACCTTCGACTGAAATAAACATTTTTTAAATATAAAAGCAACATAAATCTACACAGTGCATATTTTATCAAACGAGGGGCGTTTAATAAGTAATGCTCTTGCCCCATTTCCCATATCAGTAGATTAATTAAACTTGGCACAGTTATTAGTCTTTCTCTACATTGGAACCGCCCAGAGTTATGCATTTCTCACATCGTTCGATGGAGCTCTGGACACCGTAACTTCGGAAATCAAGGCTACATCATCTGGAAAACGCTTTCATTTCAAAAACAACTTCATGGTTGGGAAGAGATGAAAGTCAGAGGGTGCAAGGTCAGGATAGTAAGGTGGATGAGGGTGGATTTCATAGCCACACGCCCGTGCTTCTGATCTAACGACATGCGAGTTGTGGACTGGAGCGTTGTCCTTCAGGAAGAGGATACCTTTGTGGATCTTGCCTCGCCTCTTGATTTTTATATCTTCTCTTAATTTCATCAAAAGTGAAGCGTAATATGCTTCTGTAATTGTGGTACCCTTGGCCAGGAAATCTGTCATCACTACTCCGTCCTGGTCCCAGAAGACTGTGAGCATGTCCTTGCCAGTGGAGGAGTGCACCCTTGCCTTCTTTGGAGGCGGTGAGTCCAAGTGCTTCCACTGCATTTGCTGGGTTTTGGATTCTGGATCATAGTGATAGACCTAAGTTTCATCCTGTGTAATCAGTCTTTTCAAAAACATTGACTTACCTTCTTGGCACATCTCCAAATTCAACCTCGAGCACCCGACGCGTTCTTGTTTCTGGAAATGTGTGAGCCACCTTGGAATCCATCTGGCAGACACCTTATGCATATGCAAATGGTCATAAATAATTGTTTTCACAGACTCTGTACAAATCTTGACGTCTTGGGCTATTTGTCGAATAGTAATGCGTCGACCTTCCAAAATGACATTTCAACTTGACAGACAGATTCCTCATCAACGGCAGAAGAGGGACGACCTTGTCTGGGAGCTGTTTCCAGAGATTTCCGGCCATGTTTGACCTCCCGATGCCAGCGTTTTACAAGATCATCACCATAAGTTTTTTTTCATTTCATCAAAAGTCACCTTTGGTGTGCGTCCTTTCAAATACAAAGAAACGGATCACTGCGCGGCACTCAACTGGCACTATTTTACACCTGACTAAGTTAAAACACCTGTAATCCAGAAACCACAATTAGTTCAGAGCTGTTTTTGCAACATAACCAATGCAGATATAATCATTACACATGAAAAATCTCATCTAGATCAGACAACTGGAAGTGGTCAGGGGCATTACTTATTGAACGCTCCTAGTATATATAAAGTTAGAGAATGTGTGTATGCGTATATATTTGTGTGACAAAGAATCACTCCTAAACTAATTAGGTGATCATTACGAATGTTGGAAACACACCTGATATTTGTAAGGGGTTCAAATGTGGGAGATATATAGCTTGATTTAGTTTTATACAAATAGGGGGAAAGGGTGTGGAACACTACGCAAACATTCAGATACTTCCTTTTTTACAAAATTGTAACCATAACTTTTAGACGTTAATCAATATGTATTCTCAAAATTTCAGTTTCTTTGGAGTATTAAGAATAGAGGCACAACC
This sequence comes from Sepiola atlantica, assembly GCA_963556195.1. Lineage (NCBI taxonomy): Eukaryota > Metazoa > Mollusca > Cephalopoda > Sepiida > Sepiolidae > Sepiola > Sepiola atlantica. Next base: position 42,310,840 of record OY744515.1, read on the forward strand.
TCCGATTTTAAAATTAAAGAATTTCAGATTTCCATTGAATTTCATTCATAGTCATTAGGCACACATAAAGCAATATAACCTGACTTTAATTTATTCTTAAGAGCTCTTATGCTTAAGCCTTACATTTTAGACATTGACTAGAAACAAAATCATGAATTGGATTTTTATCAAAATTGGAATAACGATGGTATAATACAGTTTAGTATAATTAGTTCTTCATTTGAATCTTCCTAAGTGAACATAAAAGTTGCGTAAAACTGTTCTGTTGAGGGAATTACGTGTATCCGTCCTGCGACGTGTATTCTCCTAGTATATGCATAAAACAGAGAAAGAATGAGAATAGACTGGCAGACACGCAGACACGGATCAAGACAAGCTGACAGACAGACATATAGATACAATTTTAAATGTGAAGAACATTTCCGGGTAGACAAAATTATAGATTAATCAGCTTTTTTACCGATAATGGCATCATCTTTTCAGGCGTTCAAGAAGAAAGAAAAATGTTTTTTACACGTACGCACGCAGACTCTGGCGCCAGAGTCGAATATGAACGCACAGACAATTAGCCGTGCGTTGAACATACACCGTCCATATAGCATGAACTTAGTTTGACACAAAGCTTGATGTATTAAAGACTTTCATATTTTACCTACTTTATAATAAATTAAAAAGTCTGAGACGCGAGAAAATAGAAAGCACTACTACTACTACTACTGCTACTTATAATAAAAATAATAATAATAATAATAATAATAATAATAATAATAATAATTATTATTATTATTATTATTATTATTATTATTATTATTATTATTATTATTATTATTATTATTATTATTATTACTGAAAATCACCAGGCCACGATGGAATACACGCATACTGGTTTTAAAAATTCACGACCTTACATGAAAGATCAGCGCAGAGACTGAGAGGATGTATAAAAAAACACCCAATACAAAAATATGGCAAAAAATGACGATCCCAAGCAACTAGAGACCAATAACCTGTTTACCAACAATGTGGAAAATTCTGACGGCATAACTTAAAGAACAAATCTACCAATCCCTGAGCAATCGTGAATTACTCCCCGAATAATAAAAAAGAAGACGAAAAGGGAAAAGAGGGACGTGCGATCTGCTATATATCGATCTGAAGACTCTGAAGAAGGTAAGAAGCAGAAAAAAACATATCCATGACATGGACTGACTACAAAAAAAGATTACGGCACAATCCGCCAAGCATGGAAATACCCGACAGGATTATTAATCTTATCAAGAAAGCAATGGACACATGGAGAGTAGAACTGACAGCCGGAGGACAACACCTGACTGATATAAAAATACAAAAAGCCAATTTTTAAGGAGACTTCCTATCACCACTACTGTTTGTATAAGCCACGATGCCGCTCAACTACATACTCAAAAATGTGAGCTGGATACAAGTTTACAGACACTGAACTAAGGGTAAGCCACCTGATGTACATGGACGACTTGGAACTTTTTGAAAAATCATAAAGGAACTGGAAAAGCTGATAAATACAACCAGAATCTTCAGTCAAGACATTCAAATGGAATTTGCAATGGTAAAGTGTGCACTGTTAGAAATAGAAAGAGGAAAACAGGAGACGGAAGAGGGTATGGAGCTCCCCAACCAACAGGAGATGAGGAGGCTAGACGAGCAGGATATCTACAAATATTTGAGAATTCTAGAAGCAGACACCATCAAATCTACAGAAATGAAAGAGAAGATTGGAAAATAAAACCTACGAAGAACAAGAACATTGCTAGAAACGAAATTATATAGCAGGAATATTGTAAAAGGTATGAACACCTGGACAGTATCGCTAATAAGATACTCTGAACCATTGCTAAGCTGGACTAAAGAAAGAACTCAGACACCTTGAACAGAGGACTAGGAAATTAATGCTCATGCACAATGTCCTACACCCAAAATACGATATGAACATACGCTACATGAAAATAAACGAAGGGGGAAGAGGACTAGTAAGTATAGAGGATTGTGTGGCAGACTAAAAAAAAGAGCTGAGAAATATAAAACTCAAAACACGGAAATCCTTATCACCGCAGCAAGATACATCGTTCCAACGAGCAACTCGGGAACACTCGAAACCAGAAACAAAACGACAAGAAGAAAAGTGGGAAGAAAAACAACTACATGGACGCTTCAGAAGACTGACAATTGAAGAAACTAATGGAAATAGCTGGGCATGACTAACAAAATGATATTTGAACAGAGAAACATAATCTTTACTGATGGCTGCACAGAAAAATGTAATTAGCCACAACTACATTAAAGCTAGCGATAAATCAGACTGTGTGGACAAAGAGACGAAACAGTAAATCATATAATAAGTAAATGTAGCAAACTAGCCCAAAGAGAATACAAGAACAGACATGACTGTGTGGGAAAGCAGTACACCGAGAATTGTGCAAACAATTGACTTTCGAATACGCAGACAATCGTACAAACATGCACCTGAAACAGTACTGTAAAACGAAAAACACAAAATCATCTGGGATATGGATATACACACAGATAAACTCATACAAGCAAGGGCATTAGATGTTATGATAATCAACAAGAAGGAAACATCTTGAAAAATCGTAGACTTCGCCGTTCCAGCAAAATACAGAGTGAAGATCAAAGAAATGGAAAAACGAAGCAAATACACGAAACTACCCAGAGGACTGAAAGGAACATCGAGCATGAGGACAGTCAGTATAATACCAATAATCGTAGAAGCACTAGGAACAATCCCCCAAAACCTTAAAAAAAGACTGGAAGAAATTGGAATCAAAGGGATCATTGAAATGATCAAAACAGCTGCAATCTTAAGAACAATCCTCGAATGCGAAAACCAACCCACATAAGCTACGAGGGGTCACATGGAATCTACAACAGGAAGAAGAAAAAAACGCAGAAAGAACACCATATCACAAAGGAACAGCAACACTACTAAATGACCCCCCAATAAATCACATCGGCCTCAGCTGACACGATACAAAAATGAACTTATGAACAGTAATAACAAGAAACACCATAACATATAAAATAAATAAATAAATAAAAATAAAAAGTAAAAAATAAAGAAATAGTACCAGCCTAGGCTGACACCACCCAAAATATTTGCATAGGCTCAAAGAGGATGAGAAGCTGATGAAGAGCAGCACACACCAGACCTCCACTTGAAGTGCAGAGAGTGCTGGGACCTTGAGGAGGCTTATTGCCACCCAAATCCCAGAGAAGACCAACGGTCCTTACCAACGACAACTCAATGGTAAACGTGTGTTGCGATACTGCAAAGTTATTTGCGGTTGCTATCGAAAAGAAGTGAAGAACACTAGAAATCTTGGGAGACTTGTTGTCACTCAGACTCCAAAGAATACCAGCAGTTGTCGGTGAGCAATCACTGATAACCTGTGTGAGAACTCCTAGTGAGTACAAATAATAATAATAATAATAATAATAATAATAATAATAATAATAATAATAATAATAATAATAATAATAATAATAATAACTCACGGGACTACTGGACATTTCACAGTTGTATATTTCATATCTTGTATTTTACTGGCGTACATTCTATGGACGTCCAGTGCGAACACTGACCCCAATATATTATTACACTGCCTTTGTTCGAACTGAAACATATTTATCTAAGTATTCTGGTTAATGTAGTTTTAGAATATATTCGGTTATTAGAGTCTATCTCCAAAACCTTTGTAAGAGTTAGTGACATGATGTCCGACGCGAATGCAGACTTCGCGATATTATTGTACAATATTTTCACAGAACATATATTACATTTTTATCCCAGCCGTAAGGTCAATATACTGTATTTCTACATTCGAAACAACATTGGCATCGGAAGAAATATTTTGTATGTACCGACATTCAGAAATTTAAAACTAATGTGAAAACGCATCTCGCTGCACGGCCCCCGAATTTAGGATGACGACGCCCCCCCCCCCGAAATTTTTACCTTAATTCTCAGTAGCCCCTTACGTCTACACTGGCAACTTGCCTT
>OY744515.1:42319893-42399893 GCA_963556195.1 Sepiola atlantica
TAATCGATTCGTGTTATTTGATAGATCAATGGTTTCCGCACTTTGGAAGTCTTCTTTATATATCAGTTATGTTTTCTTCAGTGTTGTTGTTTTCATAGTATCACACTTCTTCTGATTTCAATCCTTTTTATTTCCCCAAGATTTTCAGGGATTTTCCAAGGATTCCTACATTTATTAGTACTACCAGAATGTTCTTGTTCCAAAATCTTTTCAGTACTCTTACAAGTACTAGGCGATTAATTAGTGTGTATATCTATTTCAGATTCACCTTGTAATCGGCTGAGACAGCGAAGTCCACAATATGGCACATGTATCCATCTTGTTGACTGTTATGTCAATTTTTCTTGCCTCGGTTAGTTTGTTTACGTTTCAAATGGAAGTGTAATTTAACTATTCGTTTCATTTTGAAATACTGACTCTTGTTTCTAAAGTATAGTTTTATATTCGTTTTAGAAACGCTTGTTGCCTTTACCTGTGATGTGGTTCATTGTTTCGTCATATTATTTACAAAGTCTACATTTTTTATATTTCTTATAAATAATATACGTAGTTACGTTTTTACCCATGTTTCTTTTTACGCCGTTTTATTTACCGTTACGCTGCTCTTCAAACTGCACATTTCAGTGTTTTTGTTGATAGCGATGAGCAGCCTTACTGTATTTTGGCTTTTCTATAATTACCAGTCGTCGTTCCCATTCTTTTCTTTCTACATAAAATCAGTGAATACTGTACATCGTATGCAGGGCATTGTTATTAGTTTATTGGCTATGTTTTCCAGGTAACTAAGTTCTTCTTTGGTCCAGCTTATGAAGGGTCCAGAGTGTTTTACTAGGGATACTTCCTAGGTATTTTTTAAGCAAAAATATTAGGTTTCTACAATATAGTTAGGTTTCAAAGAGCTTTATGGATCTTATCTGGTTATCTATTCTAATCTTTTTCATATCTGTCGATTTGATGACGCCTCGGTAAAAACTCGCAAGTATCTAAAAGCATTATGTTCGCCAAGTGCCTTCATAATCTTTCAATGCATCAGCTTCATATCCTCTGTTGTTTCGAGTGTTCCTTTTTCATCTTAAGTAGTGCACAATTTCACATTCTGAATTTGCTTCGAATGTTTTCTTTTTTATTAGTGTTTCTAGTTCCCCCTTCCTTCCATTGCAAATTGTTTAAGGAGATCAATATACATATGGTAGTTTATTTTTGTCTTCGTATTTGTAAATCCGTATGCAATCCTGAGTATATTGTGATGATAAAACGTAGTGGAGATTGACATACACTCTGGAAAAAGCCTCTCTGCAATTTTCTCTCTGTCAGGTGTTTTCCCCAAGCTACCAGTTCCAGTCTAAATATTCTATTGTTTTTTTTTCGTTGGAGTGTTGCCTGATATTTTATACATCTTTAAGAATTCGATTACCCATGCTTTGTGAAAGGGGGACTCGTAGGCTTTCCCGTAGTCGATCTATGCCATGGTAATGTTTTTGTTATATCTTTTTAACTCCTTCGTGATTGTATAGTCGATTTCTTGCAGATCATTTGCCCGTGTTTTCAGTTTTAGGCATCAGTTTTGTTCGTCATGAAGTAAGTAATAGTTATTTAAAGAAGGTCTCTTCGCTGAATTGCCCCCTTAAACTTATCCACATGGTTGATCTTCAAGCAACTTGTGTTTGGTTACTTAGAATCGTCACTTTTTCGCTGTCTTTTTAAATTAACATTGTTCGTATTCTAGTCATTCATGTATGTCTTTCTCGCATATACATTTTCTTATATGTTGTGTTAGTTTTCCTGAAGGCTCGTGAACATTTTAAATTAAAATGTATTCATTATCTTCTGCCCGGTTTGTAATTTTTCTTAAAGTTGTATGGAGTGTTTATTCAATCATTCCGGTGTTTCTCCTTTCTTCAATTTCTTTAAGATATTTGTTCATGTTCTTAAGTAACTCAACATTTGTGGTCGTGTTCCAATTATACTCTGACTGATGAGTCGCTACATCTGCCGCCAAAGCATAACATGTTTTAGATAGAGCACCTAATATTCTCAAATAGTCACCCATTTATATATATATATATAGATATATATATATTTAAAGAAAGAGAGAAGCAGATAGATAGATAGATAGATAGATAGATAGATAGATAGATAGATAGATAGATAGATAGATAGATAGATAGATAGATAGAACTTGGTATACACGAGTTGGATATAAGATACTTTCACAGTAACTCGATTTTCGGGATTAGTGTAACTAGAGAGCTCTATTGACAATGCTATATAGAAATAAATCTAACCATCATATCTGTTATCGGTAATAATTACTCCATGAGCTTAACGAACTCGCCAGATACAACTGAACATTTTATATCACTCCTGAAGAAAAGTTCGTTTTTCTTTATTGTGGCTAGACAGGCAAGTCCTTCGAGCAGAGATGAAACTCGATCGTTTCCCAACATTTTTAGTTTTTGTTTTTCAATTCAGACATTCATAGGTAAAAATTCACCAAATGTAAATGTTGTAATAGTACGTTAAATGAGTTTTAGGCGTGGGGGCATAATATGGGCACAACTTCTTATTTGAAAATACCAATATGTAAATCCTGCATTGAATTGTATGCATAGTTATAAAACACCAGTATATATATATAATAAAACACCAGTTTAGAAAGATTCACTTAATTTCGATTCTATTAATGACTCTTAATCTTAAGCCTTAAATTGTAGAACTTTTCTAGAATTAAAATCATGTAATGGACTTTGATCATAATTGGAATAAGGATTAGAGACATAAGTGTAGTCGTATTATAGCTTGATTGTAATCTTCGTTACGGGACATTTAAGTGGTGCCAATCTGTTGTGTTCCAGTACACACACATACATATATATATATATATATATATATATATATATATATATATATATATATATATATATGTTTATATGTATATATATGTATATATATATACAATGTTTGTTAATATCACAATAATTTGAATGAATGCAGAACTAACTACCATTAACTGTGCGATCGTTTCCAAGACTTTTTGGAAATATTTCATTGCTCATTATATATATATATATATATATATATATATATATATATATATATATATATATATATATATATATAATGAGCACTAAAATATATAAAGAATTGTAAAGATACAATATTTATTAAAACATCAAAAGTTCAAAGCAAGGAGCCTCATATCCTTACTCCATGGATTTTCAAAGAAAACAATCTTCCTATCAGAGGATGGGGAAGACTAGCGACGAAAAGCTTAGAGCAAGGTTGAAGTTCGCCTTCTGATGTAAATAATGTTTTGTTTGAAAATCCATGGATTAAGGATATGAGGCTCCTTGCTCTGAACTTTTGATATTTCAATAAATATTGTATCTTTACAATTCTTTATTCTCATCTTCTACCTCTAAAATAAATTGCTCTATTAACTATATTGAGCTTCACACTATAACGATAAATTATTATTATTAAACGATAATTCAATTATCATCATACAATTCAACATTTAAATATATATATATATATATATATATATATATATATATATATATATGGGTGTGATGGCGTGCGTCATGCACATTATACGAACGAATGATAAACAACTGTTACAACATTCAGAATGAGTCAAGATTAGTACCCGGAATTAAAACCCGGATATAAAAGGCTTGAAGCAAAATTGATGCACAAAAATTCCGCTCCTTCTTTTTGGATTTCCTGATGCCGTTCCGTATAATGTCAGCACCAATTAGTACTTCATTTATCGCTCCTCCAAACAAATATAAATTATATTTAATTCATAAATACACATTAACTAAAGTGTACGTGTATGCAAATAAAACGAAGTTTGTGACTATCCCTTTTTACTAGCCATTCCTCGTTGGAAACATTTGTCTCTCTCAGTATGACTACTGGCATGTTCGGTTTTCAACTGAGCTTTACATGTTTAAATGTTATGACATAGGGAGTGTCCCAAGTCATGTGAATTTGTCCTAAGTCAACGTAAAATTCATGAAATGTAAAAAATAAAACCAAAGAAGGCGATTTCACTATTTCTAGAAAACAATTTTATATAACAGATAATAAAAAAAACGTAGAATTACCCAAAACTATATTGGATCATACCAGACCAATTCTTTTATAATTGTTGTTGACCTGGGTAAGGCTGAATGAATGACACAGGAACACATGGTTTAAATGAACAAAGGTATATATTATATATAGAAAGAAAGAGATACAAGGAGATGTTGCTCTCAACCGCCATTGCCGGTTTGCCTGGGAAGAAGAGAACAAGTGTCACGTGCTTCCCGTATTTATAAGGTGGACGAGTCCATTAGTTCTTAGTAGGCAGGTACGGCACCATAACAATAATAATGTGATGTCGCGAGGAAACTATTAACTTAGTAATGTTAACAGAAGAATTATGTGACTGTATGTATGTTTATTTGACTCATTTAGAAATGAAGCGCGTTAATATATTTTTGACAAAATGGAATAATATCTATTGCTTGAAATGCACGTATATAGAGGGAGGGTGAAAGAAAACCAATGATTTTGTTTTCTTTTAGTTAAAGTGGGCAGACCTTTAAAATATCATATGCTGTGACTCAATGTAATTAGTCTAATGCTTTTCCGCGAGAACAAAATATTGATGTGTCGCTGTAGCTTACTGGTCATACGTATATTGTCATACAACATATATACATATACATATACATATATATATATATATATATATATATATATATATATATATATATATATATATATATATATATATATATTGTATAATTAGGCAACAATTCTTCTTTTATACATATCTGCTTGAACAGGAGTGCCACCTTCTGTTAATTCTTTTTGTGATCCAATCTTTCTATTCGTCGAACAATAGATCTTGTACTATTAACCATGGAGTGTAGGAAATCTCTATATTTGACGCAAACGTGTTCGACCATCATTGGTCGTCTTCAGGCAGATGATTGAACAATGCAAAATAAAATTAGTTAATTTATTTAAGAAGACGTTTCCATGTGATTAAAAACATTAAAAACATTCAACAGCATTTCAACACGCTTTCGCACCCCTCAGAAAATAGAAATATCTTTACCAGTAGTACATCCATCCTGGATGTGTCATTTTGCGGTATTCGCCTCCCCATAATGGAAGAATTTTTCATTCAATTAAAAAAGCCCAACATCAACCATGCCCGTTATGAAGGGGTGCGAAGGCATGTTGAAATGCTGTTAATCGTGTTGGAACCTCTTGTTGAAATAACCTCAAATATGTACAGAATGTATAAAAACAGATGTATTTTATATATATGTGACTACTGTTTATTGGCGTGTGACTACAACGTGCCTTATGTTTCAAAAAGGTTATAAAGAAGATCCAATGAATTACAGCCTAGTTAACCTCAATTCTCTAGTCTCAAAACCCATGAAAGTGTTACTGGAGCGTCAATAATGGCTAATATTATACCTAATGCTATCACTTCAGGCTTAAAACAAAGCAAGTAGCACTCTATTTATCATTTGACGCTCTTTCTGCAAAATCATTTCTGAAATATTTCTTCTACTCTATGTCTGCCTCGTAATATCATTGTTAAATATGGTGTCCAGACCTCTGTTCCCTATCTAATACGTGATATCCAGCATATGGGGACAGTTCAACGACTGGCTTCTAGGACGATGCAAGGTCTATGGGATCTGCATACAATCTCCTCAATAGTCATTACAATATACCTATTGACCTATTATTCACTCCGGCACCAGAAAGAACTCTACGCATACACGACAAAACAAAACTATTTCGCGGCCGATTTCGATTGAACCGGTGAATGGCAACTTTCTCAATACGGTGCCTGAACCTTGGAATAGATTTACAAGAGAGGTAATAAATGTGCTAAAAACACAGCAATTAAAGGTGGATTTGGACAGGTGATGGGCTACTGCATCCTCTTCTGTGTAAATGTCTAGCATGCTTCAGTTTCCATGTAGGTGAACTACATGGAAACTGAAGCATGCTAGTTTTTTTCCAAATTAGTTAGATTGTATTATTTTTGTTGATTCAAGTGGCACGACATTTACTACCGAAGTGAAGTCATTTTGCGTCTTTAAATATGTTATATAAAGCCAACATTTGATGTGAAATTTGGAAAAATAGCACCAACTGGCAAACAAATTTGGACTTGCTAGAAATCTTGTAAAACAGGAGACTATTTATTCAGAGTTAAATTATATGGTAGACCATCATCAACTTAAGAAGAGAGGATCGAACAAGTTCGTGAAAATGTCTTGCCAAATCCCAATAAAAACAAGTTTGAACACTAATATTCTTCGATAGACAGTTTAGCTTATTCTAAAATCAATTGGAAATTAAAAATGACACTCCACTGGCAGAAGTCAGTACGTTCTAAGCTAAATGAGAATCTGCTAGAGAGATGCATGGGGGAGATAAAGAAAGTTATCTGATGTAATGTCCGCCACGGACACCGGACCTGTCTCCGTGTGATTTCTTTTCATATAGATATGTGAAGTGTTTATATATATATATATATATATATATATATATATATATATATATATGAAGCAATCCAACAAAAGATATAAGCGTCAACTAATATCTTATAATTAGTGAAATAGGACAGACATAATCTTGAACCCGTTGAAGTCATTCTGAGATGTAGACAATTTAATATCGCCTTCTGTTCGTTAGGGATTTGTCATGTCTGGTGAGAAGATCACTTATATATTTTCGCTCTTCTGGCTAGATGTGATGGGAGTCCGTCTTGTTTTTGCTCAATTCGGATTTAGCTGGTTTTCTAATTAAACAACGAATTTGGATTTGATTGGAGTTGCACATGTTGGGATCTCGGAACTTTGATTGGACTTTTTGTATTGTTTTGATTGATTTATTTATCATTAACATTGAATATGGACACATTTCGCGACTGGATAACCTTGCCGGCCCCTTCAATTTCACATATTTGGACTGCTGTTTGTATCTTGGAGTGATGTCCTTCCTGATTATGCTTCTCAACTTATATGACCTGGATGGACTGTATGGATTCAACAAAAGTATGTTTTTGGATTGATATGTTTGATGTTATGTATTTTTATATATTTGTGTATATAATTTTATATATTTTCAAAGCGTAATTTTATTGCCTGTAGTAGTATAACTGCGGTAATGGTCCTCTGAAGAGAAGAATTATCTTTGAAAACTCATGAGCTAAAGACTTAAGGATGCTTTGCATGAACTTTGAATTCTAATAAAATTTGATTGACATTTTATTTTATTACTTCATTTTATATTATAATATATATATATATATATATATATATACATATATATATACATATATATATATACATATATATATACATCTATATATACATATATATATATATATATATATATATATATACATATATACATATACATATATATATACATATATATATACATATATATATACATATATATATACATATATATATATATATATATATATATATATATATATATATATATATATACACCTATTTCCTGCAAATATTGATGAACCCAAGTAGAAAATCATTGGGTAATGTTACTTGAGATATGCTATATCTTATTTGGCAAGAGGTTTACTACCGATTTGATATGTGACGTATTAAAATCCGTGCACATATGTAATACGTATGAAATCTTTCCCAGAATATACCTATGATAGTCAACACTGAAACTGTGCAATTTTATTGAACTAAACTTTGTAATCTTAATATAATTGCTTTTAAAATGATTGCAAACATGTTAAGTAATCGCGTATATAACAGATACTGACGTAAAAGAACAATAGGAAGTCTAGTATACTTATGAAACTCTGTAGATATTGTTATATTGCTTGCGTGTTTGATACCAAACACGCGTCGTGAACAGTAGATGGCGTCACAAAAAGGATCGTGCAAAGTGGATGACGTCACAAAAGTGTAATGACGAAAGTAAAGGTGTCTTGCTTGGTGTGGTAGAAGGAAAAGCCGAATGACATACATAATTAAAAGAGAAAGAAAATAGGGGAAATGAGAGAGAGAGAGAGAGAGGGTGGAAAGAAGAAGGAGCGATGGGGGATGACAGAGATAAAGGAAAGTGAGGGGAAATAGAAAGGAGGTAGGAAATGACAAATCGAGTGGAAGAGTAGAGGTGAATGCGAGTAAAACACGACTGGTTATTATCAAGAATGAAATATATATAATTAGTTGAAAATAGATGAGGCCGTGAAAGATGAATGGTACATTTTTTGCAACTTTACAGAATACTAGCTCACCTATATCCAGGCGTTGCCCGGGAAAGTAGATTAACTTAAGAAATCCCATGCCTAATCTTTTACTATTGGATTATTTACCGCTTATGATTGCCCGGCGCTAACACAGACCCCGCGATGTTTATATAAAGCAGACACTAGAAAAGTATAGCTGTGGAGCATCACACTCCCAGAGTAACATAATTGAGCATCTCGCTATCAGCTTTAATTTCATCAAGCATTTGTTGAGTGATGACATGTCCCATGTCATTTTTAGGAGATAGAATTGTTCTCCATTTATTACTACGTTCTGTAAGTTATGAAGCAATTGATGCAATATCTGTATTAGTAACACTCTTTCTATAGTTTGTTGTTGATATCTTGTCATCAACTATTTTTATAAGTAGGAAGGCAAACTAATCATCCATTGTGGCACTATTGAAACGCATACGTATGTTTGTAGATGATGTTATTCTATTCATGTACTGACACAAATATGACAATTTAATGCAAGCATTAGGCTCATCAGCGGGACTCCACGTAGAACAATAAGAAATGTGTGTCGGAATTACCTGATAATAAAGGTGTGATGTCATTCAACACAATCTCACGTATCTTGAGATCACACAAGTGAGATGTTCTAAATATATGCAGAGGAGTATGTCCGGGTGCATCAAATATTATAAGTCCACCTTGCTGGTTTACTACGATACGAAACAATGTTGTGCGATACCATCCCGAATAATTGATGCTTTCTGATGCAGTTGATGGCTAATTTCACGTGTTCGTGCAGTAATGAACGGATGTGGATTAGATCGAAAAGGTGAGGTAAGACCCAATTTTGTCAGTGTATTACCAGTCATCTTATAAGTCATATTATACATGAACCAGAGCTATATTGAAGATATTGTCTGAAAATGTGATATCAACTTCATGTAATTTCTTGCGTTCCTAAGAAGGAAATATTCACTAAATTATTTTTTGTGTGCATCTCAATGTGGTTTCGGATAAGACACTGCACATTTAATCAACATGATGAGAAACACCTCTCTCAAATTACCTACGGCGTTAGATATAGATGTTTCCTGTAGGGCAGCATTCCAGTTGTTAGCATCTTCAAGTAGTCCATGTGCATTACATGCATCCCTGAATGTATTCATACTTTGCGCATTGATAGTTTTGAAGTCAGCAAAGCTCCATGTAAGTCTAACATGTTGTAGAAGCAGTCTCAAACAAACAGAAAACGTATCAGTATCACTTTCCTATATAAATTCAACGTAAAATGAGGACGCACTTCCTTGTGAGTTAGCGTAAACGGAGACGTGTAACCAAGGTACTTTTTAAAACTTTGTCTTACGAAAATATTTTCAATAAATTTATGAATTGTACTCGGTCACAGAAAAAACAAACAATCTTCACTTTCAACTACAGGTAAGTTTTACTTGAGGGTTAGGTTTAAATTAGATATACTTACAGTACATATATGACTATCCCACGCCCCCTTTCAAAAATAAAGAAATGTAGGATTTTTCACCACTTTAAAAAAAATCCCGCCCTCATTTGTATTTATTTACATGGTTTAATATATTTTTAAAGCATGCCCTACTCCCATACTATCACATGTGTCAGGCAAACTCACAATCGGCGCTATTCATGAGGTGTTGGGCTATAGTTTACCGGCGCCGAATATGCGTTTGCTTAAAGTTCTAGAAACAATTGATATTAAGTTATTAAAAGGACAAAGAAATGGCCTCTTCGGCTTAATGCGATCCACTTTTGACCACTTTCTTTTTGTTTCTCCCAAACGTGTCACTGATTGATCTTAATTTGAAGAGGTTAAATAACGTTTTTGAACATGCACGAATCCACCAAGAAATACATATCATAGGATTTCGCCTTTGCCGCCAATGTAGTCACCCTCACCTGCGAAACGTACCCACTATTTATTTCTATGTTTATTTAGCGACAGATATATTTCTGCCTTCCGATAACCTTTGAGATAATCTTCGCGTGTGTCTTTGCACGGAATAACCAAATATGTATTTACTGGTCAAATAACTCTACATACAATTGATCGAGTTCTGTTTCTTCCGGCCAGGTGCGCGTCTGTGTAATTAGGTTTTATATATTCCTGCTTCATGCGATTTCTGGTATACGGGACACGATATTCAACAGGAATGCGAGGTAAGGGCCTTCTATTTATTATTTTAAATGTGCCATTCCTGTCATAATTAGTGGTTAAATGCTTTCATTGCTTTATTCTTTATGCCGTATTGCATTTAGTATTTGCAGCTCTTTCTACCGTTGACTATGTCGCACGGTGTTTCGTAGTGTACAAGTATTATTCTTAGTATCCTTATTGTATGTTTTACTTCATTTAACTGTATATAAGTCATATTTCCATTAATACGTGAATTTGTGCAGCTAAATGTCTGTTCACTTTACATTTAAATGTATGCACGTTTATACAGTCGAGGAAACAGGGAGCAGGGAGAGAATTTCAAAGCCAAGTTGAGCAAAGAAAATACTATGTTTGAATATAGAGTTCTTCGGCAAATTGGACACTTTAAAGTGAAAGGGTAGGATTGTGCTTATAGTTGGGTCGTCGGCGGTATTTGTGTTGAGGGGTACAGATGCTGTAAGTTCGACGAAGCAAATATCGTAGAAGTACGTGTAAGACAAGTACAGGGGGTTCACAATGCAGAGATGAGACAGGGGCTGGAACTTGGTAGACCGCGTGGGCCTCGCTTTTGCACCCTGGGCAAGAGGACGAGACTAGTCTTTGTGCACCAGCCCGGATGTAGCGACAATACTCTATGCATGAGCGAATTGTGGCTTTATATAGGAGTAGGATCCCTCTATAAAGAAAGTGTGAGAAGTTTTCTAGCACGGTAGCAAGGGGCCCGCCTTCTTTGTAGCATACTTGGTAGTATATTGTATAGATTTATTCCAATTCATGGTGCCGGTAAATGTTACATCGAGGAGTTTGAACGTTTCACTCATAGAACGCGTGATTCCTTTAGAAAACTAAGGTTGTTCGGTGTTCTTCATTATTACCAGTATAAATCCTTCTCCCTCTTAAGTTAAAGTATCTTGAACTGCAACACTTCTACCAGCCACTTAAGCTTTTTTTTAAATTTAACGAAGTGGTTCAGTGATTCAGTGTTTTACTTATGCATGTTTTTGTATGTTAAGCTAACAAAAGTTGCTGGTTGGGCGACTGCATTTATAGAACTCTCCATCACAACTCTACAGGGATAAGCAGACCTCAGGTTACGCAAACGTTGTTTTCGCACGTCGCCATACTGTCCGAATAAACTTCTTTTCTACAACGTCGTCTATAGTCGGACGATTATGATATTCTAACGTCGGCTGGGATGTCCTTACTTCCCATCAGTTTGTCGACCTCGTCGACCGAACCCGCTGTTGTTATATAGCCACAGTAGTGATCCAACATACAGTCGAAGTTTCCATCGTTGTAGGGTTCTTCTTCTTCTTCTTCTTCTTCTTCTTTTTTCTTCTTCTTTTTCTTCTTCTTCTTCTTTGTCTTCTTCTTCTTTTGTTTTATTCACCTTGTTTTATAACACTTCTTGTAAATGTTATATATGAGAAAAACCGCCAGTTCAATTGAGTTTGAAAAATGTCTTTGACGTTTAATTTGTTCTTGTATAATACTTTTAAATCCTACCCCAGCCGCTATCTCTTACCCTCTCACTCACTCTCTCTCTCTTTCTCATATATATATATATATATATATATATATATATATATATATATATATATATATATATATATATATATATATATATACGCGAAATTGTAAGTGTAGAGAAGAAATATTCACACCAGTCGCCGGACTCAAACTCCGGAACACAAGTTATATTTTACACTCAAATTCCAAGGTATTTGCCCTCCCCCCACGGCCGTTCTCAATAACTCGGTAAATCAGCGAGTGATTAATTCTATTTAAAGGCAGTTGTCGTAAAGAGTTCGATTTTTGAAAGGAACATCCCATTTAAGGCAGGGTCAATTATAAATATTTGATTGTTCTTTATCTATATCCGTATACGTTTCATCATTACAGGAATCGTGAGTGTAGAGAAAAAGTATTCAAACCGGTAGCCGAACTCGGATCCCAGAACACGAGTTATATTTCAAACTCAAATTCCTACGTCTTTGGCCTCACGACCGTTATCAACGTATTTGACCCCACGGCCGTTATATATATATATATATATATATATATATATATATATATATATATATATATATATATATATATATACGAAGTATGTCTAAAAAGAATCCGAACTTAGGCCAGACAAAATATTTCAAATACGTGACAGAGTTGGACCCTAATCCCCTTCAAAGTAGGACCCTTCTGCTTGCACACACTGAGCCCGCCGATGTATCCACTGCCGGAAACACCTATGTAAATCTTATTTTGCAATGGTGTTCATCTCCGGTGTGGCGTTCCGCATTATGTCTTCTCCAGTTTAAAAAAAATATATATACATATATATATATATATATATATACATATATATATATATATATATATATTATATATATTATATATATATATATTATATATATATATATTATATATATATATATATATATAGATAGATAGATAGATAGATAGATAGATAGATAGATATATAGATAGATAGATGTATATGCTGATTAAGTGAAAATAGAATGATCTTCTCTGCCAATCCGCCACGTCTGATTGGCGGCCTCATATGGCAGACATAACTACCGGGACACGTAGCTCTCACTCGACATCTAATTAAAAAAGTCAACCTGATGGAATTTTAACCTGACGTGGAAATTTACCTTTCTAACCCTAATTGTTCATATCCGCATCTAATTATTGCTACAGTATTTATGATATTAACAGATCAGTTTGAGCACTCAGAAAAATCATGGGCATTTTCGGTTCTGACCATTTGTTTATAAACTACTGAAATGTTATGCATTATCAAACGGCAACATGAGTAAATTGAGCTGTGTTTTACCGTGATTAGAGAAGACATACTTCATCTATTTTTTGGCCCATTTGTTTGTTTTTTTGTCTAATACAAATTGATCATCGATTTATAGGCTGGCACAGATACCCCATTGACTGACATTAGCTTTTAATTATTTATCTGATTAGATATCGATCTGTCCGTTTCACGACCGGTCGCGTTTCATCGATATCAGTGTATGTCTCGTCGCTACGCGTTGCCTGATCAGCTGTCGGAAAAGGCGAAACAAAGCAAAAAGAAAGAAAGAAAAGAAGATAACAACAGATTTACGATTGCAATTATTATTTTTTATTATCATTATTAGTATTTTTATTATAATCATTATTTTCATTATTTTCATTATTATTATTAGTAGTAGTAGTAGTAGTAGTAGTAGTAGTAATTTTATTTTTATTATTTTATTATTATTATTATCATTATGATTATTATTATTATTATTATTATTATTATCATAATTATTTTTATTTATTATTATTATTTGATTATTATTATTATTATTATTATTATTAGTAGTAATTTTATTTTATTTTATTATTATTATCATTATTATTATTATTATTATTATTATTATTATTATTATTATTATTATCATAATTATTTTTATTTATTATTATTATTTGATTATTATTATTATGTTATCATTATTATTATTCTTTTTATTACTATTCTTTTTATTATTGTTATATATTTTTTTATAATTTATTATTATTTTATTATCATTATCATAATTATTTTTATTATTATTATTATTATTATTTACTCACAATAAGTTTTTAGAAGAGTCATTATCGGTGATCGCCAACTTGCAAAAAAAGTTAGTCTCCCCTCGGATTTCAGTATTATTCGTGTCTTTATACGGGGTCTGAGTGGCGCTTTTCGTTTTTCGATGTTTCCATTTTCAATGAAACTTCACAACCATTTCGCACAGTACCAATATTGGAATCACTGCGTTTTTTTGTTGTGGGCACATAAAGTGTGTAAAAAAGAATTGCTTGTACATATATATCAACATATATTGTTCGAGTTTCAATCCCGGCTTGAGGCATTTACTGGTCAAGCCGCACTGAAGAGCTGTGATACAGCGAAACAGTCGGTATGTGGATGACTGGGTAGAGCTTATGTGTAAGGATATCGCGAACTGCCATTACCTTTAAGGCATAGCTCATTGGGTAAAACTAATTCAAGCTCTGGCACTTGACAATGTTTACATGGAGATATCACTTACATTCAATTAGTGTCATATGATAGCGTAAGGGTAGGAGCACCGATTGTCAGCTTGACGGTCGAGTTTCAATCCCGGCTTGAGGCAATAACTGATCTAGCCGCACTGAAGAGCTGTGATACAGCGAAACAGTCTGTATGCGGATGACTATATATATATATATATATATATATGATTATTTTTATTTATACAGACATGTACAAAATATGCGACACTGACATGTTGTTATCGATCAACAGCTGTTAGAAACTGAGATCTCATCAAGTACAATCTCGTATGTTTAGTGTGACAGACTGTCGGAAATTTTATCTTGAAAGCTTAAGCGTGACCGATAATTTAAAAAGATTTTTCGACTTACACGTAACAGACTAACAAAAATAATATTTCAAACGTTAGCACGGGTGACTTGCGACACTGTTATACAATTTAAAATTCTAGCTCGGTAGATTGACCTACAGATGGACAGTCCCTATATATGCGTCTCCCCACGAGGGCAGACTAAGACAAAAGGTCGGTTTTCAATAGGGGGAAAATCTAGCTCCCTACAATGAAGCACTCTCTACTGGTACACACATAAGAATTGCCCCATTTTAAGATGATCTCTCCCTCACTGACCGAGGGCAGAACAGATGAAATGTAGTATCAGAACAGATTCTACAATTTAATAAATTTATTTTATAAAAAGTAGAATTAAAATTTTGAACAAATTCGACACAAGGCCATGAAAAGTCTGAGGAAAATAGGAGTTGTTGGTAATACTTGGCTATTTATTTGTCTATCATTTTCTTAGCTAGACTCATTGCAATCACCACAATACCACATTTCCCCTAGTGGCCATTTTACTTCTTTGACAAAACGTCAAGGCTGCCTACAGATATGCAGTCTCTTAAAGAGATACATGGAGAAGCGTACAGAGAGAGAGAGAGAGAGAGAGAGAGAGAGAGAGAGAGAGAGAGAGAGAGAGAGAGAGAGAGGGCGGGGGGAAGAGAGAGAGAATGAGAGAGATACAGACAGACAGACAGACAAAAAGACAGCAAAAGGCAGACAGTAAGAGAGAAAGGGGAATATTTTTCATAAAAACGCAATAATCGCTTACTTGTACGCTTGAATTCAAAGGTAATAATAATAAAAAAAAGATTTCACCACACTTACGCTCCTCAAGCCTCCTGACCTTGCTTATGACAAAATAAATAACACCTTAATCGATAAAATGTATTTTTATCGTTCGTAAATATTTAAACGCCAAAAGTGACGCAGTAAAAGATTACTTGATAAATTTTGATTGGAGTAAATTTTGGCTCACCTTTTAAATGTGTGCATCTCATCTGATCAAGCAGGATATTGATGTCAATTAATGAATCGATCATAACTCAGTTGTAAGCGAGACTGTTGTGATAGTGTTATATAGTCATGTGTTAAGAAACTTTGAACGTTTAAAAAGCCCTATTCCCCCGTACGCTAGGGTGACGTTCTTCTCCAGTTTATGTTTTTTTCCTTTCCATCGCTCATAAAAACGTATTCTCCAGAGGCGTTAGCTTTAGTAAATAGGAAAACATTAGTATGCAAAAAATGATCTCGGACAGTTAGCTGGAACATGTTCATACAAGATTAAGATGGCGTCAAATGATATATAATTCAATACTATTCCGTAAAAATAATTGAGTTCTCTTTGTTAACACTGTCGTTAATTTTAAACGAATGAAAAAAATATTTAAGCGATATTATTTACTCCGCTACTAGTAGTGAGTTCCTTAGCCCACATGATAAACATGCGACACGAGTGCTTATGGCTGGAACTAATCTGGTTTCCTGGTTTCGAATCTCGATGTCGATACGCTTTTTACGTCTAGCAAGATTGATGAGTCGCAAAACGACGACACAGCTCTCAATGAATATATATATATATATATATTTATTATATATATATATATATATATATATATATGTGTGCGTATATATATATATGTATATATATGTGTGTATATGTATATATATATACATATATATATATATATATATATATATATATATATATATATATATATAAAAAAAAGAAAATATGTAGATAAGAAATTGCATAAAAGTACATAAAATGGATACAAATTTTATTACATCGAAAGTTCAGATGCAAGAATTTACATTAATCCTTAAACCATTGTTTTTCAAAGATAAAACTCTTCTGGTCAGAGGATAATATTTGGTAATGTGGTATTTATAATAAATAGATAGATATAGAGAGTTTTATCTTTGAAAAACCATGGTTTAAGGATTAATGTAACTTTTTGCATCTGAACTTTCGATGTAATAAAATGTGTATCAACTTTATGTAATTTTATGCTATTTTTTGCAATTATTTATTTTCATCTTTCTTTCTTTAAAACGTATTGCTCTACTCAACGTATTGAACATTACTTTATCGCGATAGATCACTTTACGATACTTTACTTATTGTTAATTCTATTATCATTAGTATATATATATATATATATATATATATATATATATATATATATATATATATATATATATATATATATATATAAGATGTTTGATTAATAGATGTTAATCTTATGAAGCTGCGGTTTTTATAAGATAGTTCTCAATAACATGTCGATCTTTATTTTTGTATAAATCTTTCTTTTATACAAACATAGTTTGCTACATATATGCATACATGTTCTGGCTACTACTTTATTCAAAGTCAAGCTTCCGAAGGCCACAGTAACATATGCAGCCAAAATGTTTTCTCTCTCTGCAGTTTCAGTTTATTAAACAGGGTCTTGACTATGACTTTGTTTGACTAAAGAAAAACAGTCGATATGCCATAAAACAGAGAAACCATACGAATCAATGATGTATAGTAGACATTCTATTCATAACCATATCACAAACACTCGATATCTAAAACATAAAATCAAACGAACCGTGTTAGCCATCGTGTTTTAGTATTAAATAGCTGATTAAGGCCAATATGTTGTATAACAAACAAAAAAAATAATAAGCTCAAATTAATATTATGTTTAAGTCTCAAATAACTCAAATAAATCTTAAACACACGGTTCATCGTCAGATAACCGAGGTTACGAGACGTTGAGCCTGTTCCGGACTAAGATTAGTGACCATTTATGAATAGCGGGTGATGTTAGCAAACAGTCCATGCAGGTATATAAAATATGGGCCAGTCTTGATGGCAAATATAAGCGGTGACTAGTGTCCTGTCACGGGGATAGTTCGCGCCATTCCTTTCCGTTTAACGCAACAAGACAGTGAGTAAACACTCGACTTAAGATTCTTTTAAGTTGAGAAAAATATTTTTTTATTAACTAAAATAGTTTAATACACCGTAAAAAAGCTTAATCCAATTTATTAATGAAGATTTACAAAATTGATATTGTGTTATGAATTTAGATAACAAAATCAAAGTTGATGGACCGTAAAGTAAGGCAAATCAAACCGAGAAGAGTAAATGAGCTAATAAACCGATCATTATAAATATGTGACAACACTTCTAGGCGTATTTGTTTGTTATGTGGGATATATGTAGTTTCAATTTGTTTTATGCAAAGGTGGAAAAGGGAGTGGAAGCCTTTCGTAAAATAGAACATATTTCCGCATTTTGTGAAACTTACACATTAAGAATTAGACATCAGTTTATAAGTATACCGCAAATTTAAGTTTTTGGGGGAGAATTTTAAAAAGGTTTAGTGAGCAAAATACGAGCAACTCTGCCTTGTTGAAAACTCAAATATTTTAAATTTGCATTGAATATTATCCATCCTCAGTAGACACCAATTAATCAATATTCCCTGAATTTCGTAGTTTTCTTAAGACCGCTTCAGTTAAAGCTTTAACTTTGAGACTTTTTCTAGTAGCAAACTCATGTCATATACGTTGATCAAAATTGATATAAGGATTGTAGATATAAGGTTTACTAGAATTATATTTTAATTTTGATCTTCGTAAGGTGACATAAAAAATTAGGGATAAATATTTTTTCTGGACATTGATTTAGCCTGTCTTGGAAGAGGTATTCTTCTAGTATATATATATATATATATATATATATATATATATATATATATATATACAATAATATTTATAAATAAATATTAATTATTTTAATACCTACAGACATCGATGTTTCATGCTAACGCAATCTTCAGTGTAGGAACTAATTCTCAACGGTCGGTGGGCGCGAACCCCGATCACAAATCGCCACTGATTCGTAGTTGAGGATCTTATCCATCGGCCATAGCCAATTAGTTAGTAAACATAGAGGAACTTTAAATGTAAATAGCGAATCGGCGGCTAGATACCAAGTAGTATAGAGTGATCTACGAAACGGCGTTCGGATCGTGCATATAGCTATTTGCACTGCTTGTTATCAAAGTTACTCGAGAGTGCCCAGCCTTTGTGGGAGGGGGATGATAAACAATAATATTTATAAATAAATATTAATTATTTTTATACCTACAGACATCGATGTTTCATGCTAACGCAATCTTCAGTGTACGAACTAAGGAATAACCGTTCCAAGACGAGCAAATATGAAATACGGGGAATCGTGATTACATGATGTTTTATAACTATGGATAAATTTCAACGCAAAGTTGATACATTTGAATTTTCACATGGGAGGTTGTGCCTATATGATCAAAAAACACTCTTTAAAATACTTTCAAGGAACAGGAATTTGGGTAATATTCATTAATTTATACCTAATACCTATTGTTAAAATTTGAAAACATCAGAGGTATCAGAATTTACAACTCTCTTTTTACCTCTTTTATATAAAACTTAATTAAACTAATTAGAGCCTATATGTTTACCCTTTACGTCTAATGGCTGCGTACCAATTTGTATAATGATCGGTAAATTAGTGAATCATGTACAAACAAATATATAAACACATATGCATAGCTAAGTTTATATATATATATATATATATATATATATATATATATCCTATGTCACTCGCAGCGATAAATAGATTTCTTCGTAGTATAATTCTGGAGTTATAGATCGGGCATATATACTATTTTGTTTCTTATATATATAAAGTGTACGTTGAGTTTCGCTTTGTTTTTACTTTCTCTGGATGCTGTGTGGGTTTCAATGATATGGCTAACATAATTCATTTATATGCCTGGTTATTGACATGATGTGGACATCCTGGTATTTGGCCGTTTCACAAGCGGAATCGCCTGAACATCTCAAATGCATCATTGGTCATCGGTCATTTTGTTCATAAGATTACAGAGCGCATGTCTTTTACAAGAGTGGAATGGTAAATTGGCTGGAATTCTTTTGACACTCAGGTTTGAATGAATAAACAATTATGCATGACGTCTCTGAAGACAATTAATTTGTGATTTAGCCACGAAAGAGGACATCGATGACAACACCTTCTAACGGCGTGGTTAAGGAACTTTATAATGAAAAGACAAATGGATGCATCTGTCATGTTTGTTGGTCAGTACCGATGGGTAATGGTCAAGGGTAAATATGTGTGGTGGTAAGAGTTAAGTTGCGTATACTTGAGAATCACACCACGTCGGGGGCATCCCCACAGGTAGTAGCTCGAAATTAGGAAGTGTTAGTGAAAAATGTCAGAAATATTGAAATATATTCAGAAGTCATGCGATGATATTCATATGGATTGTAAGCATGGTCTTCCCTTATATTTCTCTATCTATCGATCTATCTATCGCACTCTCTATATGTATATTTATTCAAATCTATCTAGCTCTTGTCTCTATCACTTTGTGTTCTCTCTCTCTCTCTCTCTCTCTCTCTCTCTCTCTATATATATATATATATATATATATATATATATATATATATCATTTTCATCTACGTACTATACGTTTCATCCTTACGGGAATCGTCAGTGTAGAGAAGGTCATTCAGACCGGTCGCCAGAATCAAACCTCGGAACACGAATGATGTTTCAAACTAAAATCTCGACAACTTAGCCTACACGGCTGTTATAAACAACCCGGTAGATCAGCAAAAGAGTAATCTCATTTAAAGGCAGCCGATGTCAAAATGTTTTACTAGTGAAAGGAACCCGCATTAAGCCACGATAACGGCTGTGGTGATACTACTCACTACAGTAACCAGCCTTGATTTTTAGGGGGCGACAGATAATTAAAAATATTTCTGTTTTATCTATATACGTATACATATTATTCTTACAGGAATCGTCAGTATGGAGAATATTATTCCTACCGGTCGCCGGATTCGAATATATATATATATATATATATATATATATATATATAATTTATTTTAAAACTCTATGTTACATATTTAAGAAATATATATATATATATATATATACGTAGATAGATAAATATATATATATATATATATATATATATATATATATATATATATATTCAAGATACAAATACAGTTTGTTGATCTCTTTAACTGCTCGTGTAAATTAGCCGCCGACTCGCTATTTACAAAGTTAAATTCCTCTTTAATTATTATGGCTAATGAGTTAACGCCCTTGACTGCAAATCAGTGGCGATTTGTGATCAGAGTTCGCGCCCGCCGACCGTTGAGAATAAACTTCCTGCACTGAAGATTGCGTTAGCATGAAACATCGATGCCTGTAGGTAATAAATAATTAATATTTATTCATAAATATTTTTATATATATACATATAACTATATATATCACAAGTTGCTTAAAAACATAACGTGCTGGATTGTATGTTCTATATGAGATAATATAAATTATAGGTTTTAAATATTATACATTGCAGTGTCAGTGGAGGGTGCATGGGGTTCATCAATCTAGTCATCCTAGATTTGAGTGATAATCGCAGAGACAGTTCTGAAATGTGGTTTAAGAACGGGTTATTGGGCGGACTTTGACGGTGTTCATTGTTTGTTTGTTTTTTTCTCAGAGAAAAAGATATGACATGTGTTTAAAAGGATGTCCGTTTCCAGTAGGGAAGGGGTATTAAATGTTTTTATTTTAAACAGTTCTTTAATTTTGCTCATCATTTTTTTAGGCAGGTTATCTTTTGGGTAAGTTTGTTCAGAAACATTTTTACAATCTATAACGTTTGTGCGGGAATAATTACGCTTGTGAGTTGGTATATTTTTCATATATTTGCTTGTTTGTTCTGTGTGGATAATTTTAGTAGAGGTCGACATATTTTATACTGGAATATTATCTTAGGAAGTCATAATTTTTATTTAACTCGGGTTGTAACGATAGCACTCGAGTTTTTTTACTCCCATTCTTGTTATTTAAGGATTAACTTGAGCGGGCGTCGCTAAACAGTGTCTCCGTCATTTGTTACCTTTTAAGACATCTACCAGCGGTAAGGGTTTCATTTGGTGTAAAGTTTTAAGAATGTCTATAATGTTTGGTATTTCTAGTAAGTTGATCAGTTAATTAGATATCCTATATGAATAGATAAGAGAAATAAGTGATAATGAGATGTAATAATTGTGTCATTGCTGTTGTCGCGATTGTAGAACGATGTATTTTCGAGTGTAGGTGTTGCATGTAATTCAGATTTCTCCCTTTTTCTGATTCAGACTCGCTTGAAATTTTTTACTGCTCGTGATTTCCAAATCTGTAGGTTTGTTCCGTTAACATTTGTATTTTTTAATTGTTTGTGCTCACATCCTCTTTTAAAATAGTTAACCATTTCCGATAGTCGGAACTATTTTCACTCTCATACACAAATTGACTACCCTTGCACCCCCAACATTCGGAACGATATTTGATGGCCACAAACGTTTGGTATCGACGTTTATTAGCGTATATCGTCTTGTTATTTTACATTAGATACTCTGAAATGTCGCCTTGCAATACCTGCAATACATATTTTAATTAACTAAGTACATATTCAAAGAAATAGAGCCACCAACAATTATTAATTTAAAAAAAGTTGTTTATAATCTAACAAGCAAGATTTTTTTAATTAATAAAGGTAATTGGTTCTATTTCTTTATATATATATATGTATATATATATTATACATAATATATATATATATATATATATATATATATATATATATATATAGAGAGAGAGAGAGAGAGAGAAAGAGGGAGAGAGAGAATGAGAGAGAGGGAGAGAGAGAAAGAGAGAGGAGTATTAGAAGGCTATCGCAATTGCATTGTGATAGCCTTAAAATTCTCCTCTATATAGATATATTGCACACAATGCTTCATACAAACTACATCTCCTTAAGTATATATATATATATATGATTGCCTGGGAAAACCTCCCACCGTACACACGCAAACCCCAAACACCGATGAAGACTGAAGGATCAGTCGAAAATTTTGTTCTCCATACCATCAACAAGAAAAAACTATTTTTCTTTACAGAACAATTTATATTCCTACACGTAACAAAATAAATAGAAAAATAAATAATAAAAAGTTATAACACAATATAAACTATTTTTTCACATTATTATTATTTTATTTTTTTATATACATACCTATATATATATATATATATATATATATATATATATATATAAGCAAACATTATTAATAACACGGAGTGGTTTTGTTTGATGCGACTTTTTTTTATTTTTTCAATTTTCCGAATTGTCCATCTAATGTGTCGGTCCAATTGATATAAATATGATCCATGGCTTTCTTTTTCCATTCTTTTTTCTTTTTTGCAAGTACTTTCGATTTGAATCGTCAAATCATCTTCAGGCGGTATTAGTTTTAGTGTCTTTTCTGTTGTGCTCATTTTTGAATTATAACGGCAAGTAGATTATATTTGAAAACGCGTCTGTAAAATTGAAATGTACATGAGAGCGTGATGGCGTTCTACACATACGAGAGATTTAAAGTTTGACTGTTTAAACCGTTAAGAAATTGATGACGTTAAATAAAATGCATACAATTCAAACGCATAACTACCTAATGGCTAAGAATTTGGTAATGTTAATTATTATGCTAGACACTTTAAAATGTTGCGACTAGTTTCATAATTAACATTATTAATTGTGGGATCTTTAGTTTTTATGTAGAGGGCTTCGAGTATTTTTAATTTTTTTATATTGGTATAATGGTGTATTATTTTGGTATGGTTAACAAGGATGTTTCTATATTGGGAGGGGGAGCAATTATGTTTTTTTAGATGTTAGCATATAGAGCTAGTGTCGGAGAGATGTAGGGTGATTCTTCGGGATAGTGTTGTGGAAGTGAAACCTATGTAAGAATTAGTTTTTTTTTTATTGTTGTCGGAGATACATTCTCCCATAGGGCATTGGAACTGATATATTACATTGGTTGTTCCTAATGTATTTTGGGTTTGGGAATTTCTTAACGGTTTAAACAGTCAAACTTTAAATCTCTCGTATGTGTAGTACGCCATCACGCTCTCATGTACATTTCAATTTTACAGACACGTTTTCAAATATAAACTACTTGCCGTTATAATTCAAAAATGAGCACAACAGTAAAGACACTAAAACTAATACCGCCTGAAGATGATTTGACGATTCAAATCGAAAGTACTTGCAAAAAAGAAAAAAGAATGGAACAAAAAAGCCATGGATCATATTTATATCAATTTGACCGACACATTAGATGGACAATTCGGAAAATTGAAAAAAAAAAAAAAGAAAGTCGCATCAAACAAAACCACTCCGTGTTATTTAATAATGTTTGCCTAAATGAAAATATGCTGCCTAAATACACACAATATATATATATATATATACATATATATATATATATATATATATATATATATATATATATATATATATATATATATAGTGTGTGTGTGTGTGATCAGTTGATCATCTTTTCAAAACATTCTACCAAAGTTTGATAGGTAAGAATGTAAAATAATTCAAAATATTCAAAATATTTTGTAATTGTCTTGCAATTTTGCTACACTATAGAATAGATAAAATGTTACAGAATGAGGTTTTCACAGTTTTCTCATTGTTCCACACATTTGTCCATATGAATAAAAATATAACTTTTTTAGTAGTAATTAACGAATAAATGTGATATTTACTATTAGTAGTTTTGCGTTCGGATGAGAGCAAAGATGGTTTGCTCTTTTAAATTACATTTGCTGCTGATAACAAAGATGACATTAATTAGAAGAATACTCGAAGTAGTATAACATATATTTACGAAAGTATTAAATCGAATTAGATTTTAGACAAAGGTCAACGTTAAAGAACAGAAAATGGCTATTCATAATAAAATATCTATCTATGTATATATATATATATATGTATGTATATATATATATGAAGAAGAATGGAAAAGAATTAGAGAAGCAAAAGCCAAATCAAAATTCAATTCAATTGCTCAGAGCAAGGTATATTCTGCAAAAAGGAAATTTATATACCTTGCTCTGAGCAATTGAATTGAATTTTGATTTGGCTTTTGCTTCTCTAATTCCTTTCCATTCTTCTTCATATCTACCTGCTCTATCCTGGATATTGAGCTGTATACTCTTCACAATAGGTTTTACTTTTCCTAAAAGTTCGCTTTAGTACACCTCTTTATGTATATATCTATATATCTATATATATATATATATATATATATATATATATATGTATGTATGTAGATATATATATATATATATATATATATGTATGTATATATATATATATATATATATATATATATATAATATAGTACGGATGATATCGATGACAAAATCCGTTCGAGAAATAGACCGAGTGTACTACATCATATATATATATATATATATATATATATATATATATATATATATATATATATATATACATATATATACATATATATACTTATATATACTTAAACATATATATATATATACATATATATATACATATCTATATGTACATATATATATATACACACACACACACATATATATATATATATATATATATATATATATATTAACGAAAAATACGTCCTATAAAGTAAACGGTGACTCATGATGCAATTTCCTACATCTTAATCAATTAGGAAGTGAGATAATCGAAATAATAGTAAGCAAAATAACAACGAACGCTGTCATCAATGACCAATAACAAATAATTGCATAAAATAAATTAAATATTTAGGTGATAAAAATCGTACATATTTCTAGACAGGGCCTCTTGGTCCAATGGTAAATACGCTGGACTATAGACATCAATATATATATATATATATATATATATATATATGTGGGTCTTTGTGTGTGTGTGTTTGTGTGTATGCATGCATGCATGTGTGTATGTTCTACAGTATATAGATGTATCATTTAGTTTTTTGCGTGTGATATATGAAGACGAGTCTCTTGATAATTGGGGTATGCTGCATAATGATTTACCGTTTTTGTCTTCCCAGATCTTCTTATTTTCTCCTAGGAAATAAACATGACCGCAGAGCATGGTGCGAGAAGGCGGAAGAATAACAATTCATGTCGAACTGAGACGAATATCAAAACATGCCGAAACATTGTGAGAATCATTTAAGAGACGGGCGACATTCTATAACTTTATTCTATAAGTTTATTTTTTATCGACATTTTTTCTTCTTTCTTTACTTTTTCCACGTTTCTGAATCATTATTCTTTTTCTTTCACTTTCATTTTGATCACCAAAATTAAGCAAGATTGAGTCTGGTCAGTACTTGAATGGATGACCATTTGGGAAATCACAGCTACCTTATGTGGTTTTTCAGCCAACGGCCAACAACGAACCTACAACTCTAACAAACGAAACAATCCTGAGTCAATATTTGTGCTCTGCGCCGATCAGAGACTGACAGGCGATTACAGATCGATTTGGGATTCATTTTAAATGTTTTCTATGGTTTTCTTTGTTAATGTGTAGTTTTACTTTCATTTAACTTTCAGTTGTTTCCTGTTTCTTTTCTCGGGGTGATGACAGTGGTTTAGTAGATATTGTTCCTGAGTGAGAACTCGGCTTGTCTTGTTCGTAGTTCTACCGGTTTCATAGAACAATATCCATTGAGTAGGTTGGCAACATTCACGTGGCCCCCCTTGTGAGTACCCATACTCAAGCAGATAAACAAAGGCGTAAGATGCTGATTGATATGTTTTACTTCTTTTTACTTTCTTATTAATGTTATTTTATCACTTCGTTTCCCTTTCTCTTTTGGTATTCTCACTTTCCTTCGTTCTCCATTTTAATGTCTACTTGCCATTAACGATTTATTTTTTCTTGCTAGTTAAAACAACCTCCTACTTCCGGTGTGGTATTTTAAATATATCAGAAATGTCATCCCTTGACGCACCATATATATATATATATATATATATATATATATATATATATATATATAGATATATATATATATATATATATAGATATATATATATATATATATATATATATATATATATATATATATATATATATATATATATATATAAATTACAAATATTTATTTTATCTGCACACTTAAAGTTTTAACCTCACGGGAATTGTCAGTGTAGAGCAAATTTATTCACACCGGTCGTCAGACTCGAACCCGGAACACGAGTTTAATTTAAAACTCAAATTCCAACGTCTTAGCACACACGGTCGTTTTTAACAACTCGGTAAATCAGCGAGAGACTCTTCTTATGCAAATGCAGCCGTCGTAGAGAGTTCGACTTTTGAAAGGAACTTTTCATTTAAGCCACAATGACGACTGTGTTAATATTACTCGCTACATTGCTGAACCTAGTTTTGGGGGCGACAAATAATTCGGAATTTGAGTTTGGAATATGACCCGTGTTATATACAGTTAGGCACGGATGTCTATTTTGGCGTTACACACACACACACAAACACACACACCCACCCACACACACACACACACACACATATATATATATATATATATATATATATATATATATATATATATATATATATATGTATATATATATATATATATATATATATATATTTGTTGTGAAAAAAATGTATTTCAAATACGTGACGGGAGTAGGATCCTTATCCCCTTCAAAGTAGGCTCCTTGTGCTTGCACACATTAAGCCTACCGATCCATCCACTGCCGGAAACTCCTCTGGAAGTCTTCTCTTGGAATGGTGTTCTCCTCCACCGTTGCGTACCGCATTACCTCTATTTTCACGCCCTCTCCACAACAGCTGCACTCCGAGCAGTTTGGGGACTGCCAGAACGCTCATCCCCTCCGCAGATGATCGGCCCTTTTTGAATCGGTTGAACCACTCCTTAATTTACGTTAAACACCGTATCTTCTCCAAACACCTGCTGAATCTAATGCGACGGCGGAGATGAACACCATTCCGAAGGAATACTTACATATGTGTTTCCGGCAGTGGATGGGTTGGTGGGCTAAGTGTGTGCTAGCGCACGGGCCTACTGTGAAAGGGAACAGGGCCCGAACCCCGTCACGCATTTGAAATAATTCTTCTGGCCTAAGGTCGAATACTTTGTAGACAGGCATCGTATATATATATATACATATATATATATATATATATATATATATATATATATATATATATATATATATACATATATCTATATATATATATACATATATATATACATATATATATACATATATATATACATATATCTATATATATATATATATATATATATACATATATATATATACATATATCTATATATATATACATATATCTATATACATATATCTATATATATATATATATACATATATATATACATATATCTATATATATATATACACATATATCTATCTCTATATATATATATATATACACACACACATATATATATATATACATATATATATATATATATATATATATATATATATATATATATATGTATATTTGTTGTGAAAAATGTTTGGTAAGATGAATAAAATGTTCGTTTTTTTATATATAGAGAGAGAGAGGGGGGAAGAGAGAGACATAGAGAGAGAGAGAGAGAGAGAGAGAGAGAGAAAGGGGAGGCTTGTTCTTTAGTATTCTATTCTTTTATTCTTTTTATGTAATACTATTTAGAGTGCCGCTTGTCTTAATCGTGCAAATCAGAAGAATTCGACAGAGAAGTGCTTGTGAACAAAAGGCCTAAATAGATTGCTGAGACGTTTTAAAATTATCAAAAAGACAGAATAACCTACTTTTGTTACTGAACGTATCTATATTCTACCTATGTTCCAGGTTCCTCCTCTCTTTCTTCAACTTATATCACTCTCTCTTTCTGTTCTTTGCTCTCTATTCATCTATTCGTTTGTCTGTCTCTTCCTATACGTTTATCTAATACATCTAAATGTTTTATTCAAAATTCAATGAATATTCGGCACACGCATTTCGACACACTTGCGTGTTTACTCACACATGTATATATATATATATATATATATATATATATATATATATATATATATATATATAAAGAAGACTTTTTAGCAATCGGACTTTTGCTTGCATTCGGGCAGAGTTTTGACCAGCGTTTTCTTTCCCTACAACTTTTAATTCTTTTTTTTCAAATTTTAAATCTTGGCCATTGCCAACTTATCTATCCCAGCGACTTCCTTTGATGATAAGATTTTGATCTTTGAAAAGCCTGGCTTTAGGAAAATTTAACTTGAATAAATTGCCTTTTTGCGGAATATACCTTGCTCTGAGCAATTGAATTGAATTTTGATTTGGCTTTTGCTTCCCTAATTCCTTTCCATTCTTCTTCATATATATATATATATATATATATATATATATATATCCATGATAATATACATAATAACAACAAAATAACGACATTTAAATGTGTAATATCTCTTAATTGCTACTAGCGAACTTTCGTGGCCTTGTGGTAAAAGCGCCGGATCCCAATCACTGTTGTCCCGGTTTCTAATCTCTCTAGATTTAGCCACGTTGGTTACTGGTAAAACGGCGAAGCACGTCTGTATCCGCGGATAATTATATTTCGCAAATATAGACATTGGCTACATGTAAACATGAACGCATGAAAGGTAACAATGTTTCCCCGTAAAAAAGATATTTGAACACTTTTAATTGTCAATATCGAAAAAAAGAAAAAAAAGAAAAAAAGAAAACCCATTTAAATGCGATACATTTCTCATCTGCTACTATCGAGTTTTCGAATTGTATGGACGCCGAACTTTTGTACCCATGTCGAATCTCGCTAGCTATGATTAGCCGTAAAAGCGGCGAAAGACGTATCCATTGATCATTATATTTAACATGCCTATATAAATATACACATTAATATAATATGGATGTAAACACTGTATAAATTAACATATCTACATATTCACATGCATGCCTACATACACACGACTCATATATATGTCAGAATCTAGCGAGCTTTAAAACCGGGACCAAAGTGCTAAGGTCCGGTGATCTTACCACTGGGCCACGCTACTGGCAGAGGAAAATACTTCGTATATAAATGTTAACAATTGAGTTTGTGATGTTGTCTTTTTGTAATATTGGCAAATAAGCGTATCAAAAGATTGTTTTACTGGGAAGCATTACGTAAATGCTTAGGACGAAACATTGCCCCCTTTCACTAGATTATATATATATATATATATTAAATTCCCGAAACAGTTTTTCATGGTAAACAACTGATGATCCCTTAAAATAGTGTTAGAAACTAACTAATATAATAACTGTAAAAAATAAATTGACTTACATGAGTGATTTTCCACTGGAAGACTTGAGACTATAAGTTTTTTTTTTATATATATATATATTTTTTTATTATTTATTTATTTTTTTATATAGTTTCAATGGTTGAGAAACTTCCGAGATTATATATATATATATATATATATATATATATATATATATATTGAATAGAGCAATTAATTTTAGAGGTGAAAGATGCGAATAAGAATTGTAAAGTAAAATTACAGTGGGACCACAAGCATCTTACAAAAATATTTGGATTCCTGAACAATTTGAGTATTGCTTTCATTTCCAAATAACAGCTGCTCTATATTTTATTTTATCCTGACGTGTTTTTAGATATCATCCACCCTGATTTTACGCTCACACCTTAACATAAGACTCTTTACCTTTCGGCCCTTATTTTTGTTATTTATTTCTATTTGGTTTTACTTTATATAACAGTTTCAAAGTTAAATGTTGCCGATAATATTTACAACTACATTATCGGCTTTCCCTATCCTCTGATAAGAAGAGTTTATCTTTGAAAATCCATGGATTAAGGATATGAGACTCCTTGCTCTGAACTTTTTATGTTTTAATAAATATTGTATCTTTACAATTCTTATTCCCATCTTTCACCTCTAAAATATATATATATATATATATATATATATATATATATATATATATATATATATATATATATATATTGCCAGAAAAATAATATTAGAACTCTTCTGACACCACGGGAAGTAAATACTTGATCCACAGGTTTAATAATATCAGTCTAATACATTCATCTGCAAATTAAATATTACAGATAAAGAGACAATAACTCACATTGAAATAATTATTCTATTTTACTGAAGATAAATCTGTTATTACACTAAAACAAGCCTTTTACAAATCCAAAACTAACCATGCTTAGCGACTTCATATATGATATGTGATAGGAGACATGATTTTTTCAATAAGGCCAAGGGGTTCGAACGAAATTATTTCAGTATAAATTATTATATTAAACGGGATTGAATTTAAATAAAATTTCATCAAAAATAAATCAAATGTTCATTTTTTTTATTTCATGCTTAAGTCTACATGATAATTATACTAATTATTATGCTGACATTGTCAAATAAAGGAGATAATTTTACTATATAGGACCAATTAGTCCACTCATATAGGTGAATCAAATATATGTATATATATATGATAATATTTATAAATAAATATTAATTACCTACAGACATCGATGTTTCATGCTAACGCAATCTTCAGTGCAGGAAGTTAAACCTATACGGTCAGCGGGCTCGAACTCCGATCAAAAATCGCCTCTGATTTGTAGTCATGAGCGTTCCCCCGTCGGCCACAACGGATTAGCTAATAATTAAGGAGGAATTTAACTTTCTCCCTACCGAGTCGGCGGGTATTTTACACGATAGTTGAAAGTGATCAACACACTGTGTTTGGATCTTGCATTAAGCTTGTTATTAAACTCACTCAGAGTGCTCAGAGGGGGCTTATATATATATATATATATATATACATGATCATTAGACATTATAATAACTATATTTGAATAATTTATCATGTGTACAATGTTGAAGGACTTCATATTTTATTCATATTAATAATATTTATATATATTGGAACATATATTATACGAAATACAGTCAGTAACATGGGCATATTATTTTTTGAAAATGTTAACATTTAAAGCGTGCATATATATACTCTTTTTTAAATTATTTTCTTTTATGAACCGATCATTATGAATTTACGAATATATATTTCCAGAAAACCGTTGACTAGCATCGCCAACTCATATTTTTTAAAGTTTACAATTAGTGCGACTACTCAAGCGTGTCCCCCCAATCCATTTAATCTTATAAGCTAATGAACGGATCCTTATGAATTTTGGAATATATATTCTGAAAAAAATTTAGAGTAAGTATATATATGTATGAAGCTTTTTTATGATAATTTATCTTTTTTATGAACGGATAATTATCAATTCTGGAATATATATTCTCGGCAAGCAGGTGAGTAACACTAGAACAATTTATTTGTGCATCCGCTCTTAAAATAAATCTTTTAAAATCGGGTGTACACAACACTTTAATAGAGAAACGTATTGCTCTACATCAAATTTTGAGTTATATTAAATAATATATTTTGAACGCAATCGGTCCGCGCGTATGAGCATCAATAATAGTATGTGCTTAGCCAAATCCTAAACTATTGCACTCATTATGAATGTGTGAATATGTATCTTAGGCTACATGGTACGTGAGCACATTATTGTTTTTAACAAAATCATTACCGATTCCACCATCGAAAATTTACCATTATAATATTATAATATATATATATTATATATAATATATATATATATATATATATATATATATATATATATATATATATATAAGGAGAGAGAGAGAGGGTTGCATTGTGATAGACTTCTAATTCTCCTCTCTATATATATATATATTACACACAATGCTTCAAGCAAACTACCTCTCCTTATTATATATATATATATATTTATATATATATATTTATATATATATATATATATATATGTATATATATATAAGTAGAGGTAGGTTGCTTGAAGCAGTGTGTGTAATACGTATATAGAGGAGTATTAGAAGGCTATCACAATGCAAGAAATGGAAATATGTGGGCGTTGGGAAGTAAGAAAAAACAAGTGATTTTAATTCATATATTTTTTCAAAAACGTTTTATTAATATTTGTTTTCCTATATAGCAAATCTTACTTGATTAGGCAAGACTTCAACACTGATGTAATCTGTGTGACCGTGTTCCATAATATATTTCGAGGAAGACCTCTTTGTTAAATGGTAGGTGTGTCAAATCTCAAAATACGTGTGGATGCCAATATTGCTTATAATGCAGTACATATTAATATCCGCAGTAAATGTAATAAAACTAAAACTATAACTGATTTTGTTCATGATTTTTATTACTAATTTAATTTACTCTTCATTTATTTTTTTCCTGAACATTTTATAATCAAACTAAAATGTAAGATTTTAAGAAAAATTAAAAATAAATAGTAAGTCCCACTTCGATTATTATTTTTTTTCATTCTAGCTTACATACACTATATATATATATATATATATATATATATGTGTGTGTGTGTGTGTGGTTGTGTGTGTATGTGTGGGGTTGTGTGGATGTGCCTTATTATATATTAAAATCAAAATAAGTAAGAGTAGATGTCAGTAATTTATGTATTTTTGCTCTCCTGAAAACCATACTCGGCTCGTCCTCATACACACGAACACACATACACACATTTATATATATATATATATATATATATATATATGTGTGTGTGTGTATGTGTGTTTGTGTGTGTGTGTGTGTGTGTGTGTGTGCATATATCGTCTTACATACATTAGCACAGTTTCACGTACATATACATATGTATAGATGCGTTTGCCTACGTATATGAGTGTAAATTTATCTGAGACTATATATATATATGTGTGTGTGTGTATATGTTTAATGTTATATAAAACTTTGAGTAAAAGATGGTAGACTCTCACCCTCAAGTATACTATCACACACACACCCACACACACACACACACACATATATATATATATATATATATATATATATATATATATATATATATATATATATATATGTACAACACATGTGAGCATTCCAAGAGATAGGACCGTAGAATTAAAGGTGAGCAAATAATAAAAATAAAATAATAATTTATCAGAAAATGTAAAAAAAGTATTTTTTGATCTTTCTCGAAAACTTGTCAGTCGAAAGTTAGACGAGCTGCGAAACCTTTTATCAATTTTAAACGTTTTATCTCTTTTCACTTTTTTATTTCCATTTTCTCCTCCAACGTATTTTAGTCTTTTTTTTTTGTTTCATTATTCATGTTAGTTCTTTTTTCGTCGTGTCTCATAAAGTTAAAACCATCTCCTTGATGAGACGAAATTATTAGCATAGGAAGGAATGATCGCGCTCGTCTTTTGTGCGTTGGATTCATTCAATCGGGATAAAATGGGGAAAAAGAGAGAAAAAAAAGCAAATACGAAATTTCGTAAACGATGTAAATCTATATGAAGAGTAAAAAAAATACCCAATAGAAATTCGTTTTTAAAGAAGTATTATGCTGTAAGAAGACAATACACTGATAGGTTTTGAATATAATCTAAAAATATGTGACCGATGGCGACAGTAGACAACAGATGCTGGTAACTAAAGCGCACTTCTAAAACTAGATGAAAAACATTTCTGAATTATTGTTTAAAGGAACTTCTATTCTGTTTTCTTACATTAAAACCATTAAAAAGCGTACGGTGTAAGTGAGTTGATGTGGTAGTAGATTTAAGCGGTAGAGTGAAAATACCTCCGACTTCCTGTGTGAATGACAGTATTTGAAGGAGTTTGAAAGCCGGAGAAAATGTAACAAAAATATTGAAAGCGAACAAAACAAAGGTATATAAATCGAAAACACACACCAGGAATTGGCTAGTATACTCGCCTAAGCATATTCGTATGTGAAGGCTTTGGTTAGAAAATTATAATGCTCAATGGAATCGGGCGAAATGCCTTTACTGTATTATAAAGATAAATCATTTAAAACGTGTTATTTGTTTTTCTCATCACTTTTCTAAGTGCGAAAATTGAGTATGCTCCATCGTTAGACAAACCAAGAAACAATAGAGATGAATCGTGCACGTGTCTCTTGTGCGGCGCTGTCTGTACCTGGCGGACCCTAGTTTCGTTATTATGTATCATGTAATAATATAAAATAAAATAAAAACTACTTGTTCTGTTCTTGGCCTTTTGGCTAAGATAAAAGTGTAATATCTGTTCCGATGAATACTGCACCCCATAGACTTGTATTGTCTTGGCCTTCGGGGTTTGATTTACGCCGGTCTGTGGGTCTGTCCTGTGCAGTTCTAGGAGGTCCACCCTCCCAAGCTTCGCCTCCCCTCTTTGGAGAGGAGTAAGTTTATTGCTTACTGCTTGATCCCCCCCCCCCTACCGAGGAATGCCGATGGGGCTGCCCAGGCAATTTTTAATGGCCAGAGTGCTCACCTCTCGGGGGCTGGCTTTTCAAACCCCACTTTCCCGACCCGACCTTAGGTCATATCTTACTTGTGTGAGTAAGATAAATACTGGCCTTGTGCCTAACTCCTGCAGAAGAGTAAATCAATACTCGTTTGTTTACAAATCTTGCAATAACCACGCCAAAATAGTCTCTATTAAAAAAAATACTAAAATGTTTTTTTCATGGCGAAGTTATACT
This sequence comes from Sepiola atlantica, assembly GCA_963556195.1. Taxonomy (NCBI): domain Eukaryota; kingdom Metazoa; phylum Mollusca; class Cephalopoda; order Sepiida; family Sepiolidae; genus Sepiola; species Sepiola atlantica. Next base: position 42,355,391 of record OY744515.1, read on the forward strand.
AAAGAAGAAGAACAATCACTTCGAAGTGCTTCTTTCACTAAAAAGGAAACTATGTATGATTTTGTTAAAAATCAGTGATCTAGTCAAATTTTAACGTTTAAGAATTTTCTGTTATCATATTTATAATATTATATTTTACAATAATTAACATAAGAACACATTTAATCCCATCATAGCGTATGCATCTTTCAACTAATACATGAAGCGAATAGACCTGGCAACCCTCGGCGATGTTAGTAACCTCTAAGTACGACGCTGTAGTATATATATATATATATATATATATATATATATATATATACAGATTAATACAAATGCGAGAATAAGATCATATTAGGAACTTTAACCTTCACGATGACGGAATGAGCGTGACATGAGTCTATTATGGTATCGGCTTGTATGTATATGGGTTCAATCCCTAATACTAACTTTTAAAATAAAGCCACTAATTTACCTATTGAGGATATATATATATATCATATATCACATCGGGCGAAACGTTGAGCTCATGGGTCTTTCACTGTTCCATTTTAAATTTCATACATATATATATATATATATATATATATATATATATATATATATATATATATATTTATATATATATATATATTATTACATAAAAATATCATAGTCTACGCCAATCAACCAATGTTTCGATGTTCTCACATATTTTCACAGATATTAGAAAATCGAAACTTTAGTTGATTGACGTAGACTATAATATTTTTTGTGTAATTTTATAAATGTTCTTCATGTTATTGAGCACTTTTGAAAATACTGGTTTTATGTTTCATTTTATCAATACATTTTAAATTGATTAATTAGATTATATATATGTATATCTATATATCTATATACCTATATCTATCTATTAATATATATATATATATATATATATATATATATATATATATATATATATATATATATATATAGTATGGATATATATATTCATGGCAACGTCAGGTAATCGTCAGGCTTAGTGCACAGATTTTTTGTAAATATTTGTTTTTTACATATAAATATTTATGAATATACTGTAATATTAATAATATATAGAAGTAACCGAGTGATACGGGTCAATCCGGGCATCACAGAAATATAACGAAAATAAGAGGAAGAAGTAGAACAAAAGAAGTTGAAGATCGAAAAAAAGGAAGAAGAACAAGAACAGCAAAACAACACAAATAATAAATTAGAGAATTAAAAGCAGAAACCCACAATACCAAGAAATATAAGGAGGGAATGAAAGAAAGAGCTAACAAGCATGAAAAAAAAAATTCAGAATAAGAAATAAGAAAGTAGGAGAAAGATGACGCAATAAAAAAGAAGACAAAGAAAAACAATTATTTATTTGAAGAAGAAAGAGCAGTAAAGTAAGAATAAGAATTCTTTTCAAAAATAGCAACAATAATAAACAGTATAAATACAACATAAATAAATAAACAAAAAGAATAAAACGTGAAGATTAAGAAACGGAAGGAAAAGAAACAAAGAATATGAAGAAAAACCGCAAATAAACGAAAGAAATACAATTAAGAAGAAATAATGACGAAACACCTGAAGAAAGGGGAAGAAAAATATAAATCAAGGAGTGAATGCGAAGAGAGAGTGCAATCAGAAGAACGAGAAGGGGAAAGTTAACAATGAAGAAGGAGGAGAAACAAGTTGAGAAAGCAGAATAAAACAAAAAAAAGGAAAAGGAAAAAGGAATTAGAAACGAGAAAAAAGAGAGAAATTTCAGGAAGAGCGATAACAAAGAAGGACAAGAAGTAGGAGAAAAATATAATAATAGCAACAACAGAAAATAAATAAATTTAGAAAGACAAAGAAAAAAAGAAGAAAGTAAAGAAGGTAAATAAGAAGAGAAGAAAAAAATAAAATTCAAGAAGAAGAAGACTTAGAAGAAGAAAAAGAAGAAGAAAAAAAGAGAAAATAAAAGCAGAAGAAAAAGAAGAAGAAAAAGAAGAAGTAAAAGAAGAAGAAAAAGAAGAAGAAAAAGAAGAAGAACAAAAAGAAGAAGAAAAAGAAGAAAAAGAAGAAGAAGTAAAAGACGAAGAAAAAGAAGAAGGAGAAAAAGAAGAAGAAAAAGAAGAAGAAAAAAAAGAAGGAGAACACGTAGAAAAAGAAGAAGAAGAAAAAGAAGAAGAAGAAAACGTAGAAAAAGAAGTGATTCCATAAATGTACTTTCTTTTACTGGAGAGCTAGTTCAGACTTTCGATGGGTTTCCGGGCGGCGAAGTGTAGACGCCGCGAAATTGTTTGTTCGGGCCGCCAGTTCTGCTGTACCGGGATCAATCGACAGTATCGATTTATTGGAAAGGTATAGATTTTAAAGATGCATTAACTCCTCTTTTTCTCTTACATAGACACAATATTGCACATACATACATATAGATAGCACACACACGCACATTGTATTAATCACACGCACATATATATATCAACACTATGCACTTTAACTACACTCACACGAACCGTCCTTTATATATCTTTATATAACATCAGACATGTCTTATATGTTCATATATTTCGATTAATAGGATTCACTCTTAAACTAATTAACAGATCATTATGAATTTTGAAACCCAGCCGCTAGGCTTAAGGCTTAGGAATTAGGCTATATTTAGTTTAATTTTGTTTAGTTTCATCAAAATGATGGCAAAGGGTATCGAAGACCTTCGTGTAGTCCAGATACCTTCAATATGAATATTCTTCAAGTAAATATATATATATATATATATATATATATATATATATATATATATATATATATATATATAAAGGAACTAAACGAAACACATATAAGGGCTATGCACATTATGAATTATTTTGACCTAGATGGGTCTCATCAGACGCGTGCAGAGCCATAATTAGGAACTGAGTGATACACACACACCCACATACACATACACACACACACATATATATATATATATATATATATATATATATATATATATATATATATTCTTAATATCGGACTGTGCTACTGCACACATTTTTTCTACACCCCACAATAGGTCAAGGACAATAGTTTCTATATAGGAAAAATACGAGACTACTGCACCTACGCATGAGATAACACATTAACGCCCGTATATCCTCCTTCTACACGAAAGCACCTTATGCAATATCACACATTACGACATCCGCGTCTCTAACATTGCTTCTATCAGAAATATTTGTAATTGATCCTTATTTCCAAACTTTATCCATCGATCAATCACCGTGACGAACTCAATTCACCCTTTACATTTTCACTTACCGACTAACCTTAATATTCAACACACCCTTGTATACTTATTTCCCTTTTCGCATTCCCCCTTCTAATACATTGCTTCAGATCTTCTATCTGGGCCACTTACTTCTAACACCTTCCTTCTGTAGACATCAATAACGCAAAGGTCCTACACCTACTCGCATATACACCATTATTATACTTATTTTACTTTCATATATATTGCACTTTATTATGATTTACTTCACTTTCTTAAACTTGTTTTCAACTGGGATTTTATTCAATTAACTACTCAATCTTAGTATATCCTCTGTCACGGGAGGATTAATCAACATGTACCGGTGAGGAAACGCCTATTTTATTTTTCTCCTATTACAGTAATTCCCATCCCATTAACTGAATTAATTAATTAATTAACCCCCGATCAAAATATGTAAAATTAAAATCAAATATTTAAATCAATCATTTTTTTACTTATACTTATACTCAGCTTGGCCTTTTAAGTGTCTCTTGATGAGATACATATGTATTTAGATTTTGAGCGACAAAATGTAAAGTATTAATTTCCAAGCAGTTGTTCCTTAACACAAACTTCTGTTTCAAGGTCTGACATGGCATTACATTTATTTTGTATGTAAAATTCAAAATTAAGGAATTCTAGCTCAAAATTGTTATACTTAAAATAAGTCGCACGTCTTTCACATTAATCGGTTGAAATTTTAAATTTGAATTAGATTCGAGTTAATCGACTTCAATTAGATATAAACTACAACTTCTTTTATAGGTTAGACCTGTATACATAACCAATGCCCCATAATGTTTAATTAGTAACATAATCTATTAATTCAATAATAAAATGTAAGAAACATGTACGAAATTAGCTTACGTAAATATACGGCAATAAAAAAAAGTTTAAAAACTTTTTACATTAAAAAATTTAATTAAATTATTACAAGCAAACAATTTATTAATGACTATACAATACACAATTTATTAGTTTAATATTACACACTTATTTTTCAGCACCTAATCCATGTGTAGGATAGAATTAAAAATGCATCGATTACTTATTTACTACCACGCCTACTGCGAGCCTGATTCTGTTTTCATTTCCCCCTGATCAGCAAACATCTTGCTGGGTTTCCGATACTCGAACTTTTCTTTTCTGTCTATTTTTGACAAGGAGAGGACTTCCCCGAAATATCAAATGATTTTCAATAAGCCAGACACTATACACAGCTACTACCATACTTGCTGTTTATCATGTAAACTAGAAAAAATAGATAATTGTAAGATGTTTCCTTTAATTGTTTACTTGTGTTCTTCCCAGCTTCTCATCAATCCGGCTTCTTACTTTTCCTTCAGCCTTTTTAATACTTAATTATATATATATATACATATATATATATATATATATATATATATATATATATATATATATATATATATAGAGAGAGAGAGAGAGAGAGAGAGAAAGAGAGAATATGTATGAAACTAAAAGTAAACTTTTAGTAGAAAGAACCTATTGTGAATTGGTGTAAGCTCAATATACAAGATAGAGAAATTATAAAGATAGATGGACGAAGAGTGATAAACATGCACGAATGTCCTAATTCATATCAAACTTCGATTGTTCAATGCAAGGTATATTCTGTAATAAAATTATGTTTATTATTCTTTCCTTAAGCAAAGGCTTTTCAAAGATCGAGATCTTATCATCAGAGGAATTATACAGATAGATAAGTTGGCAATAGAAAAGCCAAATTATTTATTTTGATTTTAATAAAATAATATCTCCATCTAACACGTGGTTCTTTGAAGGCATTTTGCCTATTTCTTTATGTTTAAAATTCTAAAAACGCTTAAAAATGAACTTTCCCTAATTCATACCTACAAGCGATCATGAGCGATTTAAGTTCAATTTAAAAGAGACATTTGCACCGTTAGTCCACAACATCGCACGCCACTTCTAGAAGACCAAGAAGGATTATTACGAGAAAAAAAAGATTAATACTTTTTATTTGTCTAAAGCTATGTCGGGTCTAAAGCTAGTCTAGCCGTCTTGAAGAACTGTGATACAACAAAATAGTTTGTCTGTGGCTTACATACATATCTTAACATATATATATATATATATATATATATATATATATATATATATATATATATATATAACCCCTACAAGGAGTAATATATATATACACATATATATATATATATATATATATATATATATATATATATATATATATATATATATATATATTATAGATGGTTCTTATGAGAGTATTGATTGCAAAAATTTGGAATATTATCGTAAATGTATATAATGTTAATGGAAATTGATGATCATATGTGATGGCCGGTGTTATTTGACACCGTCTTCAATTTAATAGTAATTCTAGTTCTTGTTATGAACACAGACACGAAATCTCCATTAGCGTACGCGTTATATAAAGTTATTTCCTTATCTATTTATGGTTCCGTTTCCTAAATAGTGTTCATATCGTACACAACGTCTTATTCTCGTGTTTACAATTATCGTGTGATCATATCTGTTTGTGTGTCCTTTAGTTTATCAAAAAATCAATACCTAATTTCAATTGATTTTTTCCTAAATCAAATTCAGATAAGGTTGAAAAACAAAATATGTCAGATATAAAATATCAAGTAAATACGCGTGCAAGCACACCCACACAGACCCACACACACACATATATATACATATATATATATATATATATATATATATATATATATATATATATATATATATATATATATATATATGTGTGTATGTGTGTGTTGTATATATATATATATATGTGTGTGATCACCATTAAAGATATTATTTCTTACGAATATTATTTATTCAAATTAAATGTTTTTTCCTACACGTGTTTCCCTGCCAAGCAGGTACTTGCTTGGCAGATCATCAGGGAAATTAAATGTCTGGAATACGGGGTTCAACTGCCGACAATACACAATGTGGCGTTGCAATAGTTGAAGTCACTTAAGAAGAGAAGAGGAAAAAATAAAAATAAAACTTAAAATTAAAAAACAATGAAGAACAACGATAAATAAAAGAAAGTACTAGAAAAAGTCTTAGAAAAGTAGCTCGTGCATTATTTCTTCCACCAAGCCAACAAGCAAATAATCGGTCCCAAATACATTCAAAAGGACCAAAAAACCGGAACAATGTGCGATAATACACTTTAGCGTCGGCCGGCACAATGATGGATAAATCCCCCCCCCCCCCCAAGAAAAACAAAGAACTAAATCATTCAAGATACCGTTCACAAGTTACCATTCCAACCCAATGATAGTATGGGAATTATAAATCCAACTTCTCACAAAGAAAAATCAACATAAATGTTCGTACGTGATACCAGCGGTCAGAAGAGCCTTATTTCAAGGGCTGATTTCTTACTCTTCGAAACAAACACACGACGAGTTGAACGTCAATCTCGCAGAAACTCCCCTTTATATTGAGAAAAAATCTTAATTAGTAGATAGAAACTATTTATTCAAAATACTGTTTCTAAAAAATATATTATTAAAACTATTCTTTATATAAATTAATTATCTAGTGTATGGGACGTCATTTTACATTTTGGGAAAATATCCTTCATTTAATTAACTGCCGAATTATTATCGTTTTGTTGTTTACCGAAGCGAAAAAAAACCTATCCCGCAGAATTTGTTTTTAAAAAAATTATACATATATCAAAAATGAAATGTTATTATAAAAAAAGTTTTCTACAAAAATCTAGTTATTATTTTAAATAATTTAAAATATTTCCTTAACGGCTGTGTCTGTTTGCAATTCTCTGTGGAGAATATTATTCTATATTCCATAAATAAATATTACTACGGAATATCGTTATCAGAAATCTATTTTTTTTATTTAAAAAAAAACTTTTTTAAAGGACGGGGTTATTTTTTGGCAACTTTACGGAAAAATATCACTCTAATTCGTTAAATGACAGGATACTTTCTTATTACTAATTTAAAAATCCTGTACAAAATACTTTTTATAAAAATCCAATTGTTTCTATTTTTAGAAATTAAGTCCGTGTCGGCATGCATGTTATTTTAATTATTTTTTCCTTAATTATTTTCCCCCATTCCTGCCACCCATCGTTTTATTTAATTTAATCTAATTAAAAACTAATTTAATTTAATTTAACCTAATTTAATTTAATTAAATAGTGATAGCATCCAGGTTTCTAATTCTTATTTTTCACTTAAAATTACTTGAAATTCCCAATGCATTTCGTATAATATATCTATTTCTGATAATAATTGTGATTTCTTATTGATTATTCCACTATCTTTTTATATGTAACAAAAATTCCCCCCTCTAATCTGCTGAATAAGTATTTACTATAGTTGACTATCAATGGGTCTTATTCCGATAAAATATTCCTACCTTATCACCACTTTGATAAGCCTTCATAAAATCGCATATAAATGCTCTGTACTCTGTAATCGAGTATCATCGAGTTTGTTTTAATTGGAACAACCCCGGTCTTCACTGAATGATCTATTTTATAAGTGAAAAATCAAAATATATATATATATATATATATATATATATATATATATATATATATATATGTGTGTGTGTGTGTGTGTGTGTGGGTGTGTGGGTGTGTGCCCCCTCCAACAAAGGCTGGGCACTCTCGAGTAACTTTAATAACAAGCAGTGAAAATAGCTATATGCACGATCCGAACGCCGTTTCGTAGATCACTCTATACATAGCCACCGATTCGCTATTTACATTTAAAATTCCTCTGTATATACTAACTAATTTGCTATGGCCGGTAGATAAGATCCTCAACTACGAATCAGTGGCTATTTGTGTTCGGGGTTCGCGCCCACCGACCGTTGAGAATTAGTTCCTACACTGAAGATTGCGTTAGCATGAAACATCGATGTCTGTAGGTACTTAAATAATGAATATTTATTTATAAAAATATTATTGTATATATATATATATATATATATATATATATATATATATATATATATATGTGTGTGTGTGTCCAAAGGACTTGGAATGAAAATATTTACCCACTGGATCTAAGGCTTCATTTCTTGAATTGGATATAAAAATTGTGGATTGGACATTTAGCTATAAAATGTTTGATAAAATGAATTATTTCCCTTTTTATATCGTTCATATGACGCATATACATAGGACACGTCTAATGTATACTTTTTACGGGAGTATATTGTCCGAATTTTTTAAAATAGCACCGCGTTACGTTTTTTTTTGTACCCACAGAATATCAAATTTTATACTCCTACTTTCTGCTTTTTTGTCCTAAGAATAATACACCAATGTGGCGATCGAAATTAGATATTTACACAGTTAAACAAGTCAATAACGCGCAATCCTGAAGCTTTTAAGAGATATCAAATTAATTAAAGTACACTTATAGAGCAAATCCAAAATTGTATAAGAAATTCAGTATAACATCTATAGGTAGTAAACATAGTATAATATAAAAACATTATAAGTAAATAACAAATAAATCAATAAAAATAACCCAAGACCGTTGATAAGTAGTATAAATAAGAAGAATGGATTCGTCTAAATGCTAAAAAATAAATTAGTTATGAAAATAATTGATACATATAACTTATAGTATAGAGCAAGGAGAGACAACACAGGCAAGGAACATTTTTTAAATAGCAAAATATGTTAGGTAATTATCAATCTAAAGCAAAAAAACACGATCTGGTTCATTGACTGTTGACGTTGTTACTTTGAACGAAGGTGGTGTCTGATCAATACTGCTGGGAGTAATGAAAAAAATACTGTTTTGTTTTTGAAATCCCCGGAACAGTTTTTCATGGTATACAACTGATGACCGCAACAAACATATTACTATTACAGTTATGTATGAAGATTAGCGTAACTTCTTGGGAGCAAACTAATATGCCACTTACAAAAAATTGACTTACTTACTAAACAGTGAAAGTTTTTCAACCAAGGATCTTAGACTAAAAAAAATTTGATATACCATGTTGGTACTACTCCAGGGTGTGCGCCTAATTTCCGTGACTGCTCGGCCGCATCGATCCGACAGGTCGCGGAAGCGTCCGAGACCTGCCGAGTCAAAAACGCGGCTGTATAAGCAAAACCGAAAAATCGTGAAAAAAATAAAATGGAAGGTTGGCAGACGACAATATAAGACGATGAATATACGGAAAGTAAAAAAAATGCATATATTTTTATTAAAAAAATTAAAAATGAAAGAAATGAACAAACCCATAGCTGAAGAACTATAAATACACCTTTTTATTGTTTTCGTGGAGAACACGGCCAGCATTGTTTTTTTTTTTTTCGGCGGTTGAATAGAGACTCGTCTATGTCCACCGTATGCCCTGGGCCTCCGAGTCGTCGAGGGTTGCGCGACAGACATTTATTTTGTCCAGTTTTGTTTACAGCCTTGTTTTCGACTCGGCAGGTCTCGGACGCTTCCTTGAGCTGTCGGATCGCTGCTGCCGAGCAGTCACGGAAATTAGGCCCACACCCTGGAGTAGTACCAACATGTTGAATACTTTTTAGGTTGGAAAACTTCCAAGACTAGATCTATATTTATATGGATATTATTTCTTCTAATTTACTTAATTGCAAGTAATTATAAGTAAGTTTTTAGCGCAACATATACGGTGCTTGAATTCTATTCGCATTTGAATGTGGCCAGTCGTTCGAGTTTCGAATCCAGGCTACACATTCTTTTAAACACACTTATACCCACACATTCCTGACATAGCCACCTGGTCAATACCCCTCAATCCTACTCCCACCCTCTCTCCCGCCAGCCTAAAAAAAATTCACACCTAGCCACAACAAACATCTCCCTCTCTCCCCTCTCACCTCTGCCACCCTTTTGACTATTTCCCTCACACTCTTACCTACCCACGCCCATTTTCAAGTTATCTTCATTTCTTCAAATCTTTCTCTAAAAGTATGATACCACCTACATGCTAAACACACAGAGTGTCCCCCTTTTCTCCTCTTTCCCCAGCCTCTTAAAATATATGCCACCCCTCACCACGACAAACATTTCAGCCCCCCCCCTTTTCATTTCTCCCACCCTAAGGCAAATCTACTAATATTCTCACCCCTCCCTATTCCACTGCTGCCTTAATGGTACCCATTCAAAGCTTTCCTTATTCATTTTATTCTTCGCCACTTTTCTCGCAGCCTGGACTCTCCTCCAGTGCTCACAGTAGCCACGGCGACTTCTTTTCCTTCATCACTCCATCATGTAAACCCAAAATTTCGATGTACTTGCATGACATTTTTCTTCAAATTATCATCCTGAGGAAGTCTTACAATAAAGACGAAACGTTGATGAATATATTTTAAAAATATCTTTTGTTTTTTTTTCCTTTTTCATTTACCATATATATATATATATATATATATATATATATATATATATATATATATATATATATATATATATATACGATTATACTTAGAAAAACCTACTCTTCCACATTACCTTCCATACCCTATTAGACATCTACGTGAGTTTTCAATTTGAAATAAAAACTTTGTCTGGTTACGATTCTCATTCTTTCTTTGGAAACCGCTGACACATGCAGAATTGATTCCAATCAATATAAGTAGAATTCCTGTAAAGCTATCGTAGATACTAAAAAATCATTTAGTCAATTAATTTGATTCGTACGTACGAATAATAATGTATTTTTTTATCTCGGAATATAGAAAACATTTTTTTAATTTTCATCTATGTAAGTCTCGTTTTTTTATTAAATAAATGATTTTCCTTCAAAGAAGATTCCTTGCGACGCACCAGACGATGGAAAGGAAGAGTTTCATTTGACGTTGAGATTTAATCGACCTAAAAGAGTTGAGGCTTGTTCCTAAATGAAGTTCGGATTTCATGCTCGCAGTCTGTTTCATTTCTCGCAGAAAAAAAAACACGGCCACAAAACAAAATACAACACTAAATAATTAACAATGTTATTATAAACCAGTTTAACGAAATAACAACACTAGTAAGGTTGAACGATTATAATTTTCTACATTAAATAATTATAAATATGGATTTTAGAAAAGACATAGAAATTAATAAATGTTTTACCATTTCTACGAATAGAGAATTGTAGTCTCATACTTAGCAGTGTTTTTTGCCCGGGAATATGCGGAGAAAGGCAGTTGAAGTCGAATTTGGAAAGCGTTTTATTGAATAAAGTAAAAAACCCAAATGCATGTTACGCTGTTGCGCTTTTTTAGCTAGGAGCAAACTGTCGTATCTGTTGTAGTACTACACTCTATCATTCTGCCTCCTGTAATTGAAGTTGAAATTTGTTGAGACAGAATCAATTTTTTATTTTTGTCAAATCCAGAGAGACCCATTTTGGAGAGCTGGAATTTTCACACATTAAATCCGACCTTGTGACTGATAATTTTCTCGTGAGGCGTCAAGTAAATAAGGATTCTTTTTATAGCATAGATTCCGAAGTTAAATTATTTTTTTTTTAATACAATAGTGCTCTGAATTTAAAAAGTACGATACACACTAAACGGTTACAAGTCATTTTTTGGTTTCGTATGTAGGTAATATTAAAATAGGGATTTGATCACATGTAAACTGAAGTAGTTATAAATTGTGTTTTAAACAAATGTTAACATTAACGTAGAATAATTTAAGACTCAATTTTTGTTTTAATCATGTGATCGATTACAAGATAATATAATAACTATTCCAATGAATACCACCACCGGTGAATCTCAGAAAACGTATCTTATTAAAAAGTGTTCCAAGTATCGATAAGTGTCAATAGTAGTAAATTTCAGTGTGAGAGCAAAAACTCACCCTTCCTTTATTAAGGACGAGTCTTAAATTACACATCGATCAAGATTAAATATTTTCCATCAATGAGCGACCGAACAGATTTAAGTATGCACCTTTAACTAAAAAGTTAATATGGTCAAATAGTGAAATATATGGGGGGAAACTGTCTTTGCTTGAGCATAATATATATATATATATATATATATATATATATATATATATATATATATATATATATAGAGAGAGAGAGAGAGAGAGAGAGAGAGAGATAGAAGAAAAAAGAGTGGTAAATATGCGACGATTGTCCAAATTTATTTCAAATTTCAATTGTTCAATGCAAGGTGCATTCAGTAATAAACTAGTGTTTATTATTCTTTCCTTAAGCTTTTCAAAGATCGAAATCTTATCATCAGAGATGAAATACAGATGGATAAGTTGGCTTTCGAAAAAACCAAAGTTCAAATATTTGAAAAATATGAAAATTATTATTAAAAATTATTATAATAATTTTTGTTAAAAAAACCTATTGAATGAAAAGAAAAGTTCCGTGAAAAAGATATGCTAATTGTCCAGGTGGTAAGTTGCCGTTGAAAAGAAGTCCGGTGAAATTGTAGAATGTGAAGAAAAACTCTTTGCGTCGGAACAGATTGGAGAAAGTGCTCAAAATGTAGGTAAGTCCAGATGCACTTAAAGGAGGTTGAGGAGAGGAAGACAGGCCATCTTTTTGATTTACTTCCGGGCCAAGTAAAACAGAAGTATCTCATTCAAGGTTTAAATCCGAATGAGACAAAAAAGGCAAAATTGTTAAAAGTTAAAGATTTGGGGTAAGGAGGGGGGTTATGAGGTACGGGATAGTTTAAAAAGTCGCTTTGTGAATTGGGGGGGAAAGGAAAAGGAGGTAGGGTTGATATGGGGATGTAGTTAAAATGACAGGTAGGTTAAGCGTGTGGGCGAGCGGTAGGATGTAGGTTTTGGGGGGTGGGATTAATCTTAAGTGGGAAGTGGGTATAGAAATTGTTGATTCTAAAACTTACCACCCGGACAATTTGCATATCTTTTTCACGGAACTTTTCTTTTAATCAATACGTTTTTTTAACAAAAATTATTTTAATAATTTTTAATAATAATTTTCATATTTTTCAAATATTTGAACTTTGGTTTTTTCGAAAGCCAACATATCCATCTGTATTTCTCCTCTGATGATAAGATTTCGATCTTTGAAAAGCCTTGGCTTAAGGAAAGAATAATAAACACTAGTTTATTACTGAATGCACCTTGCATTGAACAATTGAAATTTGAAATAAATTTGGACAATCGTCGCATATTTATCACTCTTTTTTCTTCTATCTCTACTATTGCTCTATCTCGTATATTGAGCTAATCCTTTTCACAATAGGTTCCATCAACTAAAAGTTTTCACTTTAGTTTATTTTGATCCTATATATATATATATATATATATATATATATATATATATATATATATATATATATATATATAATTAATGAAATCCCAGCTGTATGATTAAGGATGCCAAATTAATCCGTTCTTTAGTCGATGATGCAACACATTGTTATTTGAATAACTCTCCGCCGAGTGAGAAAAAAAGCTTTCAAGAAAAAGACTACAATTAGGGGATGGCTATTATATATTGTGTGACACACGTAATTGTGATTTCTGGTAATGTCTATTATACTAAAACCCCAACATTAAAGTAAAGTGTGTGTGTGTTTTTGTTTGTGTGTGTGTGTGGGGGGGGTGTTGATGTGTGTTTGTGTAGATTTTGTAGAAGTTCATGAATAGGAGTATCTTTTAGAATGATCAGTACACTGAAAACGCTAAAAAAAACAAATATACAACAAATAAAAGTAACTGTCGTCGATAAAAGTTAATTTAAAACTGACCTGTGATATTTGTTTGTATTTTTAAACCGTTTCAACTGCTATTTATTAGAAATCAATAGTTTTGTCACACGAACATTGCAAAAAAAAATGGCGCTTGCTCGTAAGGAAGTAAGCAAAAGACGCCATTTTGTCTTGAAAAAATACGAGTAAAAAATGAACAAGAAATTTTTTTTTACATCTAATTAAAACCCATTTATAGTACGTAAAAATACAAACAAATATCATAGGTAAGTAGACAAATATCTCTTCTCGACGTAGGTTAAACTCACTTGTTGCATATTTATTTTTATAACCCCGTTCTCGTTAGTTTTTTGGACACCGTCCGCGACTGTACTAATCATTCTAAAAGATACCCATAAATAGTACTACATTGTTTCACGAACAACGGGAGTCGGTGAAAAACTGTGGGCTTAAGTTTGGTGTATTGCTCTTCATTCAATTTCTTGATAAATATATATAAATATATATATATATATATATATATATATATATATATATATATACATATATATAAGAGAGAGGGCGAAACAGAGAGGCAGAGAGAGAGAGTGTTGCGTGTGTGTGTGTGTGTGTGTGTGTGTGTGTGTGTGTGTGTGTGTGTGTGTGTGTGTGCAAAGAAAAAAGAGAGAGGGAAAGAAAATGTCGGTTATGGTATATTGGTGAGCTCGGATTTGGGTTGTTAATGTTCAATCCTATGCAGTAGAAGTAGTAGTGGTAGTAGTAGTAGTAGTAGTAGTAGTAGTAGTAGAAGTAGTAGTAGAAGTAGTAGTAGAAGTAGAAGTAGTAGTAGTAGAAGTAGTAGTAGAAGTAGTAGTAGTAGTAGTAGTAGTAGTAGTAGTAGTAGTAGTAGTAGCTACGCGTGTATTTCTAGTATTAGCTTCATCTGGATGTTCTGTTTTTCTGGTTGACAAGGTGGGAAGAAGATAGGCATTATCTTTTCTTTTTACTTTGCTTCTTTTTTCTTGATTATTTCCTTTCGTCTTGATTTTGTTGTTGATTATTCCCTCTCCCTTTCTTCTATAGGGAAACTGAAATCAGCTGTCACGTCGGGCGGTGTTCGGGGAGGGGCACACATGTGTTGATGGGGGTGGGAAGCAACCGGTATTTATTGAGTTCAACGGGTCGAGTAGGTGCGCCAGACAACACCGCATCGTCAGCAGCCACGTGTGCCAAATAGAACAAAGAAAATAAAAGCAAATTATCGGTAATTAGACGCACACATATATTTTCTTTCTTCCCCTCTACCTCTCCCTCTCTTTCTCTCTCTCTTATATATACAAGATTCACTCCTAAACTAGAAAAACGATCATTATTAAATTTGAAACACAGCTTCAAGACGTGGAGTCGGAAAATGTGGGCTATATTTAGTTTAATTTAGTTTCATGCTAATTCGGCAAAGAGAGTATCGCAGCCCTTCATCAGAATTCAGATACCTTTGACTTTTCTGAAATTGTAACATAAATTAATAAATATTCTACAAATGTTAGTTTCTTTCGAATAGTTTAAAAACGTTGTAGGGAGAGGGGTAACAGGGTAACAATATCTCATTTTCAAATTTTAAATATTTTTGATTTGCATTAAATGTGTTCCATAGTTACTAGACACCAATTAAGCAATCTTCTCTGTATTTCATTTTTTCTTAAGACCCCTTAAGCTTAAGCCTTACATTTTAGACATATCCAAGAATCAAAATCATGTCAACAAATTTGATTAAAGTTAGAATAGAGATTGTAGACATGAGGTTCAGTAGCGCTATAACCGGAGTTTAATCTTTGTAAGCGGACATAAACGCAGTGAATTATTTTTGCTAGTTCCTGGACGGGTATTCTTATCGTATATATATATATATATATATATATATATATATATATATATATATATATATTATCATTTAAAATTGCACTATTTTTTTTCAAACTTCAATATAAATATTCAGACACGTGGTGCTTCAAATGGTTAGCAATTTCCTTATATGTATATATACTTGCTGACATGTGCCCCGGCTCTGTCCGAAAAAGTCGAATAACAGAGTGTCGCTGTTTGAGTAGATATATTTTTCCTCACATTAAAAATCAACCTTTTGTGTACTGTTCCCTCGTGTGGAGCAAATAACGCATCATATAATATAGCAGGACTCGCGTACCGGCGTTGTACGAGAGAGATATATAAGTATTAGAGTATTAATTCCAAAAAAGAAGTTGGAAAGAACCCTCTAAGTAATTTAAGAGATTAACATAGGATGTATCAATGTTTTGAATCAAATCAAATAGAGTGTTCTCTGTTTTGTGGGACGGCCCCCTCCCTAAAAAATTAGTAAACGCAATTTAAAAGTATACGTAAATGTTTCCTAGTTCAATGAAGGAAAAATCCTTCTAGACTGAGAAAATGTTTGTCCATCCGGAATGCCCTTTTGGGTTGTAGAATGAATTTACCAACCATAACATGCAATGTTGGTTGTCGATGTGATGATACTCTATCTGCTGGGTAAACAAATAAAAATTGCGCAGTCTAGAAGGATTTCTTCTTAACTGAGAGATGAGAGAAAAGAATAAGTGTAGTAAGTCACTGACCGAGAAGAGAAGATGTTAAGTAACAGATACTACACTGTAAGGTTTAGTATATATTCTGAAACTTAAAAATCAATAAGTAAAAATAAACCGAATAAAATTTACCTTTTTGTTTATTGTAGTAAGTAAATAAAGCAATGAAGAGAGATCGTTGTGTGGGGGTGGGGCCCAAACTGCTAATTCGTAAAAAAGAAGTTTTAAAAAACACTGTAATTCATTTAGGTGCTTAAAATAGGATTTATCAATATTTTGAATCAACAAAATAGAGTTTTCACTGTTTTGTGTGACATCCACCACCCACTACGATTTCAGTAGCGGGTTATTTGTAAAAAAATACCCCCAACAAAAAATCAGTAACTGTGATCCGAAAATATTCGTGAATGTTTCCATGTTCAGGGAAGGAAAACTTCTTCTGACTTTACACAATGTTCATCCAAATCTAGAGTGCTCTTTTAAATTGTAGAATGAAATTACCAACCATGAAAAAGCAATGTTGGTTTTTAATGTGTTGAAAATCCAGCTCCTACAGGAAAGAAATAAAATTGCCGCAGTCTAGAAGAATTTATCCTTCCCTAATATACGAGAGAACGGAATAAGTTTAGTACGTTACTGACCGAGAGGAGAAAAGATTAAGTAACAGGTGCTACACTGTAGACGTAATTATATTTGAAACTGAAAAGAATTAGATAAAATAAACTGCATCAAAGTAACATTTTTTCATATTGTATCAAGTAAATAAAGACATGAATAGATTTTTAAATAGAGAGCAAAAATTGGCGCAGTTTACAAGGTTTTCTTCTACACTTCTACACTGTAAGAAAAGAGTCTTATTTTTATTGGAATAAGTAAATAAATAAATAAAGAGAGAGAGATAGATAGAGCGAGAGAGAGAGAATGAGCGATAGAGAGACGTAGAGAGCGGTTAAACATAAAATTGAAAGAAAACAGAAAAATAATTAGTAATTTAAAAACAAATCAAATAAAAATTTTGCGCGACGGGATGGAAGTATATATATTTATTAATATTACTCGGTTGCCGGGGCAAAAGTTGTCTCTTCAGCAGTCACCATCGGTCGCGATTTCCCTCCAACTTGCCCACTCCCTCCTCTCTCCCTCCCCCCCCCCCGTTTTCAGGGGCAAAATTAAATACTAAATCTTCTTAAATAGAAGTGTCAGATCGTGACACACAAAATAAATAACATACACTCTATCGTATAATATAAGAAGAAATTTTAAATATTAAAAATAATCATAATAAATATATAAATATCGTAAGCATGAAACCGGCCCATTTGGTAAGCGTTTCCGCTAATGGAACGGGATACCAGAGTTCTATCCTCGGTTGAGTCATAGCGAAGACTAAAAAAAAAAAACATTGCTAAAACTCCAAGTATTATAAGGTCAGGACCAAGGACAATGAAGTAATCCTGGTGAAAGAGTGGCGCCCTCCCCTACATCTCGGGGTAGTCACTAATTTAAATAGATCCTTTTCTGTAATGGACACTTTAGCCTTTTATAAAATCTGAAATTAGCGACCACCCCACCTAAAATAAGCGAACGCCATTTTTGATTGACGAATTTGACAACATAACTAAATAAATATTTGAAATAAAAATAATAATTTCTCAGATGTTAACTATACAATATCATTACCCTTGTCTTATTTTTGCGTCTCTATTTGGTACTTTGTTACATTGGGACCCGGGCTAACTTTGACCCTTACCCTGACCCTAACTTTAAACCTAACCCCCAATGACCCTGAACTTTATAGCTAACCCGAAACCCCCACTGACCCTAACCGTAACGACAGGGTTAAAGTTAGCGCGGGTCTCAATGTAACAAAGCACCCTATATGTGTTAGTAAGTTACGCTTACTTTATTATGAGCACCCTCCTGGATAAGAATGAAATAATTAAAAAAAATAATAATTTGCATTCAAATAACGCGTGTACTAAAAAGGGTTGATATACCTAAAAACTGGAAGGTTACCGAAAGAACACGTTATTTTTGTCTTTTTCGTTTTTGTTACATTTCTTTTTTTACTTTTTGCGATTTATTTATTTGTTTTTATTGCGTTTTCACTTTTGAATTACGTTTAGTTTCTCTCTCTTTCTCTATTTTCTCCCTCTCCCTCTCTTACGAACACAAACTCTCTCTATTCTTCGTACGCGCTCTCTGTGTTTCACTTAAAAAACAAAAAAAACATTGCTTATTGTCTATGTTAAAAAAAATACTGGCCCCTCACCCCCAAAAAAGAAGAAATAAATGTTTTAACACTTTAAGAAATACAAATGATACCCTAACCCTAGCCTGCGCTTGGTGCAATAGAAAACGTAAACATATTTATTTGTAAGTTTAAAAGTTCCCCCCCGCAAAAAAAGAAACAAATCAAAAAGTAAATAATAATTAGTTCAAACTATCATAGAAAAAAAACATTGCTTAACGTCCGCTCAAAAAAAAATAATAGTGGCCCTCTCTGCAACCAAAAAGAAGAAAATAAATGGTTTTAACGTTTTAAGAAATACCAATGATACAGTACTTTAAAAAGTTGCCGTAATTAAATAGACATGCCCTAAAAAACGTCAAAATAAAAACAAAAAATAGTTTTCAGTTTAAAGCAACACAAACCAGTACTTTTTAACCAGTTGATTACAAAAAAATGCAAAAAATAAATAATAAAATTGTATTAATTGCCACTTGTTGGGAATTGTTTGCTAAAAATAAATAAAAAATTGTTTTAATTTTATTTACACTGTGGTGTGTTCGTTTTTTTGTTATTTGCAATGTTTTTTGAAAATAAAACTGAAAAAGTTGACGAAGTTATCGTCTGCCACACTGACCCTAACTCTAACAACGGGGTCAAAGTTAACGCGGGTCCTAATGTAACAAAGCACCCTCTATTTGTTAGTAAGTTACGCTTGCTTTATTCTTTCTGAATAAGAGTGAAATAATTTTTTAAATAGTAATTCGTTTACGATGGACACTGCGCATATCTACTAAAAAAGGTTGATATGCTATCCGTTCAAAAAAAACAAACAAAATAAAAATAATACTACAACCAAAAGAAAGGAAATAAATGTTTTCCCGTTTTAAGAAATACCAGTTATACTCTAATTTTATAGCAGTTAACGTGATTAAATAGACAATCCCCTTAAAAACGCCAACATGAAAAACAAAAAATAGTTTTAAGTTTTAAGCAACACAAAAAAATACTGTTTGACCAGGTGATTAAAAAAAATGTATAAATTCTTCCCCTTACCCTCGAAATGTAGAAAAACATCTTAGAGATTGGTTGGGATCGAACTATAAACCAGTCAGGCCGAATACACATATACTACGTCGCTTACCGTTGCGCCAAAGGGAAAGTCTTAAAGATTTAGCAAAAATTAGGCTAATTGAATGTTTTTCAAAATCTAGGTGCGGCACGCATGCGCAGAGCTTTTGCCGGAAGTGTGACACACGTACGTACACCTTAGCGTATTAATATATAGATAATAATAATAATAATAATAATAATAATAATAATAATAATAATAATAATAATAATAATAATAATGATGATGATGATGATGATGATGATGACGACGCTGCTGCTGAAAATAGTTAGCGTGAGAGGAGCCAGCTCCAATTTTTGGCGTTCATCCAGGAGCTGGAGCAGTTCTAAAAGTAGGGGAGCGCGTAAAGCCCTGTACATATATATATATATATATATATATATATATATATATATATATATATATATAATATATAATATAATATTATAATATTATGACCTTGCCTAATATCTTGAGTACATGTATTAGTGCTGCGGATATGCATGTCTGCATGTGTATATGTATATAGTCACCAGAAATCTCGAGTGTATATATTAGTGCTACGGATTTCTGTAAACATGTGCGCCTGATGTGAATATGTGCGAGGATACTGAGATGCTTTTGGTTTTGTGAATGCGTGTGTATATGTATATATTTGTATATGTATATACGGGTATGTATGTATACATGTGTGGATTTTACATGTGCATTTCTATGTATATGTGATTATGTTCGCGTTGCTGCGCGCATGCGCCTTTGTACATTTCATGCCCGATTGACATGGGGGGAAGTGGAGTACTGCTCCGAGCGATTGAGGGTAGCAGTGCAGCTATACATCTATATACCTATTTATCCCCATTTTAAAATTATATTTTATTTTCCTCATCGTATTTTTCTATCCCTTATTTTATTTTTCTATTTCTTACTTCTATTGCTTATTCACTATTTAATTTTATTAATATACTCTGTATCTGCTAAACATCCTTCTTCTCTTTTCCATATTTTGACAACCTACACTGTCAATTTATTTTATAGAATGACAATTAGTTCAAAATCCTTCACAACAATTTTCTTCTAAATAGATATCTATTGAATCTTTAGGACTTTTTAAAGCCATTACGGGGAAAACAGTTCTTTTTCTTAATTTCTTATAATCCCATAAACCCTCCCGATCCCATCTCCCCACCCAAGTTTTTTTAGTTTTTTAACTATCTTCACAGCCATTTTCCTTTTTGCCCCGCCAATAAGTATATTCATCTTAGCAAAATCTACCTCAAGTTATAACCTCTGAAGCTTATCTGCATTTACTCTAAACTTTAACCCCACGGGAATTCAATTTCTTAGTACTGACCAGAAGTAATAACATTTCTTAATTTGACCACCCTAGATTTTATTTCTCTTCCCTCTTTTGCCTAAACATCATTAACTCCATTCCCCACTCATAGGATTGGCGCCTCCCCCTCCTCATTCTCTCTTGCTTTTTTCCTTACTCTTTTCTTTTTTCTTTTTCTCTTCTCTCCTTTTTTTCTTCTGTTTTTTCTTTTTCTTTTTTGTTTTTTTTGTTTTTTGTCTTTTCCTCCTTTTTTCTTCTGTCTTTTCGGTTCCTAACCCCCCCACCTCCTTTGCTATTTCCACTTTTATTTTCTCTTACCTTCCACTACATATCCCACAATTCCAAGTAAGTTTCACACTTTACAACAATTCAGATTACCATTTTTCATTGAGTTTTGGTTCGTTGCTTTTTGCCTTTGGGTCTGTTTACTTGAAAACAGGAAGAAATGCGTTTTCTTAATATGGCTAATTTTGTCTGATCCCCCCTCTAAGGACTAAGGACTGTGGTGGAATCTTCGCCGTTGGATTTTCATGCAGATTCCTCTGGATTTACCAATTACATTTGAACCATATACAACTTGGATCTCCGTATTTGGTGACTTTCATTTGCATTGAAACACACCCGTTTGAACTTTTATAACCTTTCAAAAATAATTTTTTTAAAAAACTTTTTCCAAATTTTGAATATTGACTGTTCTTATCTGTCAACTTATCAATCTCTACCTCCTCTGATGATAAGATGTTAATCTTTGGAAAGCCGTGCTTAAGGAATGCAATTGAAAGAGAAGAAGAAGACATATTTTTATTTACTAAATGCTCTTGTTCTGAACAACTGAAGATGTTGATCTGTTTCCATTTACAGGTCTAACTATTTTTCATTGACTCACATTATACATATATATCTCTGGAAATGGTGGTCTAGCCAATACAGAGGCCAATCAGGGTCAGCCATCAGGCTTCAAGACAAAATATTCTAGCCCCCTATCTCCATCAAATACATAAACAAACAAAAAAGAAACATAAGAGGCTAAAAAGCCCAACCAATAACTGTTGCACAAAGAAAGTGATATGGTTTTACTGCCACTACTTAAAGTTTGGAAAGTGGTGCTCAACATCCAATGAGATTCTTGCTGATAAGATTCAAGAATCTACATTCCCTGAAGAATATATATATATATATATATATACATATATATATATATATATATATATATATATATATATATATATATATATATGTATATATATATATACATATACACGTATATATATACATACATATATATATACACATACATATATATATATATATATATATATATATATATATATACACATGTTCATTTTGTTTAACATAGTTCACCCCAAACAAGGCAGGCCGCCACTGTAGACGTAAGGGCCTACTGAGAAGAAAGAAAAGGGGAGAAGGTTGGGGGTCAACCTAAACTGGAATCTGCGCAGCGAGATGTCTGTTTACATTAATTTTTAATTTCTGCATGTCATTACTGACGTGGAAACAGGGGGAAGGGAGGGAGTTCCAAAGACCAGCAGCACGAGGAAGAAGCTATTTGAGTAGAAAGCTCTCCGGCACCTAGGGACCCCTACAGTGAATGGATTGGATTTAGTCCATTGTCGAGCTGGTCTAGTGAAGTTACGTCGAGGAGGCACTAGAGTAGTCAATTCATCAGAGCATAATCCATTGAAGTATTTGTAAAATAAGCATTAGGATAGTACATTGTGGCGATGGGACAGGGACGGGAGTTTGTTTGACAGTGAGGGACCTATTAGGTTTGCGACTCTTTTTTGGACCTTGTCAAGGAGGGAGAGAGTAGTAGATGATGCACCAGCCCAGATGTGGCAACAATACTCCATGCATCGGCGGATGGTGACTTTGTAGAGATACAGGATAATGTCAGGTGTGAGGAGTTTACTAGCACGGTATAGGGAGCCAACCTTCTTTGCAGCAGCCTTGGCAATGCTTTCAATGTATTTGTTCCAATTCATGTTACTTGTGAAGGTTAGGCCGAGGAGTTTTAATGATGAACTTTCAGGTATGATGTTATTTGCCATAACAATTGGTGGTTGGAGAGGCTTCTTGTAGTTATTGAAGGAAAGGAGCTTCGTCTTTGCGGCATTAAAAGTTACCAACCATTTATTACCCCAATCCACTACAGCCTGGAGTTCATTTTCTAAGGATTCAGCCATTGCCTCAGATATAATCGCGTCTGTTTTGCCAACATGGCGAGAGTAAAGCGTGGTGTCGTCAGCAAATATACCAATCTCAGACTCTATGTCATCAGGGAGATCGTTTATATAGATCAGGAACAACAAAGGTCCAAGGATAGATCCTTGGTGTACACCAGCATTTATGTCATGTTGCTTAGATGAACGGCCATCGAGGACAACCTGGATTTTTCTTGTGGTTAGGAAGGATCTAATTATATTAAGTAATTTCCCAGTAATACCGTATGAGCGTATTTTCAGGAGGAGCCCTTTATGCCATACTTTGTCAAAGGCCTTGGATATGTCAAGCGCTACTGCCCTAGCTTCACCTGCCTGGTCGAGGGTATGATACATGCGTTCTCAGATTACCGTTTAGATGTCCGCAGTAGATCGTGCTTGTCTAAATCTATACTGGCGGTCTGAAAGAAGCTTAGCATTAACTAAGTGCCGTACTATCGCTAGATTGATTAAGGATTCAAATCATTTAACAAAGGTCGGCAGTAGACTGATTGGGCGGTAGTTCTGGTGATCGGTTCTATTCCCAGAATTCTTGAAGACTGGTACCACGGAGGAAATTCTCCAGCTATCGGGGAAGCAAGATTCAGCTAGGCATTTATTGTAGAGTTTGGAGAGGACAGGGGTCAGTTCAGCAGAGCATTTCTTTATTACTATTACAGGTATAAGATCAGGCCCAGAAGCTTTGAAGGTGTCAAGGTTTTTTATGATGTCTCTGACCTGGGATGGGTTGATGACCAGGTTATGAGGTGTGGCTTCGGTCCGCAAAGGGAATTTGGGGAGGGGGTGTTTTTTTAGTCCAAGGTAAAGTTAGAAGCGAAACGCTGGTCAAGTAGTTCAGCCTTATCAGTGGCCGTGCAAACGACATCATTGTGGTTTGATAGTGGGGGAATCGTTGATTGACCATTATTCACTACACTATAATAGATTTTCCAGAAATCACAAGTACCTAGTTTCTGTGACTGAATGCGTTTTTTAGTTAACTCATTATACCTTCTATTTGTTTCGCCTATCACGGCCTTGCAATCATTTCTTTACTCTATAAACTCATGTCTATTAGTAGCTGACTTATGGTGGCCGAATTTACGGAATGCTTGTTGCCTCTCAGCAATGGCAGCTGCACATTCCGAGGTGAACAATTGGGGAGAGTGGGGCTTGCTAAGGAATGTTCGCATGTGGACATAGGCTTCAATGCCTGCTTTTACCCATTCAGTTAATTCATTTGCACACTGGTCTACGGGGAGTGAGAAGGTTTTCCTCCATGGAGCGTCACTGATGTGATCTCTGATTGACTCAAAATTAGCCTGCTTGTAGTATCGCGTTGTTTTGAGCAACGGTTCATCAGCTTTTGGATGACTTCCTAGGGTGATATGTATCATTAGCACAATGTGATCAGCATTACCGAGTGGGCTATGAGCTTTCGTTACACATGCCTCGGGTATTGAGGTCAAGAAAAGGTCTAGAAGTGAGGCTTGTTGGTCTACTTGATCGGGGAGCGGGTCGGAAAATCGACAGTCTGAGAGAGGGAGTGAGCTGAGGAGAAATTATACGTAGAGTCGCCGGCTGTATCAGTAAGGCTGGAGAATCCCAACCAGTCACGGTGGTGGGCATTACAATCCCCAAATACATGTATCTGGGCATTCGAGTCAATTAAGAGTGGTCTATCCATGCTTTCAGAGACAGAGTTTAGCAGAGTACAGTCCTGGGTCGACGGGTAGCGGTATAAGAAATATAAGTAACTGACGCTGTGGTTTAAAGTCAATCAAAAGCACATGTAGTCGTGGTCATCTGATTCTAACCTATGTGCTCTATTCAGGGGGAGGGGGTTCCGAACATAAACTCCTAGCCCGTGGATATGTTGGTCAGAGTCTTTACGGTAGAGTGGGAGGTAGTCAGTCATTTCAAAGTGGTGAGAGGAGATTGAGGATTGAAGATTAGTTTCACTTAGAGCTAAGATATCCACGGAGTTTGTAAGGAGAAAGGTTTCTACATCGTTTATGTTGGTTCTAAGTCCCCGGATATTTGTGAATGCGAGCCTCAAGGGCGGAGGCGAAAGTGTTTTTTGTTGGGTGTCTGGTTTGGGTTTGCTTTTATTACACATATACATATATATACATATATATACAAATACATACACACACACACATATATATATATATATATATATATATATATATATATATATATATATATATATACATAAATGAGTTGATTATTCTTATTTGTCTATTTTCCTATGGTCATCTGGCTATTTACCTATTCTGATCTAGCTATTTGCTTATACTGATTTGGCTTATGGCCATCTGGCTTTTTGCGCATGGGCATTGTGCTATTTTCCTATTTTATTTAGCTATTTGTGTAATCTAATTTAGTTATTTGCCTATTCTCATTTAGCTATTTGCCAATGTTCATCTGGTTTAGCTATTTGCCTATTGTGATTTGGCTATGGACCTATTCTGATTTGTCAATTTCCGTATTCTTATTTGGTGATTTGTCTATACTGATGGGCCTATTTGCCTATTCTGATTCAGCTATTTACCTATTCTGATTTGACTATTTGCATATTCTGATTTGGATATGTGCCTATCTTCATTTAGCTATTTGCCTATTCTAGTTTGGTCCTATTCTGATTTGGCTATTCCATTTTTCTCATTTGGATTATTCTGATATATGTATAGTTATATGTACATATTTGCCTATTCTAATTTGGCAATTTGCCTATAATAATCTGGCTACTCTTTGCTTATGGTCATCTGGCTATACGCCTATTCTTGTTTTGCTATTTGCCTATGTTCATCTGGTTATTTTCCGATGGTCATCGTCCCATTTACCTATTCTGATTTTGCTTATGATCACCTGAATATTTGTTTATGCTCATCTGGCATATTCTGATTTACATATTGTAATTTTGCTTGTTGACTATTCCTATAATGCTATTTGCCTATTCTGATTTGGCTTATGTTCATCTTGCGTGCTGCCTATTCTGATTTGGCTATTTGCATATTCTGATTTTGCAAGTTGCATTTAACAAGTTGGCTATTTGCCTATTCGGATTTAGCTATTTGCCTATTTTTATTTGGCTATTTTCCTATGGCTATCTTGCTATTGCCTATTCTAATTTAGCTATTTACATATTCTCATTTAGCTATTTGCGTATTTTGATTTAGCTATTTGCCTATTCGTATTTGACTATTTGCGTACTGTGATTTCGCTATTTGTATATTCTGATTTGGTTACTTGCCTCTTCTGATTTAGTTATCTGCCTATTCTTATTTCGCTAGTTGCCTGTTATTATCTGGTCTAGTCTAATATATATATATATATATATATATATATATATATATATATATATATATATATATATGTATATATATATATACATGTAGATGAATCTATTATTTCGCTATTTTCCTATTCTGATTTGACTTGTTTACTATTCTGGTTTAGCTATTTGCCTATTTTTATTTGGCCATGTGCTTATTTTTATTTGACTTGCTTACCATGGTCATCTGGGTATTTGCTATTGTATTTAGCTATTTGTCGATTCTGATTTGGCTATCTGCCTATTCTTATTTAGCTTATGGTCATTTGACTTTTTGCCTATTCTGATTTCCTGTTTTCCTATGGTCATTCGGTTGTTTTCCTATTCGGATTAAGCTATTTGCCTATTCTGATTTTGCTGATGGTCATCTTGCTTTTTGCCTATATATACATATATATATATACATCTATATATTTTTTTTTCCGTCTTTGCTAGAAAGTTTTTTCTAGTTTGAACATCTCTGGCCATATCTACGGTTTGGCGTCATGTTAGCGATAGTTGATCCACAACAGATTGTAAAATTCAGTGAGTATGGATTATCAAGTTACAATATTGTTTCTCACATGATTCCAATTTGTTGGTATTGGTCTCGGTTAATTAAATACTCCCAGAAGAGACGACGTGACAGTTGCCACTTTTTCTTATGACATTTGAACATATAAGAATTGAACAGGGTTCGCTAATCTGCGCAAATATCCACTCCACTATGTCCATTTCTCAAAATAAGTGATGGATGCCAGCTAAAGTATAGGCATATACAACTTGCACAACACAAGATTGGTAGGGAACATGATACGAGATGTTCAGATTAGTATTGGAAACGGATGTTACGACAATCTTTCTTCCTCCTAGATTAATGCCTTTACAAATGCTAAGGCGTTTATCTCTCCCAACGAGCTAACCCTGTACCAGAAAAGAAACCCAACTATTTCTAAATTCCCTCAATATCACATGATATACAGTATCTGCCGTATTTATATGATATCTAGGACTCAAGCTGGGATATCTCAATCACTTGATATATGTTATTAAATCAAGGCGTAGTTTTAACCCTGTAAATGATTAAATTCACTGATACAAATACGACAAATATGTAGACCTACTTGTAAATGAATTGCTTCATTTTTTATATGTGAAGGACATTATTTTCGACATACTCCGCATCTAGAACCACCACTCGAAAATACATCTAAAACTTTCTAAAGTTGTTGTTGACTTTAAAATTCAACATTATTATTTACAACCCTTCCACATAAATTGCACGTCAAACCACTTCCAGATTTCATCAAATGATGACAAACTTGTTGTGATCATCTCTTTATGGTTCTTCATGATGTGTTCTATTTTTATCAAATGATGTCTTACCATTCTACATTGAATTTATCCACAGGGAACGGCCAGGAATTTTCGTTTCTCTAACCAAGCTCTTTGATATTTACTATCGTCAAAGATTTTAATACAATATTTATACTTCATTTGGGGTCTGTCTTTTAGATATTCGTTGGATACTATAATGCTTTAAGAATGTTTAACGATGGAGATATTAACCAATCTTATTTTAACATTAATTTTGATGAATTTAAATATGTAAGACATATATATATATATATATATATATATATATATATATATATTTATATAAGTGTTTTAAGGTTCATATTTTTTTTTAATTTTTAAAAAGCATCTATTGTTAAATTTAAGAAGGAATAGGTAAAATAAATACCTTTTGAAGCATAAAGATGCGATATCAATTTTTTTTTATAAAAAAGAAAAATAATAAATCGAAACCGATTTTTTTTCTGTTTTTATTATAAACTAGCATTTTTTTTTTGTTAGTTTAAAGTGATACTGATATTTCGCCAAAATCTTGGCATCATCAGTGTGTAATATATCCTGATGTCATCGGATTTGTATTTTTTTCCTACCGGCTTTTGTTGTTACAGCCGGGCCAAATGGGTTAGCTGTAGTGTCCCACTTTCAAATATGAGAACGTAAATGCGGCACGTGATTTGTATAAGTGTTTTAAGGTTCATATTTTTTTTTAATTTTTAAAAAGCATCTATTGTTAAATTTAAGAAGAAATAGGTAAAATAAATACCTTTTGAAGCATAAAGATGCGATATCAATTTTTTTTTATAAAAAAGAAAATAATAAATTGTAACTGATTTTTTTTTCTTTATTTATTATAAACTAGCATTTTTTTTGTTAGTTTAAAGTGATACAGATATTTCGCCAACATCTTGGCATCATCGGTGTGTAATATATCCTGATGTCATCGGATTTGTATTTTTTTCCTACCGGCTTTTGTTGTTACAGCCGGGCCAAATAGGTTAGCTGTAGTTTCCCATTTTAAAATATGAGAACGTGAATGCGGCACGTGATTTGTATAAGTGTTTTAAGGTTCATATTTTTTTAATTTTTAAAAAGCATCTATTGTTAAATTTAAGAAGGAATAGGTAAAATAAATACCCTTTGAAGCATAAAGATGCGATATCAATCATTTTTTTTATTATAAATAATTTAAAAAAAAATCGGTTTCGATTTATTATTTTTCTTTTTTATGAAAAAAAATTGATATCGCATCTTTATGCTTCAAAAGGTATTTATTTTACATATTCCTTCTTATATATATATATATATATATATATATATATATATATATATATATATATATATAATTTAGTTATATTAGACATTCTTACTTACTAGTAAATTTCAGAGAATTAAAAAGAAAATGATGTAATGGCCTGATATATTTAAGCTTGTTTTGAAAATACATGCAGAATTTTCGACTCACTGTAAAAATATGATGTAGTTTGATACTGTTGAAGTGTTTCACCCAAAATGTTGCATGCTTAATAATTGAAAAGTGCTCGATCAGAAAGTTGAACAACAAATAAAAAGACGAACATATCTCTCGCTCATTTGAAATAAAATGCTTATCGACTAGACGAGTATACAGCAATATTTAGTCCGTTTAGTAACTTATGTAGCGGGAATGAAAGTTTGACGATTAAGAACGTAAAGGAAGGCCATACAGTCTTGACATACGCTTGAAAGTAATTTTCAGAGAAAATTAACGTCAAAGTTCAAGGCACTTGATGTTTGTATTTTAAGGGTGTAAACGCAGGTGACGTAAATTAATAAGGTAAAACAATCTATAACAAGTTACCGCCTGTGGTCAATATTAAAATCTTATTTCTTAAATAGGTCCTTGTTATTACCTAATATTTTATAACGTGAATATTAACAAGAAGACACACACTTACATCGACTGTATAATATTGGGTAAATTTAACCCGCGAGGACATATTTATATAATTAATAAGAATTGTAATATCTTTTTAATTTGAAGTAGGCAAACCAGTGTTTGGCATAACGTTACTGTTTCAATTTTTAGGGTCAGGTGTGTAAAAATAAAGGTAAACATGATACATTTCCACGTCAGATGAATATTAAGTAAAGTGTAATCTTTCAATTAAATGGGGATGGGTGCGTGTTTTATATATGTGTGCATGTATACTATGAAGAAAAAATGAAATGTCAAAGAAATTTAAACAAATATTTGCTATGTTTCTTTGTTAAAACGTTTACGAGAGCTGTTATTAAGAAGAAGAAGAAGAAGAAGAAGAAGAAGAAGAAGAAGAAGAAGAAGACGAAGAGGAATAGAAAGCAGAAAAAGAAGAAGAAGAAGGGAAGAAGAAGACGACAACAATGTAGAAACTTTAGCTTCCACATCACAACTGCAAATACAGAAATACGACCCGCAACTGATGTCAACGAAATAGACTTACCGTGGAGATTGACGAACACCCCAGACTACATAATATTATCAGTATATGAATGATGACATCGTAATTTTTGCTGACACAACTAGAAGGCCCTACTACACTGTCTTGAAGAAACGCTAAATTGTATTGAGCTTTTTGTCAACACAAGCAAAACAAACCACATTCTCCTGAACCAACATGGAAGTATCTCTTCCCTAAGTGGGATTTGTCTAATAAATGTCGACGAGTTTACCTATCTTCGTAGTAATGTTGCCAAGAAAAAATCCACAGACTGTGAACTGATGGTGCGAATCAGCAAGGACTGGATAAGAGTGAAAAAGATGAAAGGGATCTGAAAACAAACTCTTCCTACCAAGATGAAAAGTAACTTCTTTAAAGCCATTGTTGCATCGATACTCGTATATGGAAGTAGCGCTTAGACTTTCTCCTAAAGACTGGAGAAGAAAACTGATGCTGTATACACCAGAATGCTAAGAGTTGCTCTTAACATCTGGCGACAGCGTCCCACGAGAGAACCACTCTATGGGCACCTCTCTCAGAGTTCAGCCTTGCTCAGAGAGAGAAAAAACAGATTTGCTGGGCATTGCTGAAAGGCTAAGGACGGCATCATCAACGATAATCTTCTGTAGAAGCCAAAACAGGGATGTGGCTAAGGGGGTAGACCGCACAGAACCTACATGAAACAACTAACATAATACTCACAATGAATCTATAAATACCTACCATGTTTTATGGATGGATAGAGCGAGATGGCGTGAGAGAGTGAGGAGGATTCGTGACATCACAACAAGTACATGATGATGATGAATAATGAAAACAAACACTATTCTCGACTATTGATGGATTTGGATGTAAATAAAAAATGTAAAAATAAGGTATATATTCCCTTTTATGTATTAAATGATCCAAATATGTTTCATTGTAGTGAACCTATTTCCGAATTATATATTTATATAAAATATGTGTGCATACTTAGTTGTCTATAAGCTATGATAACTTGTATCTATCCCTGGTGTTTAAGGGTCCAATAAATGTGCAGATTTTTGTATCGACTATAAAATAGAAAATGTCGCTAATTCTATGAGCTCATATTGGAATCATATATCCGCAACGCTATAAGCCCTATTACCTATCCTTATTGGGAATGCTCCATTCATATTTAGATTGTCGTCAGCTAGTTATACTTATCTATGTTCTTTTGAAAGTATCGTCGATTGTGCATTAAACTCCCCGCTCTTTTTCAAAACTTTTATCAGTGAATTGACACGCTATCAAAAAAAAAATTCTCAGAAATTTGAGAACATTTAGATCAGATTTTAAATCTTTAATTGGGGATTAACTTCAACGGATTAAAAATGTGCTAATCTCATAATTTCAGTTTTTAAATCCCATGCTCTTCATACTTATTTTCGCTGTTACCCCATTAACAGTGTTTTTTAAATTGCTTTTAATTATTTCGGGCTCTAATCTTTTACAGATGGTTAACAGCCAATGCAAGGTCTTTATTTGGCCCTGCTCCGAGTCCGAGAAGTTGAATTTTCATATAATTGATATATTGATAGAGACGGTCAGACGTAATGAGCCTTAAGGAAAGATTTTATTAATTTTTTTTCCGTCATAAAATCTTATGTTTCCTCTGAAATGTATATTTCCAATAAGCAATGATTCACACTTTAACGGTCACATTTCACATTTGTTTACTTGATTTTCTACGTGTGTTTAATTGTTTTTTTCTATCTTTAATACATTCTGTCTCCATCGTACTTTCATTATATATTGTATATGTTATCCTCTCCCACATACACATAGACGAACACACAGAGAGATATATACATATATATATATATATATATATATATATATATATATATATATATATATATATATATATATATATATTTAACGAATAAAATCGAAAGTACTCGCAAAAAGGAAAGATAATAGAACAAGAAACACATCGAATTTACATACAACAATTTGACTGTAACACTACATTGACTATTCGCAAAATTGAAAAAAAAAACTCATGTAACAAAAACACACGTATGTGTGATTTAATAATGTTTGCCTACATTAAAATATGCTGCCTAAATACACACACAATATATATGTATATATATGTATATATATGCGACACACTTTGACTAATAACTATGTGGCGATTGAATGTTAGAGTCTATGAGTGTAAAATGTTGTTCTACTCGTGCGTACGTAAGTGAAGTGCCGTAAGGGGTTCATGTTTAAGCGACAGATTATCACAAACATATCCACTGTCATTTTATTTATAAATAATTTTAACGGGATTACGTAAATGGCGTAAACTATCTAATTTGAGTATCTTCTAATGGGGATTTAACTGACAAAAGTAAAATGTGTGTAAGCCAATAATTCCAGCTATTCGCGTTCTGTTTTCACGCAGTTTTCACGCAGTTTTCACGCAGTTTTGAATGTTTTTTTCATTTTCTGAGCCATCCCACTACAATTTACAATTGTGCCTATTCAGTTGCCTCCCACTAGGGAAGAGGCTGGACAAGTTCAATGTTTAATGTGTTTAAAATCCAGCTCTCAGAAAATGAGCACTCCGGATTGAGAAAAAAATAAAAATGAACAGATACTACGATTTGCTGCTCGTAAAACGGCCAAGAGACGCGTGTATCAGTATTTCCTTCCACCACAGGAAGATGTGACACAAGGCAGATGGTTGAAAAAAGAAGCCAACGCACCAGAATTGGGGCACTCTAGCCTGTGACAAATTGGCTGGATAAATCTCGGCATTCCCCGATGGGGGATCGTCAGAAAGTTAGCAATTAACTGACTCTTTTTCAAAGAGGGAAGGTAAGGCCTGGGATGATGGGCATCCTTGGACTACCCAGGACCAATACTTCAGCCTGGCCGATAAAGGGCCACCGAGTTGGCCCAGTCTCTGTTGGACTGATTGTCGAGAACGGATCCTCGACTGGTATATACGGGTCTGCAAGTACAGTTCGCTGCTTGATACGAACGCGTGTCTTAATAGACTGAAGAGATGTACATGTTTTCCGATAAGACCTTCTTAATAAAACCTATGCAACCCATCAAAGTGTGGTACCTCTAAAATAACAAATGATTGAAACTCAGACAAATGACATAACATGTGACCGTTTCCCCAAGTTTGTCAATTGTCAGCAATTTTTACATACTGTATTTAGAACTAAATATTTACTAAGACCATAACTTCTGTGGTGTAAGCTCTGTTTTTTTTTCATCATAATTGCATGTTAAGAATTGCTTCAACAACTTCCCGTATTTTCTCGAGATATTTCGTTAATTTTGTTTCTATTGAGAATGGCATTAGCAGCTTTATGAAAATGTAAACACATGAACTCGCGAAGTAATATCTCGTAGTTTTCCCAGTTTACTGCAGCATTCTAGAAAACACACACGCTGCCTCGAGATGTTTATAGCTCTTGTAGCGAAAGATGCGAGATATCTGTTTTTTTTTGTTTCATCAGTGTTTACCTTCATTTGACAAAAATATTCGAATTTCGAGAAATAATTCACTTTGTAAGTGGTTCACGTATTTAAGAGTCCGGTGTGTTTCCACGTATGCAGGTGACCCTGTTTTAGTAACGTGAACCTTTCCCGAGACAGGTACTTCAGCTAGTATCTGATGAACAAATTCGCTGTGCAGAACCTCTACTGCTATTATGTTCGTCTTACTCCTGTAGCTACTGTTTAGAATACTACAAGCATCACCGCAACAGAGGTTCACTAAGTGCAGTAGCCAAAATACACTCGTTGACAGTAACATGATCTTTTGGGTAATAGTACCAGCATTAGTAACAGAAAGCGTATAGTAGAATAGAGTGCAATGTACCACATTGCAATGTTTTTTGTATGAGGGAAACACGTATATTTTATGCAAGACTTGTATTATTTTGTTTTATTTCTTTGTTTTGCACAAACGTATTGATTGTAACCGCCCAGACTGAAAAATGTACAAGTATAGCAACATTATTTTGCTTGGTCGGGAGTATACACTTACGAGCTGTGTAAACACAGACACACACACACACACACGCAAACACACACAAACATATATATATATATATATATATATATAATATTTATTATTGTTTATTATCTATGTTCGTATACGTTTCGTCCTTAATAATCGGGGCTCATCAGCATAGAGATATGACTATTCACTACCGTTAAGTTATGAACTGTGTCAACACACGTCTATATATATATATATATATATATATATATATATATATACATATATATATATACATATATAGATTTGTATATATATATATAGATATATAGATTTGTATATATATATATATACATACATATATATATATATATATATATATATATATACAAATCTATATAAATATATATATTTATATATATACAAATCTATATAAATATATATATGTATATACATATATATATATATATATATATATATACAAATCTATATAAATATATATATTTATATATATACAAATCTATATAAATATATATATTTATATACATATATATATATATATATATATATATATATATATATATAAAATCTATATAAATATATATATTTATATAGATACAACTCTATATAAATATATATATTTATATACATATATATATATATATATATATATATATATATAGGCGTTCCTTGACATAGTTCTATCTTAGCTAACCGTCTAACGAGTCTCACGATTCGATATATATATATATATATATATATATATATATATATATATATATATATATATATATATATATATATATATACGTGTGTGTATAATTATATGTTTCTATATACAGTAGTCACTCCTAAACTCATGCCCCGATTATTATGAGTTATGGAATATATATTCTTGGCAACACCATGAGTAGTGTGAGCACATTGTATTTTTGTAAACTTAAGGATTTACAGGATGCTCCCTAACTAAGTGCATATATATACATATATATATATATATATATATATATATATATATATATATATATATGATTCATTCATTATATAATGAACCGATCATTATAAAGTATACAATACATAGACGAGTGAACACAATAGGTTACGTAGGTACCTTATTTAGGGATATCCTCAAACACACAGCTCCTCAATTAGCGAGTAACAACATTTTATAAAATGTTCAGGTATGTTTATATGTTTATATATTTCTATGTAGATGTTTCACTCCTAAACCTAAACTAATTAAATGATAGTTATTCATTTTATAACACAGCTGCAATGCATAATGTTTCCAAACAGTGACTATATTTTGTTTAATTGTATTCCAAGCTAATGGGTGGAATATCTTCGTGAGAGTATTTTAAAATATTTATTAGACGTCAATTAATAAATATTTCACGAGTTTCAGTTTCTTTGGGGTATTTTAAATAGTTTTTAGGAGGCATACTGTAGGCAAATACTCCATTTAAAAATTCAAATATATAAGATATTCGTTCATATTCATTAGACACCAATTAAGCAATATTTCGAGAATTTCAATTCTTTCTTAAGAACTCTTGAGCTTAAGCTTTTAAGTGTATACGTTATCTAGAATCAAACTCATCTAATGGATATTTATTAAAATTCGACTAAGTGTTCTAGACATAAGGTTTAGAATCATTATATCTTGATTTTAATGTTCGTAAGCGGTATTAAACTAGTGGAGAACTTCTGTTCGGGGGATTTATTTTACCCGTCATCAGACGGGTTGTCTTCTAGTCATATTCTCCTACATGGACTTTTTTCCTTTCTAAATTTTAAAAACAAAATAGATTCTTGTTATTATCATTCATTAAGTATGTTTTTATTTATTTTATTATGAAGGCAAAAAATACAAAGATACCATTTCGAATTACTCAGTAATATAAAATTGATTCATTTGACCAATCCAATCTTTTATATTTATTCATTTCATTATATAACCAGTTTTCAATGGCGAATAATTCATTTTCATTTTCATGCCGAAACAAAATAAATGTCCTTGACGTTGACTATCTTAAAAACTTATGTTTTATTTTGGTTATAAAATGAAGTATGAAAATGTTCATGCACTGTAAATTTCCTCCACATTAAAATACATCAAATAACACTACGACAATCATAACGTTGCTGTTTCCCTCCAAGTTACTAAAATGTCAATTTTAAATTATTTCTTTGTTTACCTTAAATAAGACTACAACCTCAGTGAGGGCGGGTATATATATATATATATATATATATATATATATATATATATATATATATATATATATATATATATATTAGTACTTCATGTATCGACATAAAATATTATAAGTGGATATCATTTTTTATGTATCAGTTTTCAGTATTTACTTCAACAGTGCTCGATACGTAAGTAGAGCTTGGTAGTAAGCAATGAAAATATATATGGCAATCAAGCTACACAGAGGCTCCCGTGTTTCATCCCCAGGGGTAATCGTCAGGCTAAATGCATAAAGTTACCTGACAAAAATAAGTCCATGCATTTAGCCTGACGATTCCCCCTGGGGATGAAACACGGGAGCCTCTGTGTAGCTTGATTGCCATATATATTTTCATTGCTTACTATATATATATATTATATATATATATATATATATATATATATATATATATATATATATATATATATATATATATATATATGCATATACAGATATATAGGAACAGTTACATGGTAAACAGCTGCTGATCACGTTTTTAATATTTCACGCTTAAGTTAAGGTCCCCTGTTTTTGTTTCACTGTTAGATACTTGAATTCCCCTTTTAAAAAAATGTTTTTTGTGAATTTTCCAACGAATGTTAAGTCTGCAATATCTTGGATTTAGTTAGTTTCTCTGGTCATTTAAACTGCATTTTCTTGTTTTTCTCTTTTGCTTAAAATAACTCAAATCTTCTCTAGACTATATATTTGGTATTTAGATCTGTATGACTATGTTTCCGTCCTTTTATCTACTTGCTAATCTGGTACGTAAGGTACTTAAGCTTTTTTTCAATGCAACTTTCCCAAATAATTTTATTGCTAGCAACTATATCGCAGAATTGTTCTTGGGTGTGGCGTTTTGATAGTAGTAGTACTAGTATTATTATTATTATTATTATTATTATTATTATTATTATTATTATTATTATTATTGTTGTTGTTGTTGTTGTTATTATTATTGTTATAATTGATGCTATTTGACATGCAAATTACCATATCACACGGTAGTCTTAAGGGTAATATATTATTATAATTATTATTATTATTATTTTTATTATTATTATTATTATTTATTTATTTATGTATGTAGGTATGTATCTATTAGTGAAAGTTAAGCTGAATTATTTCTACACTTGATTATTGAGGAAATGGTCGTTTGATCAGTACCATTGGAGAGCCATGAATATTATACCTGTCCTGTTTTTAAATCTCATGGTAAACAGCTGCTGATCCCCGTTTTTAATATTTCACGCTCAAGTTAAGGTCCCCTGTTTTTGATTCACTGTTAGATACTTGAATCCCTCCCTATTGTTATTCATGACTTTTCCAACGAATGCTAAGTCTGCGATATCTTGGATTTAGTTTCTCTGGGAATTTAAACTGCACTTCCCTTTTTTGTTCTTCTGTTTAAAATGACTCAAAGCGTTTTTAGAATGTATATATAAGAAAGAGACCGACACACAAATTGGTTGATTGATTTTCAAATTTACTAGGTGTGCAAATTCGTCTGCACTTTTAATCTGGCAGCGATCGAAACGTCTCGAACAGAAATTTTCTTTTTTTATTTCCGATATTTCTCGCTGCTTCATTATTTAGGTCAACAAGCTAAACAAAAATACACCGACCTTGATAGAGAAAAAACTTCATTCTTTGATCAAATTTAAAAAATATATATTTTTGTCTACTTAAGCAGTTATTTCTGGTTGTAGAGTTTTCGAACATCATTAGTTCATAAACGGTGTTGTGAAAGATAAAGCGAGAGCAAGTCTCCTGAGAATTTCAGCAACATTCTTAGATATTTTTATTGCATACAGAAAGCAAAGAGACAAAATACTGGTTGTTTTAGATTAACAAAACGTAATGCAAACACAGTTAAACAGAAAAGGTCTACTTGGTGATGGCTTCTTTGTTTTGAAATCGGAAATTAAAAAGCGGTTTTTATCAAATAACAGTTACCTATGATATTTTAGATAGAATTTTTTTTTTTGGGGGGAGGGGTCAATTTTGTATTCAGCATTTTCTTTTCATTATAAACACAAAGGAATATCAAACTGTTTTTTCTAATTGGAATATTTTGTATTACAAATAATCAAATCAAACTTTTTACATTGGAATGTTTTTTTTTGTTACAAATAATCAAAGCAATCTTTTTTTATTACTGGCGTTCTACTTTTTTAGGCGGTTACATCTTGTTTTAAGACCTTGCTACACGGACTTAGAATTAGTGGTTAAAGAAATTTGGTTTATTCTCTTAACGAAATGTTTACAAACTAGTGAAATGAAAAATCCCGTCAAAAAACTAAGCGGTATAAAATTATGAGGGCCCTGTTTTATAAACATTCTTGTCAATTGCCGATTTCAAAACCGGAACCGTCACCAAGTAAACTTGTTTCTCTTTGACCGCAAACACATTATATTCCGACTCATCTGGTCTGAATAATAGCAAAAGGTTTGCCATGTATTATTGTCAATAAGATGCGCTCTTTATTCAAATGGGTTGAATTACGTTCAATT
The DNA here is from genome assembly GCA_963556195.1 of Sepiola atlantica. Classification (NCBI taxonomy): domain Eukaryota; kingdom Metazoa; phylum Mollusca; class Cephalopoda; order Sepiida; family Sepiolidae; genus Sepiola; species Sepiola atlantica. The sequence continues at coordinate 42,394,682 of OY744515.1, forward strand.
GGAATCCGTGTCAAATATATACCGGTCTGCTATAAAGCAATATTTTAAAGATTTTTTCCGTCAGAAGCGACATAAATCGTGCCAAGTGCAGGTGTAATCAAATGAGAATATGTCACCACGGCAGCATCGCAGACCGGGGAAAATAGAATGAAAAACGTATTTTTATTAAAATATAAATACATTGCCTTTTACTTCTGAATTTAATGGGATTTAATAGAAAGGTGAATAAAAAGTGATTTAACTGAAACTTTCAAAATGATTAATGAGCATTTAATTGAAACATTTGAATAATTAATAAAGATTCAATTAAATCTGACAAAACATTGAAGCCTCGAATTAAAATTTCAAAATGATTAATGCGCATTCAATTGAAACATTTTAACAATTAATAAAGATTCAATTAAATCTGACAAACCATTTAGGCCTTGAATTATAATTTCAAAATGATTAATGCGCATTCAATTGAAACATTTTAACAATTAATAAAGATTCAATTAAATCTGACAAACCATTGAGGCCTCGAATTAAAATTTCAAAATGATTAATGCGCATTCAATTGAAACATTTTAACAATTAATAAAGATTCAATTAAATCTGACAAAACATTGAGGCGTAGAATTAAAATTTCAAAATGATTAATGCGCATTCAATTGAAACATTTTAACAATTAATAAAGATTCAATTAAATCTGACAAACCATTGAGGCGTAGAATTTAAATTTCTAAATAAGTTACGGCATGCCCATGTGTAGTTGACTTTAAAATATTTCTCCTCGATCTAAAAGTCGATCTATTAACCAATTGAGCTTTTTGCTAATAGAGTAATATTTTTTAATAAAATGGCAGATGATATTAACAAGATCACCTTCATGTTGTACTAATTTTGTACATGTCATATGCTATGATGAAATTGTTTAAGTTTCGAAATTAATAAGTGGGACAGCTAAGGAAGCATAAAAGGAAAGGTTATCTCGAACATAACACTACTGTAATAAATGCCAAATGTTTGCGATTAGTTTCGTCTCAGATTTCCACCGGTGTAATTGTAATGATAATGCGCGCTATAATGCGATTTTTGTAGAACTCTTTATTTTTATTGTTTTACATTTGCTTGATGCGCAGGTGTTGATTAAACATGCATCTTATTCTTGAAGAAGTCGTAACAGCCTTAGAACTTGTTTTTATTTTTTTTTAAATATGTCTATAAAAGATATAGCCGTACAAGCTTCCGATGCCACAAGCACAATTAGATGGTTGGCAAGGCATGGCTTAATCACCAATGATCGTAGTTATTTTCATGTTAGGAGCTCGACTGAGCTCCATCTATAATTCCCCCTGTAAAACATTCTAAACAAAAACTACTATAACCACTGTAAATAAGTTTTCTTTTCTTCTACTGTGTACCTTAATCTAAATGGAACATCTATGGGCGAAATTTCATTTCAAGAACTACCCATCTGTAGAACACAATACCATGAGGCTGGTTCTCCGCTTGTTACAACATGGTCGTTATCAAGTCCAATTTTAAGTTCTTGTTGAGCCGTCCTTTTAAATAATTAAATTCTGGTTAGTTTACGCCATTGTAACGAATCTTCACAGTGGTGTCTCATTGCCCACTTGACAAACTTATTAATCCTTGTCGTCGAGTATCTTCTGGGCCTTGATAAGTGGTGACTCGTTAGTACATAAAGAATTGATGATTTAAGCCCACAGCCAATATCCTTCAAAGCCAGAAAGGGAAAATATTACATTAATATTTATTACTGATCTTATGAAAAGACAGAAGACAATTTGTAGCATATTTCAATTCGTTTGATTTTATTATTTGTTAATTCATTTGTAAATGTGTAATATATGTAAATTTACTTTTATAAAAATGCACCGTTTGATGTTATTATTTGTTAATTAATTAGTATCCTAAAAAAAACAAAAAAATCTGTGTAATATATTTCAATTCCTGTTTTTAATAAATATTGTTTTATTTAATTATTTGTTACCGCACAACTCAGAGAAAGTATTATTATTATTTGAGAGAGAAACTTACACCGGTCGAAAGTTGAACTGAAACTAATCGTAAACAGTTTGCACCGATTACACAGTTGAAATGTTCAAGATAACCAAAGAAAATTACAATAACTTTTTATTTGTTTTATGTAAGCATTAAATGTGTACAACCAAATAGGAATAACAAACAAATAATATTTTTTAGATAAAAAAATGTATTTAAGGGTTGAATTTAGCTGATATTTAAAACATAAATGCCCAAACAGGAATTATGAACAAATAATAATCTTAAAATATATTCAGAGTTGTATTAAGAGCATTTTTAGAAACAATGAGAAAGCCAGAGAGGCATAACAAATAAAAACAGACAGATGGATAATAATAATAATATATGTCTTAGAAATAACTTACACACAACCATAAATATTCACATCCACAGACGGATTGTTCTGTATTGCTAGGCAGAAAAATACTTCAAAATACAATCAACTCGACAGTTTCAGCTGGCAGTCGGCGATTTAAACGATTAAGTAATCAGGCACAAGCAATGAGCTAGCGACATCTCAATGTTTATATAAACAATGTCAGCTACTGACAAGTACTCGACTCGTTTTTTAAGTATAGCGTTGCATTATCACTAATGGTATTTGGTGATTTCATTTAACAGAGTGCTTAACCAACGAATTGGGAGCATACACACATATAAATATACATCAGAAAAAAGGTAACCCATTGAGTAATAAGTTGATCTCAGATGAGAATATTTGAATCAGGAACAACTTGTTGTGGGAGGGAGGGGGCGGCCCAAGGCATCGTTCAAATCGACCCAAACGACTGGGGACACTCTAAAAGGGTACAAACATAACCCTGAACGAACCCATCGGTATTCCTGAGTAGATGCGCTTCCGGCGATCGGTAATAGATAAACCAGTTCCCGAAGGAGGAGATGATGCCTTGAAGGATTGGTTCCTAAGACTGCACCGAACTATACCTAATTACGACGAAGGATCGAGCATGTTATGAACCAAACCATAGAATCAGAATGTGCTAAAAATTCTCTGGCTAGTATAAAAAGTGCCACGAAAGAAAGACGTGACACAAGGTCAGTTCAATGTGAGGAAAAATATCTCTTTGGGGGAGCATTCTAGGAGATATGAACACAACTGCGAACGATTCGTCGGCATTCTCGTGTAAGAGCGCTTCAGGCGACATGCAATAAACTAAACCCCTTACATAATACATATATACACATACATATAAGCATAGGTAGATACACACTTGAGGATATATGCAAACACACAAGAAAAATAATGTAATCATACATATACAGGTATATAATGCATTCATCCACAGATATACACACATACGCACACACGCACATACATATGCACAAGCAAACACAGGTGTAACATACATACTATTTACATATACCAATATATATGTGTGTGTGTATATGTATATATATCCAACATTTATTTTAAGTAAATATTAAATTATTTTTATATATGAACTCATCTGTTAGTGTAAAATTCTGGTGGAGAAAATGACGGTTTACACTTAGCGTAATGCAACACACTTCCATAAAAAGAATGGAGTTATCTCGGTAACGAGCATCGTGAAATTTGTAAACAAATAAAAAAATTCAATCAAGTGATAACATTTCTTTTAACTCTCAGTAGTAGATTTGTTAGTTTATATTGTAAGAAACCAGACATTAGCGGTCACAAAGGGAAGTGTCCTGGCGTCTGGGGTTCGAATATCAGGGTTGATACGCTTGTTACCTCTAGCCACGATGGTTAGTTGTAAAAAGACGAAACAGCTTCTTTACCTGACATATTATATATACATATGTTTGTCTGTGTGTGTTTATATTAGCTTGTGTGTATGTATGTTTGTGCTTTTTATTTCATCATTATTAATGTTGTTAATATAGAAAAAAAAACAAAGGCAGGCGTCAAACCACAAATGCAAACAATGTGTGGAAGAGGCCGATTGAAAGATAGACAAACCGGGAGATGTATCTAATGTTTAGTGGGATGACATAAAAGCAGATCACTTAAAGCTTTGGGAATTTATTGGAAAATATGAGCCGGAAAACACACGCCACAATAAAAAATAAATAAATTGCAAGAAATCACGAAATAACATGAACAAATGAAGCGTATTGAATAGATAAGAATTTATCCAAGTCTTGCGATCCAGTTATGGGTTGTTTGACTGTGGGTGTATGATGTAAGTAGGTCGTTTAAAAGACGAGGGGAGGAGCGAAAATGATATTAATAACATTGTAATGTCTTGGGTGTCCACATTCGGTCCTTGGGGTTTTGCTCGTGCAGCGGACCAAATCAATCAAGCGAAACCATAAAAAGAAAATCACAACATCACATAGTTGCAGCGTCGATATTCAAATACTTCGTCCCAGTTTTTATAAGACGGCTATTAAATATGCCAGAAATTAGCAGGAGCAGTTTTTGTATTGTTTTTGAATTATGTTTTACTTGTATATAACGAATCTGATTTACAGCATATCGAACTGTATTTTTGTTATTTAGTGCAAGAACGCAATACGTATTACCAGGAAATAATTTCATACAATTAATATAATAAAGTCACAATGTTACCAATAACTCGGCCAGATTTTACCATAACTCGGGGAAATTTTACTAATAGCCCGGGGAAATTATATGTTAGTACTTTTCCCAGTAAGGTTAGTACCTAATTAAACACAATATATATTTTAACTTGGCATAGCCTATTTCATAATCCGTTATTCTGTCATGGATAGTTTAAATTTTGTAATATAAAAATATTTAAAATTATGTTGTTTAATAATCTTTAAAATCAGTTATATTTCCAAAACTAGCAATAATTAGTTAAACTCTTTAAACTATGCGATGTTAGGTAAAATACTTGATCCCGTGAATGAAAGTTTAAACTTTTGAAGTTTACCCCGGGTGTCATAAATCGGACATTCATTTTTAAGAATTAACATTGCACTTTTTGTGTTGATATAGAACGGGCACATTTGTGTTTTTGTCACTGTCCATTAGTCCGTTATTCCGTTAATCCATTATTCTGTGATTCTTTTTGTCTTCTGATTGTATCCATGAATTTTTTCCTTGGGTCTTCACAAAATTTCGCATGAAATTACAAACGCTAAAAACTTAATAAGCGAACTTTTTGTCATGAACAGACTAATGTGGACATGG
>OY744515.1:42404893-42439893 GCA_963556195.1 Sepiola atlantica
TATTCCAACCCAATCTAATTTCGAATCTCACCAATCCCGTATGGATCATGCCTATAAATGGCGTCGTTCGTTCTATCTTCTTACATCTTAGCCGACGAAGATTGTGCTAGAAATATTTCAAGTAGAATACAAACCATTGATCTAATAAAATAAAACAGGACAAATCATGTATGAGTTGACCTTCTGGAGTTTAAATGGGCTTGAACACTGATCGCTGGCTTTGATGGTAAAGGCAAAACTATCCCATCCAAATAAATGGCCCGAGTTTTGCTGTCATATGGACACGCCTAAACGAAAACAAGTTTTCTTTGTTACGGTCGTACCGGACCATTTGTTCGCTGACCTCACGACACGTTTCAGCGTTTTTCTTTGCGTCATAGAACTGAGAGTCACGTGCAAGACCACGTGGTATTTTGCTTATCAAAAAAAGTTGGGCGGACGCACTGGACGCTAACTGTCTTTTGTCTAGAGCCGAAATTGCAACCTTCACGCCTCTCGCTCCCCTCGCCCGTGACTTTATTTTATTTTATCAGACGTCCATTTTTATTGTGTTTTGTTATTTTCTTTTAGCGTGTGCATGTGCGTATGTGTGGATGTTTTTACTTCTAATTATTCGAGCTTTTTTTGTTTCCTTTTGTGCATGCTTTTTTTTTTACTTTGTTCTTTGGCTGTTCTCCTTCGTCGCCTACTTCTTCTTCTTCTTCTTCTTCTTCTTCTTCTTATTATTTTTATTATTATTATTATTATTATTATTATTATTATTATTATTATTATTATTATTATTATTATTATTATTATTCTGCGTTGTCGCTGTCTGCATCTTCGTCTTCATCTTCTTCTTTTTCTCTGTCGTCATCGTTTTCTGCGACATCTTATTCTAGACGTCTTCGTCTCCCTCCCTTTTTCTTCTTATTTTTCTTCTTCATCTTCTTCTTCTGCGTTGTCGCTGTCTGCATTTTCGTCTTCGTCTTCCTCCCTTTTTCTTCTTCTTCTTCTTCTTCTTCTTCTTCTTCTTCTTCTTCTTCTTCTTCTTCTTATTATTATTATTATTATTATTATTATTATTATTATTATTATTATTATTATTATTATTATTATTGTTCTTTGTCATTGTCGTTATCTTCATCTTTTCTTCTTCGTCGTCTTTTTCGGCTTTTTATTCTTGCCGTCTTCGTATTTTCCGTTTCTCTTCTTCTTCATATTCTCTTCCTAACTCTTCAGTTTGACGCTCTCAATTGTTATGTCTTTTGCGACGTTCTTCTAATTATTTCTAATTTCGTTCATCTCTTTGCTTCCTATCGTTGCCGTTTTCCTCTTACGCTGTTCATTTTCTTCTTTTTTGCCGTGCTTTTTCTTCTTCTACTTCTTTTTTCTTCTTCTATTATTATTATTATTATTATTATTATTATTATTATTATTATTAATATCACTATTGCTGTATTGTTCTTCATTTTCTATTCATTTTCTTCTTTTTTCTCTTCTTCTATTATTCTTATAATCACTATTGCTTGATTGTTCTCTATTTTGAATTCATTTTCTTCTTCTTGCCTATTTACTTTTTTTTCATATTGGTTTTACTGTTTGTTGTTGTTTTTGTTTATCTTCTACCTTTTTATTCTCGTGCTCTTTCTTCGTTTTTTTGTTTTCTTCTTGTGCTTTTATTTTTCTTCTTCACGTCTTATTTATCGTTCTCTTTTTTATGTATTTTTCCATTTGACTTGTAATTTTCTACATGTTTACATATGGAATACTTCTCATAGATTTTGTCCGGAACTTTTATTTTCAGATGTCACATCGTCCAAAACGTTGTGAATATAACATCTAATATCAAAATCCGAATAATACGAACTATATTGTAACTCTTATGATGTATCTGCATATTACAGCAATATATATGTTGTTCTTTCATTTTGTTTCTACGGTGTAACCACTTATCAATGTCCAATCGTCACTCTATGATAAGAGTCAATGAGTGTAAGTTGGACGGTGGGACAGCACCGTCATGATTAGTAATGATGGTGGAAATTTGGCAGAATTTGATTATTTAAGAGGACAGCTCAACAGGAATGTTGTAGTCTGCTGGGAAGCAGCCCCGTGGTATTGTATTCCACAGACGGGTAGTTGTAGGAAATACATTTTGCTCGTGGGAGTTTAGGTAAGTTTTAGGCAGAGAAAGAAAGGGGATTTATCGACAGCGGTTGTAGCTAAACGAGTTTTAGTTGTAAATGTTTTACAAGGTGGAGACTATAGATGCTAGTTCAGTCCAACGCCTGACATGAAAATAACGATAGAGTAGAGAAAGACTAGCAACGTCTCTTCTGTGAAAAAGACGTAGTAGGAAAGAGGAGAGAACATTGCTCACTAAATTTGGAAGTAGGTTTCTAAAGGAGTGTTCTGAGCAGCACCTCCCCAGATGTGGCAACGGTACTCCACTTTAGGACGTATTGTGCTCTTATATGGGTAGAAGATTGTGTCACGAATAAGATACCTTCTGGAGGGCTAGAATGATCCAACCATATTTCCAACGACGTTTGCAACAGAATTGATGTAAGTCTTACAATTCAGGTCTTGAATGAAGGCCAGCCCCAGAATCTTGTCAAAGCAGTAGGCTTCCTCAAGACGAGAGCCATTCATTTCAATTGGGGCCAAGTGGGGATCAGAGCGTTAGTGGTTAAAAAAGAGAAGTTTGCTTTTGAACGCATTAAAAAAAACGGTCAGCATTTTCGTCATTGTACCACGTGCTCAAGGTCGGGAGAGAGAGAATCAGAAAGATCTATGTCATTGCTGCTCTTTGAAGTGTTGCCATAGATTGTTGTCTCGTCTGCATAACTGCTGATGAATGATCTTAGAATGTGATTTTGGAAATCAGTGATGAAGATCAGGAAGATAGTGAGGCTCAGAATGGATCCTTGAGGCATGCCAGGCTTGAATCTATGAGTTAAGATGTCTGCGTATCAACGACTATTTTTATGTACCTATCAGAGAAAAAGAATATAAAGGTTGAGAGGACATTTCCCGGTATTCCATAGCTAGCAATCTTGTGAAGTGAACCCTTATGCAGAACTCTGTAAAGGCTTTTGGTATGTCAAGAGATACAGTTCTGAAGTGAAGTCCTAGTAAATAGATATATGGATCCTGTGTGATATTACAGACGACACGTCATCTGTTTCTATTACAAGACCAACACCATACTGCATGTCACTTAGTAGGCTGTTTTACTGAGGTGATTGATAACTTCTCGGTTTATCACGGATGTAAGCTACTTAATCATTACGCACTGATTGGTTTTTACTGAGATGCAGTAAACCGATCTTTTTTTAAATACTAGGTAGACTGACGAACTTTTAAAAGGTGTTGGGAATTTACTTGCAATAATTAAAAACTAAATAAAACAATAATTCATATGATTATTAAACTTACACTGATTTCCTCAATCTGATTGTTTTCCTTTAGGCTCAAACATTATTTTCCCCTTTGCTTCCCTTTTATATTCGTCGATTGTGTCCTCATTTGTCATTAGGCGCGCCATCGTCTTACCCGACAACACAGCCATCCATTAACCACCCGTAATTAGCCCCTTACCGCAGAAGAAAAAGACGAAAAAGACGATAGCACAAATGGTATAAAGGAAATTCAGCACTTAGGGATCACCGATTCCTCAGACACCCGAGCTACAATATGCACACCTTTTTTTTTATTAAAGAATAACATAAGACAAAATATTTAGAAAAACTATTTTCAAATTAGCAGTCGCCATTTTTTCAGCAGCCATTTTAAAAATCTTCTCTTTCATTGCATTTGCTTGTTTTTATGCCGGACCGATATTTTTGGGTTCTTATTCGATGCTAGCATTTTTTTTATTTTGGTTTTGGCTTTTGTTTCATTCTTTGTATATTAACAAGCATATTTTGCTTCACGTTATCTCTCTCTCTCTCTCTCTCTTTCTCTCTATCTATCTATATATCTCTCTCTCCTTCTCTCTCTCTATGTCGGTTTTTTATGCTATACTTTTAAAAATAGAATTAACGTTAAAGTGCTGTATTTTCTGTATTATACTTAATCTTTTCTCTATACTTCTGAACTTTACCGACCGTGCTGAAATAATAACGTTATTATTAAAAAAAGTAAAAAAACAATTTTAGCATGGGGAGGGAAAGGGCTGTTAACTATTGTGTACTTTCACCTAACAATTTAATAAACAAAAGATACTGTAAAAATTGAGCTTAATCGTAAAATAATATTTGAAAAATAGCACAGACTTGGTCTGTAAACTACAGAAGTATACTTTTCTCTCCAGTGTCAGTGAACTAAAAATCCTTCTTAATCCAAATTAAAATCCATTTTTTACAGAGTCTTATGTTTTTTAAATTGTACGTTGAAAGTACAGAATAGTGAACATATGTAATGTTTGAAGATCCATCTACTTGCAAAACGGAGCCCTTCGGCTTGGACCCCACAGAAATATTGGCGCCGTCTAGAAAAATGTCTGTGATGATTGTAATACTAAGTCCCAATCCGAAAGGCTTCCTTTTGTGGGGAGATGTATTTCCTCTATTAATCCAGGACAGAAAATGATACTTCTACCATTTACGGACCCGATCTTTTTTTTTTACTTTCGATAGGATTTCTAAGTTTAAATACATTTTTACAGTATCTTATGGTTATCAAAATGTTCGGTGAAAGTACAGAATATTTAACATATTTAATTAGGGAAAATCTATCTTTCAAAATAGAGCCCTTCACATTGGGCCTAAAAAAAAAAAATTGGCGCAGTCTAGAAAGGTTTCTCTTTCAGCGACCGCCGAGAGAAAATGATACATCCTCAGTTTATGGACCCGAACCGCCCACCTGCTCCATGTTAAGAATTCGTATGTAATGAGTGACGCTATTACTTTAGCACTGTCTGTAAACTGCAGAAGTACAGAGAAAATATTGTTGCAGGAATCATCTCACTTTATAATGTCCTCGTGTAAATGTAAGTTTTGTATGGATGAACAGAAGCGAAACATGTTACTGATGAAGTAGAAAAGAACGATTTGTTTAAAGAATTTAATAAATTATTTTTTGTACGAATACGTTATTTATGTAGTGTAAATAATGTAATGAGAAGTTGTGAAGAGTGAACACTAACAGTAATGTCAAGATGCGAATGCTAGCAGTTAATCTGTTCAAGAAAATGAACGTAGAGGCTCCCATCTCCGGAATAATGTTTACATATAAATTTTAGCTGACTGCGTCATCAAAAATATAACTTTACGGGCTACCGTACAAGTATTGTAAACAATGGAGTAAAAAACTGCACTTGCTGTGATGCTGATAGGTGGTCACAAATCAAGTTGAACCCTTTAAAATGCCATAAATGTAGGTACTGAAGATTGTATGTCCGTAATGGTAAGTTATGAGAATAGTTTTGAATTTGTAAAAATGGGAACAATTGGAACTAAAATTGCGTCGAACTTGGGAGAAGTGGATTGGGGAAGCCATTTTGAATCGGGTTTGGTTAAATGTTGAGGCGTTTTTTTTATAGATTTAGTTGAAAAAGTAAGATGTTGATAGGCGCAAACTCACTATTATGTAATTCCTGTAATCTTTACAAAGATATCATTTTTTATTCAGTTTCTGATACATATGTTATATGTAGTATGTTTTGATGACTTATAATTGAAATAATGTTTGGAATATTAGTTCTCTATTTAATATGTTCTACGGTGTGTAAGAGTTGTGTGATAGGAAAAATATTACGGGGTAAAGGAGTATGCTACCCTATGTGTGTATTACGTGTTTGTGAGAGTCAGACATATGGGTCTTATAATAATAGTCAATGTTTGAGCATGATATTAAATAAATATTTTTTAAACACGCCCGAGTGAAGTAGGTGAATGACGTAGTGAGTTACGTAGCCTATGAGGCATGTGGCCATTTTTTTTTTACTATAGTCAAAGTGTTAGGGGGAAAACATCTTTACTTTATATATTTATATATATATATATATATATATATATATATATATATATATATATATCTGCTTATAATTTATGATATATATATATACAAATATATACATATATATATATATATATAAACGCGGTATATATATATATATATATATATATATATATATAAACGCGATATATTTATATATATATATATATATATACATACATATATATATATATATATATATATATATATATATATATATATGGATATAAAAATATTTATTTATTAATAATAATTATTGAGCTCCAATTACGTTGGGCCCTTTCGAAGGTAAATAAATTGATGATTACTTGAAATTATCTCTATTGCATGATTATCTCCCTTGGAAGATTGAATCCGCTTTAGAAGCACACTACTTGTGCTTGCATTAATATACACGTACTTTCTCTTGAGTTAAATGCGTGATTGGATCGGTGGAATAATGGTTAGAATAACACGTAGATTCGGGGTCCGAGCCGCTCGAAAAGCTATGCGGTTACGTTATTCATATACCGACGAGCGTAAAATAAAAAAACGCGAAACATTTGTCCACACATGCTTAATTTACTGTGTTCCTGCCTTTTATCTATTTTACGTTTAATGTAGTTTGCCCTAATGGTATTGTTCTGTGCAGCCGTCAGTAAAGCTTCCGTTTCTCTGTTCAAGTCTCATTTTTTAGCAATGCCCAGCTATTTTCGTTGGTTTCTTCTTTTATCAGTCTGATGCAGCGTCCATGTTTTTCTTCCGACTATTTGTTTCTTGTCCTTTTGTTTTTGGTTTCGGTGCTTCCTAATTTTAAGTTGTGGTGGTGTCTCTTGCTGTGGTGTTTATACTTTCTGTGTTCTGAGTTAGCATTTCTTCAGCTCTGTTTTTGTGTCGTCCACACAGTCTTCGATACTTACCAGTCCTCCTCCCTCCTTCGTTTATTTTCATGTAGAGTCTGTCCGTATCGTCTTTTGTGTAGAGTGTGTTATGCATGGCCATTAATTTTCCAGTCCTCTGGTCAAAGTTCTTGATATATTGTTTAGTACAGCCTTTGAATTGTCCAGTGTATTATTATTATTATTATTATTATTTTTTTTTTCACTCACTAGGAGTTCTAGCACAGATCATCGTCAGTCATTGCTCATCGACAACCACCAGTGGTATTTCCTGGAGTCTGAGTGACAACAAGCCTCCCAAGATTTCCAGTATTCTTCACCTCTTTTCGATAACGATGTGGTATCGCAACAGCCTCTTTCCATTGATTTCTCGCTTGTAAGGCCAATTGGTCTTCTCTGGGATTTGGGTGGCAATAAGCCTCCCCAAGGTCCCAGCATTCTCTGCAGTTTTCCAGTGGAGGTCTGGTTTGTGCTGTCACTACTCGGTCTTCTCATTCTCCTCGACCCTCTACAAATATTTTGTCTGGTGTCAGCCTAGTCTGGCACCATTTAAAAATAAATAAATACATACATTTTAATTTATTTTTAAACATTTTTAATATCTTATTTTTTTCCTTTCAATTCCTTAATTTTTTCTTTTTCTCTTTCCTTATTTAAAAAAAAATTGTTTTAATTGTTTTAATTTTTTTTGGGGGGGAGAGAGAGGAGCTTATAGTGTTTCTTGTAAGTTCTGTTTCTTTGGTTCATTATTTGTGTAGTGATAGCTGAGGCTGATGTAGTTTATTGGGGGGGGGGTTATGAAGTGCTGTTTCTTGCAGAATCTGTTCCTTGGTTCTTGTTGTGGTGTTCTTCGTGTGGTCTTGTTTTCTACGTGTTGTAAATTCCTTGTGACTGGTAGAATGTGTAGCTCACGCGTGTTTGTTTCCGCATTCGAGGATTTTCCTGAAGATTGCAGCTGTTTTGATCATTGTCGTCCTTTCTATGGTTTCGATGGTCCCTTTGATTCTAATTTCTCTCACTCTTTTCTCCAGCTTTTTTGCGATTGTTCCTAGTGCTCCTACGATTATTTGTATTGTACTAACTTTCTTCATGCTCGGTATTCCTTTCAGTTCTCTGGCTAGTTCTGTGTATTTACTTCGTTTTTCCGTGTCTTTAATCTTCACTATATGGTCTGCTGAAACGACGAAGTCTATGATTTTACTAGATTTTTTCTTTTTGTCTATTATAATAACACCAGGTCTCCTTACTTGTATGAGCTTGTCTGTGTGTATATCCACATCCCAGAGGATGTTGTGTTTTTCGTTTCCCTGTACTGTTTCGTGTTTATGTTTGTACCATTTGTCTGCATATTCGAAATTCAATTGTTTGCACAGTTCCAAGTGTATTACTTTCCCAACACAGCCATGTCTGTTCTTGTATTCTTTTGGGGCAAGTTTGCTACATTCACTTATATGATTTATTGTTTCGTCTCTTTGTCCACACAGTCTGCAGTTATTGTTTTCCTGGGTTTTATCTATTTTAGCTTTAATGTAGTTTGTCCTAATCGAATTGTTCTGTGCAGCAATCAGTAAAGATTCCGTTTCTCTGTTTAAGGTTAAGTTGTTATTATTATTATTATTATTATTATAATTATTATTATTATTATTATTATTATTATTATTACTTAGCGATGCTTTTTATACATTTCAACTGTCGTGGGACTTGTGGGTAGGCCAGTTCTGCTCAAGGGAAAACGGGCTTAACGATTATCGTTTAGTTGATTGTCAACATTTCTTTTGTGATTTTTCTACCGTTCGTCACTCTTAAACTTAATATCCTCGATTCGCTGCAAAAACTGAATCTCTTGCCTCCTCTCCTTCTTTTTCTATTCGTGACGATTCCCATTTATTTGTCAATAATTTTTTTCTTGTCCGGGTAGGAAGGTAACGCAGTGTCTAATAGATCACTTATCTTTTGTTTATTTATTTTGTTGTTCTTTAATTCGGGTTTACATTTTTTTTTTGAATATTTGTATTTTGTCTGTATTACATTCGTATAATTGTTTTGTGTTTTTTTTTTTACAAATATTTGATTTCTACCCCTTCACACACTCTTCTTCCCACTTATAATGTCTCTCCCCCCTCTCTCTTCTCTCTTTCTATTTTATATATATATATATATATATATATATATATATATATATATATATATACAGTGCAATTCAGTGTTAAAGGAGAAATAACAAAGTGTTCAATTACTTGTGCGAGAGCAAATATCTTTTTACTCAATGGACGTTATAGATAAGTTTGATTTTCTATCGATACCATCGGTTTCAGGAACGTAGTAGAAAACTCAACTCGCATTGATATCAAAACGTTTGCTGATTAATCGGTTACAGGTTGAGTGCCCAGTATTTCCGTGAAACCAATTGTACTTATGAAAGATCAAACTAATGTGAAGTTTCCATTGAATATATATATATATATATATATATATATATATACATATATATATATATATATATATATATATATATATATATATACATATATATATATATATATATATACATATATATATATATATATATATATATATATATATATATATATATATATATATATATTAGTGATATATATATATATTAGTTTCCATTGAATATATATATATATATATATATATATATATATATACATATATATATATATATATATATATATATATATATATATATATATATACATATATATATATATATATATACATATATATATATATATATATATATATATATATATATATATATATATATATATATATATATATATATATATATTAGTGATTTGACGATTCCAATATATTTCATCATTCGGATACAATTACCGATTCTATTCTAAAATCCCGATTCCGATAAAATTACCGATCCCGATTCCGATTCTAAAATCACCTGATGGTATTCTACCGTTTTATTGTAGAATTTCATTTTTCTTGGGGAGGGGGATTTAGCGGAGAGCCCTCATCTACTTTTAAATGTAGATATAATATATCTTTTTAATTTGACAAACTTTTTAATGTTCTTCGTTTCTGTATTGTTTCTAAGATTTTGATTATCTCATGGTGAGATTTTTATCTATACTTTTTACTTTTTTTCTAATTCATCGATCCGTGCACTTTTCCCCTGTTCATTTTTTACCGGGCTATTTATTTCCGGTGCCATTTTACCTTAGTGCGTCATCATGATTAATAAATGTTAGTTGTACTGGTAGTTAAAAATGAATAAATATTTATCATTTTATCATTAGTATTTTAAACCAAACATAAAACAATTTTGAAGAATCGTTATTTGAATCGGAAATTAGACTAACATTTTTTCGTTTCCGATACCCAAACAGTTCTGATTTTTCCGATTCCTTATACCGATTAATCGTACTCACACAAATATATATATATAAATATATATATATATATATATATATATATATATATATATATATAGATATACACATACACTCACCTAAAAGCTTCAGTTCAATATTCCGACTCTGTCGTTGAGTGCTATCGAATGTTTAGATATCTATGATGTCCGCTTACAGTGTAAACATCACTTAATTTCTCAGTTATTACCTGAAAATCCCTCGTGGTCTAATTGGACTAGGTGTGAACGCATACAGATTCAAAGTGTATCTGTGAACCGGGTTCGCGCTTTATGATCGTCTGAGATTGTTATTTCCCTGAAAGCTATATATATATATATATATATATATATATATATATATATATATATATATATATTGTATGGTCTCTTTTCTCTCTATCTATGTATGTTTTATGTATTTCGTTTGATTAATTAAAAAAAAACAACTTATATTCACTCCAAACAAAGCACATTGACCCTGGAACGGAAGGGGCTACAGTGATTTAGAGGTCATTTTTAAGAGACATCCTAACTGAGGAGTTGTGCAGCGAGACTTTTGTTCAGATTACATCTGAAATTTTGTATGTTGATACAGTCAGGGAAACAGGGAGCAGGGAAGGAATTCCAACGACTCGAGGAAAAACAGCTATTACAGTAGAACGCCTTCCGGCATCTGGGCACCCATACATTTAAGGTGTGGGATCTTCATGATAGGGGTATTTACAGCAATGGGGAGCACCCATACAGCAAGTTCATCGGAGCACATTCCATTAAAGTACTTGTAAAGCAAGCACACGGATGCAACATTTCAGCGATATGACAGAGACAGTGTAGATGCTATTATATTAGAGGCTCTTTCTTCTATCCCAATCTTGCAGAAGATCAGGTCAGATCAACATGGTATCATAGGTTTCAAGCGGGCCGAAACGAAAGCTTATGTTTCGCTTTGTTAATTTATTTATATCAACAAGTCGTTCTAGCTATCTTCAGCCATGTTTGTATTTAGTTATCAGATTATATGTATCTTCTTAATTGTTATTTTCTTCTTTATTTCGATAATTGTGTTATTTTTTATTCTATTGGGTATAATTTATTTTTTTAAGAATCGTACACATATTTTACTGGGAGTTTGTTCCGAATCTCTCTCTCTCTCTCTCTCTTTCTCTCTCTCTCTCTCTCTTTCTCTGGCGTTATGTTTTCACCTCACACTCTTTTCTTCTTCTTATGTCTATCTCTCTTTCCTCAATCGGTTTATAACATCACTTTCATTCTTTCCAATTAATTCTATATCTATAGTATTTTTCTTATTTCATCTATCTATCTCTATCTATCTATCTCTATCTATCTATCTATCTATATATATATATATATATATATATATATATATATATATATATATATATATCATTCTCTCTCTCTCTATCTATCTATCTCTATCTATCTATCTCTATCTATCTCTATATATCTATCTATTTTTCTTCTTTCTTAACTGTGTTTTATTTCATTTCGGCTACTAATTTTTCTTTTACTCTTTACTTCTTGTATTTGCAGTTTTCCGTTGTGTTTGCCCATATTTTTAAAACTTCTTATTTATTTTTGATTGTACATTTTTTTTTTACCCAGATTGGATCTCTTTTTTTCTCCATCATTTTCTGTATATCTCTCTTTCCTTTGCATTCAGTCTATGTATTACTCTCTTTCTTCTCCTCTCTTTGTTTCCTTCTCATTTTGTATATCTATCAAACCGGCTACCACTCTATCTGCTATTGATTCTATTCTGTTTTCTTCCGGTTACGAATTTTTTTTTATCAGTTTTCTTTTTTCTTACTTTTGTCACTTTTTTTTCTTATAGTATTCGATTCTAATCCGTTTTTTTAGAATGGAAAGTTTCATATACTTGGATGTGTCCATCTTTCATTCTTCATCGCTCTCGTTTTTTCTGCATACTTGCCTGACACTATCTCTGTCAATCGCTCATGCTGTATTTTTGTCTCTGTCCCTCCATCTTCTTTTTCTTCTTCGAAATCAGTAGGTCTGTTTATTTATCTAACCATCTCCATCCTCTCTCTTTTCTTTCTAATTGTGTATGTTTGTGTATGTCTCTATTCGTCTCCCTCTCACTCCCCTCTCTCTCTCTTCTACTAAATCTGTAAGTCTTTCTACGGCTGTCAATCTCTCGTTTTGATTTTGTATGTTTTTCAGTGTATCTCTGCATCACCTCTCTCTATCCCCCCTCGACACTTGTACGTCTGTCTATGTCTGCCCATATCCCTCTTCCTCTCCCACCCACCTTCTCACTTTCTTTCTATTTATTACGTCTGGCAATCTCTCGTTTCTTCCTCCTCATTATGTTTGTCTGTCTCTATGTATCTGTCTGTAAACCCCTCTCCATCTAGTTCTCATTCTCTATAACCTCTCTCTCTATCTCTGTCTGTGCATCAGTCTTTCTCCCTCTGATTATTCTTTACTCTCTCTATATTCTTTATTCTGATCCCCTCACGCCTTCTTCCTTCCTATTATCGGTTTCTATTAAATATATTTGTTGCTTTGATTACTCAAACTTTTGTTCTTTTTCTATTTATATTTTATAAAGAAAAATTATATTTCTTTATTTCTCTTTTATATTATTGTTTTATTTAATCATTTGTTTATTCATTCGCATGTGAAGCCGAAATTCGCTGAAGCTATTTAAAAACATCACTAGCATTTGACGCCCTATTCTAATAATTCCTTTATATATTATTTCCTTTTTGTTTACTTCCGCTTGTTCTATCTATTCTTCTTCATTTTCATCTCGTTTTTACGAGAGCAGGCGGGGCTTGTGGGATTTTTTCTTTCTTTAGTTTGCATGGCTGGTCAGAAAATATCTAATGTCGACAACGGTCAATAGATGGCGCTGGCCGATGACGTAATCTCAAAGAGAATCGGCCATTTGATATTATTTGATTGTTTTCATTTCGAAATCGTCGGAGTAGCTATCTTCGCCGGGTGAGAGGTTATCTTACTAGAATTCTGTATTTGGTGTCGGTCTGCCTTAATCCGAAACTATGTCAAGATTCTTAAAGATACGATGTCATATTTTCAAACTTTGAAAAAGATTGATAACTTTGAGTTTCCAAAGAACGACAACCATTGTTTTATTAAACAACCAGTAAAAATACACCTCCCTCGAAGGGTTCATCATACGACTGTGCATTTGTTGTGTATTTTAATTGTTATTTTGTCGAATATACGATGAATTACCTTGTTATTAAGAAATGGCTCAGATTCAAAATCATAGAATATATACATGTCCGAAAATCTATTAATGTTAAAAATGCTTTCATTATTTTAAAATTAAAAATAACACTATGATACATATACTTTCAATAAGTAAATTTATTACATATATGTAAACTTCCAAATAAATATTTTTATGTGAACAGAACTATATGTACTCAGTACCAGATTGTTTGCTTTATAGTGCAGACTCGTGTATCGGGTAAGCCCTTGTTAGTTGGCAATGTGCGCAATCGCTCCTTTTCAGTCAGTCCATCTATGCTACTGAATACGTTTAGCGTTTCGTGTGGCTGGCACCGCACATATACTTTAACAAGTTTCCCCAGATGTCCAACCCTCTCCGATTTGTTCGAAAACAGTTGCAAATCATTTTGCGTTATCGCAACAGGCGTTTACCTCTGAGTTTTCGTTGGCAATGATCATCGTTCTTCTCACCAAGATCGTAATGCTCTCTGCACTCTTGGCTTTGGTTAGTGCTCTCCTTCCTCGATCTTTCCATCAGACGTGACTTTTCATTAGTATATTGTGTGGTACTAAACGAGGCTTGTGCCATCACCTCTGTGTGTGTTTTCGGGGGGGGGGGGGGGCGTAGTTCATTTTATGTGATTTATGTTTTTTTTAGTATCCTTGGGCTCGTGTATTTTTGTTATTTATTTGTTTTATTTATATTCTAACTTTCGTGTGCCTTATTCTTGTTGTAGTAGTAGTAGTTGGTTGCTCTTATCTTTCACTATGAAAATCTGTAACATATTTATACAGTATTATTATTTACTATCTCTATGCCACACATAAAAAATGCTATTAACGAAGTAAAATGAATGTATAAGTGATTTTTAGATGACGCTTCTAAAAAATATATATATAATTGTACACCCGGTTCAGAGGAGGATGTAATTACAACGACACAAGCGCGTTGTGTTCTGGAAACGAAACGAGCGACCTGGTTGCAATGTTACTTTAACGTTCTGAATATTTTTTCCCGAACGACTCAAACTCTACATTAACGAAACTTTACAGCAACGATGCGAAGTACTCTAGATTAATAACAACATCAAAATACATGTTCCCTCATTACCAATCCATGAGAGATATTAAATGTGTCACAATATTTTTAATATTGAAACCCCTAATTTTGAGTACGAATCCACTAAAATATTCCAGTAATTTATAATCTGTTTGCTGCAGAAACATTTAGTGTGTCGATATAATCCACAAATACTTCTTTTTTTTAACATATTTCACCCCAAACAAGGCAGACCGCCACTGTAGACGTAAAGGGTCACTGAGAATTTGGGTGTGGGTTTTGAGTATCACCCCAAGCTGGGAGCAGTGTAGCGAGGTGTCTATTTACATTAATTTTAAACCTCTGCATCGCGGTATTATCGATGAAAAAGGGAACAGTGAGGGAGTTCCAGAGCCCAGCAACACGAGGAAAGAAACTATTGGAGTAGAAGGCTTTCCGGCATCTGTGCACCTCCACAGTGAATTGATGGGATTTGTCGAGTCGCTCTAGTGAATTTACGTCGAGGGAGCAGCAGAATATATATATATATATATATATATATATATATATATATATATATATATATATATATATATATATATATATAAATGAGTCAATGTTTTTATTATAGAAATCGATGTTTTAACAGTTTTAACATTCAAATATTTAAATGAGGTTAAACTTTTTCAAGAAATCCAAATGTACGATTGAAAATTTCCATCGATTCTATACTATGGATAATTATCGGTTAGGTTCATGTAATACGAGGAATATATTAGAACGTAAAGAAACGACATTCATTATTTAAAAATATATTTCTTTCGTTTCATGTAACAAGAATAAAATTAAACAAAATACATATCAATTAAAATATATTTACAAAGGTTTAAATATTTAAATAATATATATTTATATTGGTATTATTAAGATTTAAAAATAATTAACTTTTTTTAATAATTCGAATTTATTTTGATTCGTTAAGTTGTTTCTCGTTCAACAGCTGCATGTGATAAACGTAGTTTTTTTTCTTATTATTTACAACACCGTGTTAACTGTTATTTTTATTACTTGACCGTATATTGCAAAAGTTACTTATTTAAGCAGTATTTTTAACACTTTTGTTATTACATGATCTCATACTAAAAATGTTATTAACTTTACTCTCAGGGCAAAACTTGTAAACATGACTATATTTAAATTTGTTTTCCCAATTAACCCTTTCGACTTGCAATATATCTCTACACTGGCAACGCCGTGTGAATATAGCTAGTATATATATATATATATATATATATATACAGAGAGAGAGAGAGAGAGAGAGACAGACATTTTCACATTCATAAAAGTAATGTATAGACACGTGTTTCTGGCTATCAGCATGACTAACTTAGACAAAGATTGAACCCGCGATTAAATTATTCAGTAGTCTGACGCTTTTACCACCAGCCTGCCACGCATTGCCAGGAATATAAACGATTTTTTATCGCCTAACTGTTAACTTTACGTATTTGTTATTGTTTTTACTTGCGATAGTTACGGTGTTTGTATTTTATCGCTTCATAAGCGGTATAGGAAAATGCAGAATATTGCATTGTCTCCCTTTATAAGACGGGTTTTGATTTTAATATAAATTTATTCATTTTTACATACATAAATGTAATCAATCGACACGTGTTTCTGTCGATCAGCCGTCATCAGCATAGCTAACATAGACAAGGATCGAACCCTCGATTAAATTGTCAAAAGTCTGACGCTTTTACCACTATATCACGAGGCCTCGTCCGGAATATGTATGATTTTTTATCGCTTTAATATAAAGTTTACGTATCTGCTATTGTGTTTACTGGTTATAATAACAGCGTGATGCTAAAAGCGTAAGACTACTGACAATTTAATCGAGGGTTCGATCCTTGTCTAAGTTAGACATGCTGATGACGGCTGATAGACAGACACTCGTGTTCAGGCATTACATGTATGTACGTAAAAATGAATAAGTATACATTAAAAATAAAAACACGCCCTATTAAGAGCGACAATGCACTATTCACCATCATTATTTACCACTTAAAAGTGAAAATATACAAAGGCCGTTACTATCGCCAGTAGAACAATAACAAATACGTAAACTTAATATATATATATATATATATATATATATATATATATATATATATATATGATAAGCTTTTATTTGTACAAATATTTTGGCTACATATGTGCATAGATGTTTCAGCTTCAACGTTATTTATGGTCTAACATCACCAGACCGTAGACAGATGAATCTCTGCAAGTTATATATATAGTAAGTTATTGATTTAAAATGCACTTAAATCAAGTTTCAGAAAGGAATATTTATGTAAGTAATGTTTACGCGTGTTTCGAAACATTATTGATTCAAGGTTGGCACAGGGCAGAACACTAATCAGTCCCGTTTTGTCCAACAAAGAATGAATGTGTTTTTGTCAGACGGTTACAAAAAAAAAAATCTTTCTTTCTGAAAGCTGATGTTATTACATTTTAAATCGATAAACCTTATAACTGATAATATATTGTGGTTCTTTTATATGCTGTTTGAAATAGAATTCATCTAGTTAGCTCTAATGGACTCCTTATAAACGAGTTTTATTTACATTGTTTAATTATATATACATATATATATATATATATATATATATATATAACGTTGAATAGGAATTTAAAGATAAATGACGTATTCTTAAATAATAATCTATTGTTATGATAGAAAGCTCAATATATTTTATAGAGCAAAACATTCTGAAAATATATGATAGAAATAAAGGTTGTATCAAATACAATATTTATCAGATGTTCAGAAAAAAGGAAAGTGTTCCATTATCCTTAATCCATGGATTTTCAAAGATCAATTCTTTTCATGAGATGATAAAAATTGGTAATGTAAACAGAATGTAAATAGACCCCTCTTTGTGTTTGAACTTCTGATGTGTTTATAAATATTGTATTTGTACAATTTTCCATCATTCATTTTCTGTATATATATATATATATATATATATTAAAGTGAAATATTTTAAAAATCAAACAATCGTGAAATTTTAAATGAAAAATTCATTTATTTAATTTTTTTTTTTTCGCGAAGTTTCGTTGTAAACACAACTTTCTCAAGCGAGACTGTCTTATAGTGGTTTTTTTTTTCCTTCTTTTCTTCCTCCTCATACTGGTAGTATTAATCCTGAGGGGTCGAACACACGTCACGATCTTACGCTGTTATTTTTTTTTTAGTCCTGGCGATGTTGTATACGCTGATTTGGCGCTTTTTTTAAGTAAGGAAAGGAAATCAACATCTTAGAAACACGGATCATAATGTATTAAAGTGAAATATTTTAAAAATCAAACAATCGTATATATATATATATATATATATATATATATATATATATATATATATATATATATATATATATATTACAGAAGATCGGATCTACATCGGTACCGTTGGTTTCAAATCCAAAGAAAGAGGGCCTATATTTGGTCTCCGCCTCTGTTTATGTCTGCCTCACCGTGAAATCGGAGAGTTTTCCGATGGAAATCCGATTTGAGATCTATGGATGACCCACTTACCTATAGATTCGTGGACGTATCGAATAAATGGAATTTGCCTTCGGTTGTGGAAATACTATTTTAAGCTTAAGCGTGACAGACCGATGTGTGACACGGCAAAATGCTGTTATAAACATGTATTTGAAACCAGTGAACGAACAGTATATAATAACAATGCATGACCGCATCTGAAACACAACTACCTATTTAAACGACGTCTCATTAATTCAATCTACGCGCTTAGCGATGGTAATGTTTTTTTTTTTTTAATCGTATGCGCTATAGACAAACAGCGCCTCCTTTAAAATGCACTTAAAAATTGACCATCTGTCAATAATACAACAACAGAGAAGAACAAGTCTGTGCTGAATCTTGCTTAATTCAAACGAAACAAACTTGTGCGGTAGACTCGCGTGTCGAATGCTTTGGGTGGAATCACTCCTATCCGCGTCACTCTCACCAATCCGGATACTCACTAAAGGGGCCGGGTCTGCGGCGGCGATGGGTGTAGGCTGAGGTAATGGCTTACATCATCTACTGCGCACGAGAGGTTAACTGCTCGCTGATAAAGTTAGCACAAATATAATAAGTGTCAAATATGACACGGGGCACATCGTCAGAGTTTATGCTCTTTTTCATTCGCACGTCCCTCGACACCCATTTTCTCACGGAACGACTTTCTCTTTTGTGGCTAAAATTTCGTTTTTTTTTCGTGTTTTTTTCTTTTATTCAACCATCTCGCTCAATTGTATCCTATTAACATCACTTCTACCCTCCTTATCTTTCTCTCTCTCTCTCTCTCTCTCTCTCTCTCTCTCTCTCTCTCTCTCTATATATATATATATATATATATATATATATATATATATATATATATATATAAATAAAAGCTCTATTTGATAGTGAGTACTTTATATAAGCCCGGTTGAAATTCTTTAGATTACTATCCTGTGGATGTTTAACTTGTCTAGCTTACTATTGTTGCTTTTATTAGTAGTAGTATTATATATATATATATATATATATATATATATATATATATATATATATATATATATATATATATATAAAGATATGGTGTATGTGTGCGTGTAGTGTATTGGTGTATGTGTGCGTGTAGTGTGTCAGGTTATGTTAAAAATGAATCAATAACGTGATCGATCGCAAAAAAGGATATATATATATATATATATATATATATATATATATATATCGGGCACTGTCTTGTCTTGCCACATTAAATAGCTGTGATACATCAGAACAGTCTGTCTGTCAATGACTACACATCAACCTCTTCTTTGGTTGAGCTTTCTTTTAAGTGCGATCGTAAATTGTATCCATTGTAGGGTATCGTTTTTTGTGCGTTGTGATTAAAGATGGTAGCAATTGCTTGTCTCGCCACACTGAATACATGTACTACAGCAAACAGTCGGTATGTGGATGACTATACACACACACACACAAAAGCAGTTGTCGTAGAGAGTTCTACTATTGAAAAGAACATCCCATTAAAGCCACGATGAAAGCTATGTAAATACTGCTCACTACAAAGCCCAGTCAAGATTTGGGGGCGAGAAATAAGTATAAATATTAATTTGTATTTGTTATATATATATATATATATATATATATATATATATATATATATATATATATATATATATATATATATATATATATATATATATATATATATATATGGGGGTGATACCGCTAAACAATCTGTATGCGGATGACTATATAAAGCTCTCTTTCTTGGGTAAAACTTATTCGTAAAAAAATCGCCAACTGCCACTAGCTTTAAGGTACAGCTCATTGAGTAAAACTAATTCGAGCTCCCGGCACTTGACAATGTTTACATTGAGATATTACTTACGTTCAGTCAGTGTCACATGAATGATAGCGCAAGGGTAGAGGCGCCGACTGCCAGCTGGCGGTTAAATTAATATCCCGGCTTAAGGCACTAAAGCGCTGTGATACACCGAAACAGGCTGTATGTAGATGACAATATATATTCAAATGACGGAACGAACAAGTCTTAAATCGCATCATTTATCTTTATTTTTATTTCAATTTTTTATTGGTAACATACCTTGTGGTCTTACATTTCGTTCTTAACAAGTGAAATGCAGCAATTAACCTCATTCAGTTGCTGTTCATCGAATACCTAAAATAAAGGCATATATGAAGAGTCCAATCAAGCACAGCGTTCGTGGAGAAAAAACACAAAAACAAAGAAAAACAATATATATATATATATATATATATATATATATATATATATATATATATATATATGCGTGTGTGTGGGTATGTGTGTGTTTACTTAGTATGTAATTGTTTATACAAAGATGCGTTGCTATTTATGTGCATATATATTTCAGCAAAAGCTTAAAACATACAGACATTCACTGTCTTGGTGTTTAGCTGAGACATTTGTTACCATATGTAGGTAGAAATGTTCGCATAAATAAAAATGTATATCAAATAAATATACCGCTGTAGTTATTATTGAGTATATTATATAAACTCGCTCGGTTTGATTATTGAGAAAACTAATATATATATATATATATATATATATATATATATATATATATATATATATATATATATATATATATATATATATATATATATATATATACCCACATGTACACACGCATACATATATATTTATATATATTTACTTATATATATATATATATATATATATATATATATATATATATATATATATATGATATGATATTTCAATTGTATTTTTTTTCAATAACTAAATCCAATGAATCTCAGTGTGTGTATATGTATGTAAATTTTCAACCTTATTCTGGGAAGCCTTTTCATTAATATTTGTGATATTTTATATATCATTAAATATAAGTTCTCGATCTGGGTAGAAACAATTACTTGTTAATGAAGTGTTTTGAAGGCAATATTTTTTTTATATAACTAAGGTTGGTTTGATGTTAAATTAAAAGCTTTAGTCGTACAATAGTAAGCTACTTTATAAAACGTTCGGTCAACTTTAAATATATATATATATATATATATATATATATATATATATATATATATATATATATATATATATATATATATATATTAAGGGTTTAAAAATATATATAGCAATTAAGTTACA
The DNA here is from genome assembly GCA_963556195.1 of Sepiola atlantica. NCBI lineage: Eukaryota > Metazoa > Mollusca > Cephalopoda > Sepiida > Sepiolidae > Sepiola > Sepiola atlantica. The sequence continues at coordinate 42,426,151 of OY744515.1, forward strand.
TAGACGCTTCCGCATTTTATCCCCGTGGGGAATCGTTAGGCTAAAGTGCATGGAATTCTTGTTACCAGGTATATATATATATATATATATATATATATATATATATATATATATATATATATATATATATATATATATATATATATATATATATATATATATATATATATACGTGATGTTAAGTCTAGCTAGCTTACCAGTCAAATTGATTTATATCCCCTCTGGTTAATATTTTCATTAGCCAATGACAGCGTATTTCTCAAATGAAGATTTGCTGACTTTAACTTCTTCCTTTGTTGTTTTTTGTATAGGAGTGACGCAACGTCTAGTGTATGTGTCGAATTAATAGGGTGCCTTTTGTAACAAGTGCGTACTTGATGTAGTTTTTCTATTTTAAGATTCTTGTTTAGTCTAGTTTTTTTATTTAATTCTTGTATTCTATTTTACCGTTGTATTGTAATTTTTATGTCAAGTTTATTCTGTGTATACAGTTGGTTGCTCTTCTGCTGCTACAGTTTAATGGGTTCGGATGATGTTACAGTTTATAATTTAAAATTTCTCATTCACATATAATCTACACAGGTCGTCTAAATATCTATATGTATTAGCCTATCATACTATTTTCTACTCAATGTTTGGCGAGCGTCCGCTTTGTTTGATATCCAAGTGCTGTTTTTATTTGCAGTTTGTTGTAATTGAACGTGCTTTTATGTATGTACATATAAGGAAAAGTTGAGGTTAACAAAGTAAAACAATTCTTGAGTTCTTCTGGTTTAGATTAATCAAGGGAGGCTCGATAGCGCTCTATCCCTTAATAGACTTCAAAAACGACCTATGGTAGAAATCACATTTCTTTGATCAGTCATAACTCAAAAACAAATAAACCAAATTAGTTAAAACTCTGCACAACATTTTCATTTGATAGGTTCTATAAGTGTGTAGAATTTCAGCATCATTAGTTAAGGCAACCCAGAGATCCAGAAAAGTCAGGCATGATTTTGTGTTATCCGTGTGTACGTACGTACATGTGTGCCACCCTGTATCTCATCAACTATTTGATGTATTCAGCTAATTTTTGGCAGAGATAGAGGTTCTAGGGTCTAGTTGATAGCATTTAAATTTCAGTTTACCATATAACTTAGTTTTCCAGAAAATAAAAAAAAACTTAAAAATGACCATTGTCTTGGGTCATAGCCTTTACAAAATTAGTGACATTCCATGATAAATTCCAGTATACTGAAATCATATGCCCTTAATAGGGTTAAGATGAAAATTCATATACACTAAATGTACAAAAGCAAGGAAATTCCCAAATGTTTACACTTTTATTGTCATTAAGGGTATGACTACATATCAACCAAACCATTTCATCATCACATCACTACAGTATAAATATATATGCATGAGTGGATAAAGTGTGTGAGGTGTGCTGAAGAAAATTTTCTACAAGTAAAATAAATAGCCCTGTTATGCTCGCATACCCTGTGACAATAAAAGTGTGAACATTTGGGAATTTCCTTGCTTTTGTACATTTAGTGTATATGAATTTTCATCTTAACCCTATTAAGGGAATATGATTTCAGTATACTGGAATTTATCATGGAATTAATATATACTTTTAGTAAAAAATATATATATAGTAATGCCTAGATATAATATTTACCAATACTGCTGCTGTTAAAATATTCTCAATAATTAATAGGTTATATTAAACAGAGCGTTCACGTATTAATAGAAAAGATTATAAAAATGCTAAATATTTTCCATTATAATTTAAAAACTTCGAATACAATTTCCGGAATAAATATTTAACAACGTCTATTTATTTTACGCAAGTTTAGAAAATAATTGTTATTAAAAATATTATATTTAAGAACATTTTCTATAAAGTAAAAATGGGATTCAAACATGAAATAACAAGATTATCGCTTTCTTTACATATCCAAGACTGATTATTTTGATTTCAAAACATGAGTTAAGAATAAGTTACCGGCCTTGTCAATTCCAAACAAAAGTGAATTGTACACATTTCTAACAGCGCGTTGAAGCGTAACAACATTTTTCTCGTTCTCACTTATGGACTTTATTATTGGTAGGCGATTGAAGTATTTTTCAAATAAACGATTCTCACATGGTGTATACTTAAAAGTATTGTGTTTTTATACTAATGTAGTGATACTGTCTGTTTAGTATTCCTAATTAGTAGAAGAGTAGGGAAACGTACATACTACGTCTCTCATTAAGAAACACGTTTACATGAAGTTTAACTAGCTTCTAACAAGGCTAATCTTACACTTTAAAACAACTCATCTTTGAAAAAATAATTGTATTAAAACAAACAGTTTGGGTACTGTCGGTCATTTCGTCTGCGTGTTTTAATCCGCCCGTTGACTTGAATTTACTTTTATTGAATGAAAAGAAGGAAAAAAATCCAAGACCTTTATGTTAAAAATACAATGCCAAAATATATTCCCTGCACACCTGTGCGAATTAATATTGTTAAGAGGAAATACTTTGGAAAATAATCTATGTTGTTTTGTTCTGTTTAATGATTTTAGTATATCTATATGCTTCATATGATATAACCCGAGATGGTAATTGATAGATTTTCATGCGCTGATAAAAGAATAGCTTCTACATCTTTGTAAATTCTATTTAAATGTATTTTTGTAATAATTATTTTTTTCACAAACCCGCGTACATAGAATTGGCGTTATTAAATATTGATTCCCGGAATTAAATTCGAATACTTGAAATTATAATTAACTAGAAGAATACCCGTCCCAGGAAAGATAAAATAAAGTTCGGAACAGAACAGTGTTACACCACTTTTATATCACCTTATCAAGATTTAAGGATAAAAAACTTTATATATAGCGTCCTTATTTTAATTTAGATCAAATCCCATTACATCGTTTTGATTGTAGAAAATGTCTGAAATTTAAAACTTCAGGGTTTTAAGAAGAAATTGAAATTGAAGAAATTGAAATTCAAAGAAACGATTTTACTTAATGTAAACCAATCTGCAAAGGATAGATTCCTCAATTTATCGGTACTGTGGTAAACTTTATCTAAACAAAGAAATTGCATATATAGCTGTATAATTCTTACTACTGTCAGTGACAAATTTGTTAGCACAATGGATAAGGTTCTCATCTGATCATGTTTGCGTTTCTTATTCTAGCCTTGATATGTTTTGTAAGTCTTGTCACATTGATCAGTCGTAAACGACAAAACAGCTGTCTCGGAATGAATATATATAATGACTCGAATAAGCAAGATAATGGGTATCGTATCGGTCTATACAATGAACTTGTTTAGGGAATTTGGAAATATGTCTGGAGATTTTCACAACTCAGAATTTAGTGTCTACTAAAAAATTACTATATCTTTAAACGTGAGTTAATACTAAGAGATTAAGCCTCTGAAAAATCAATATTCCTTGAGATACAAGATTCCATGCAAATGATGGCCGGTTAAATACATGGACTTTTTTGACATTATGTTTTTTTAATGTCCATAGATTGGCAGAAGATTGCCATTTTAAAGTTGATGCTAGCTGGCCATTATCTTAAGTGGTCTTTTCTGGTGTGGTCCCAAAATATATATATACATTCCAGCATATAGGCGGCGGAGTCCGTGTCTGCTCTCTGGGAACCTCGCGGTCAGTTTGGTTTCGTGGAGGCTGATAGTAAGTTGGTTTTCTGAATGTCTAACAGTAAATTGAATATGTCACTCGGAAAGAGATGGGTTCTTAGCTAATTGACTGTGTGCAGTTGGACTTGTGTTTTAATAGGTTGAGCTGAGATTTCTAATTTGAAAGTCTGCTGTCCAGTAGAGGAAATCGAGTTCCATTGTAACCTCTAAAACATAAACGTTTGTTAATTGGTTTTAAACTAAAAATGCGGTTTTATTTAAATGGAGAATCTTCTGTTTCAGCATTGATCAAGACGACACGGTTGACACTGCGGTCTATACAATGAACGTACACAGACGAACGAACTAGATATATGCATAAATATGAAAATATATACTTTTCCAAACCTGCTCATATTCACCTTGGCTCTATAATTAATTAAATCGAATTGAATATATTGTAGGCTATAAAGTGAACACAATTAATGAGTATTAAAATCTCCTTAACATGTTATATTAATTTGAACAATTATTTACGATTACTGGCAACAAATTAAAATAATTAAACGAATGACCATTAATAAATAATGTACATCTAGACATGTTAAGTCGTGCAATATGAGTTCACACTTAATCTTTAATAATTTTAAACAAAATGTTGGTGATTCCGAAATTACTTCCCTTGAACGGAGGACTTTAATTCTTTAAGCAGCTCTCATTTGATAATTGCGTTTCTTATCTTCCTTAGGATTTAACTCTTTAGAATACACACTTATACACGGCAATAGAAGAACCCATCGCTTTTTCACTATGTTTGTGGACAACTAACTACACAATTTGGATTCCTTAAAGATTGGACCTACAATTACGTTTTATAATTGTAATTAATAAATATAATATTGGTTCTTTTGTTCCATGGACTTACTGAAAATTAAGCATACATTTCTGATGATAGGGAATAATTTGGTGACTTATCCATGTGTTTCATTTAATCATCTGGAGACGTACCCAAAGTTGATGTTTTGGGATATTTTTCATTCCGAAATTTGATTAAAATGAGATTATCAAACTTTTAAAGAAATACATATGACTCGGCTCTATTTACTATATATTAAATATTGAGGGTTTATACGGCAACTCTTAACTGATTAGTTTCGGTGATGATAAACAATTTATTGTACACATTTAACTTTAACTACATAACATTCAATTTATATTATTTATTTCTCTTAGCTGGCTTTACCGATTAACTATCACCTGCAAACTTCCCTATTTTAAATACGTTATGAATCAATTTTAAAATAAACATTTGAACAATAACTTTGCTGTAAACATGAAACAAACAATTTCTAATTTATTCATATAGATAGATAAGCATTAGGATTTTTGTAAGTTTGATACAAATTCATTCATCTTTTAAGTGTGACTGTAAAGAAAGGAAAATAAAGAAGAAATCAATGTGCTTTTTAACTTGCAATTTAGAAATAGATCACAACTAGTTGAAAATGAAGTTGGTCCGTCTAAAGACAGGAACAATTGATACTAACTCTTAATATTTTTCGAGAAGATACAACAATATTTTGAAATAGGACTATTTGTTATAGTAAAATCACAACAATAATTCAATTAAAAACAATAAAAAAATAATAGTTAATTAATATGTCCTGTTTTTCAAAATCAAATATGCAAATGAGTTTAATTTGCGACTGATATAACATATACGTAAACAGTATATACGAGGCATGTCTAAAAAGTATCCGACCGTAGGCTAGAAAAAATATTTGAAATACGTGACGAGGTTTGGACCCCAACTCTCTTCAAAGTGCTTGCACACACTTACGAGCCCACCGATCCATCCATTGCCGGAAACACCTCTGGAAATTTTCTTTTAGAATGGTGTTCATCTCAACGGTCGGGTGAGATTCAGCAGGTGTTTGGAGAAGATGCGATGTGTAACAAACATAAAGGCGTGGTTCAACCGATTAAAAATGCCCGCACATCAGTGAAGAGTGACCAGCGTTCTGGCAGGCCCAAAACTGCTCAGAGTGCAAATGTTGTTGAGAGGGTGCGAAAAAAGAGATAACGAGACGGCGGAGATGAATTCCATTCTAAAAGAAGATTTCCAGAGGTGTTTCCGGCAGTGGATGGATAGGTGGGTTGTGTGTGCTAGCACAAGAAGCCTACTTTGAAGTGGATTGGGGTCCCAACTCCATCATGTATTTGAAATATTTGTTATGACCTAAGGCCGGATACGTTTCAGACACGCCAGATAAACATAGTGCTTCTATTGTGTAAAGTGTAGTTTTGACTTAACCGTTAGTGTGAGGATTTGTCACAACTCTTGCATGTATTCATATCTATAGTAGATGAATCCGACCCGCTACTTGACGGCTATTAATCTAAGTATATTTTTAAATGTATAACTAACATTACATATCTTTAATGTAAATATATTGTAATTATAAAAACTAATTATTTTATTTTAAATTGCCTCTCTTGACAATTAATGATCCTTATATTTTGAGAAGAGTTTTGGTAATCTAACCTTTTCCATTAAATCACTCTAATTAACTATTCTTAATATCGACACCACTATTACATATTTATAGACAAATATAGCAAATGACTAACACTAAACATTAATTTATTACACATTTTTAAAAGTAGTCATGCAAATTCGGTATAAAAATAGCTGTGATTGGGGACTTGTTGTGTACTATATATACAGTATTTGAAAGGGCTCTAAGTGCGCTGTCTTTAGGGTAATATAGGTTTGAGAAATAAAATGCTATGTTTATTTTAAAGGGAAGAATGGTCTCCCTTATTCTAAATTGTCCTAAATTAAGGATGTAGTGTTCACATAAAGCATCGATCAATCTCAGGGCGGAGAATAATTTATTCGCAACTTTATTTCTCTAGTTTCTATACATGATCCTTAAGGTACCTAGTGCAGGATTCTACGCTTCAGCTAGCTTCCTCTGACGGAGGAATGTTCTATGAAATATTAAATTCACAAGCAGTCTCCGGTTGACTGTATATCGCAGTCATGAGAGATGAAGACGTTAGTTTCTGCAGTTTTTTGCCAGCATGGTGTCGACGTCCTTGCACGGTATTCCGAAATGGTCACCCATCTGGTTCTGACCGGGCTCAACGTCGCTTAACTTCAGTGATCCAACAGGAACCGGTGTATCAACGTGATTATGCCGTGTATATCCCCCGTGTACGGTGTTTTTTTTTTATTGGTATTAAGTTTAAATCTGCATTAAATGGCAAGATGGAACGCGAAATGCGGTTAAGCAGACAAGTAATGCTCGTTTCGTTAAATATAGAGAAGATAGCAAAAACGTTAATAATATTATAAAAATAATAATCAGAAAATTATAGTAATGTTATGATAATATTGATAAGAAAAACTCTCATCTCCCCACCTCCGATAAAAAACGGAAAATAAATGAAAAAATAACGAAAGAAAATAATTATATTTGTATTTCTTTATTCAGTAGTACTTCCCCACTGATAAGCCGAACGTCCCGGTGGGCTAGACAAAGATCTGTCCCTGATGAAGTCGACCGTGTGCCCACCTCCTTGAAACGTTTACGATAATCGTCAGCACTGATTTGATTTTGCGGCGCGTTTGGCCTGGGTGTGAGCAAGACACGAATTAAAATAGATAATAAAAAAACAGGAAAATTAAAACAAATTAATAATAAAAATCTAAGTAGTATAAATAAAGATGACCCAACAATAACTGTTCGTTTTTTTTATAAAAGTTTAAAAGCTGAAAGATACCGATTATTTGTTTTCATTTTATTTATTCTATTAAAACTTTTTTTAAAAATCACTGGACAACTTATATGTAAAAGTTGCCTGCAATTGGAAACCTAACTGAAATGCCAGAAAGTAAGAACATTTGGCAATTACAGACACACCGGTGATAGGCAACAGTGAATGTAGTTTATTTACGGATATATATATATATGTATATATATATATATATATATATATATATATATGTGTGTATGTGTGTGTGTGGGTGTGGGTGTGGGTGTGTGTGTGTGTGTGTGAAAATGTTTTATTTTCTGAGACGCTGAGGTTTTGAAATGCGTTTTAAGGTCATTTTCTAAATATTTCAAGTTTAACCGTATCAGTGAAACCATGGTACGTCTCTGGAATATATAATGTATAGTTTTTAAACAAACCATTTTTATTTTAGCCCGCGCATTCTTACGATGGATCATTTTATTAATTTATTTTCAACATAATCAGACGAACTATATGATGAGCCGCAGTAACGGCGAAACACGTGTCCGTGGATAACAATGTTATCTATGAATAAATATTTATTTATATATATATATATATATATATATATATATATATATATGTGTGTGTGTGTGTGTGTATGTGTGTGTACAGGTTAATCTCCTAAACTATGAACGAATTTTGGAATAGGTATATATATTCTTTAAAAAATACGGTGAATAACATGCATTGGCACAATATCATTTTGTGTAAATGTTAACATTTAGAAGATTCATATATATTCAAAGTTTTATTGTTTTTATTTTATGAATCGATCATTATTTATTTTTGAATAGATATGTTACGACAACCAGATGAATAACGTAAACGCATTTTTCTACAAATGTTATTATTTATAGTGTGCGGGCACCCAACCCCGAATCCGCACTCAAGAAGTTTTTTAAATCACTTAGATACAAAAAAATTAATAGTGAAAAAAATTGCTCTACATCAAAGTTTGAGTTATATTAAGTAATACATTCTTAAAATGATAGATGTGCAGAGAGTGAGCGTCAATAATATGCTTGATAAAATCCTATACAATCGAACTTATTATAAATTATTGAATATGTATTTTAGGTAACAATGTATGTAACATGGGCACACTTGTTTTAACCATACTATTTAGGGGGCACCGAAACCGCATCATACCCCCATCCAAACATTTTTTAAAAACATTAAAATTTAAAACTAATGCTATATTTGTTCTACTAATATATATATATATATATAAGGAAAAACCAAAAGATTTACTTTTTATTTTTATTTTTTATGTATTAATCAACGTTTCTTCTTTATTTGTAAGACTTCCTCAGGATGATAATTTTAAGAACAACGTCATGCAAGTACATGAAATTATTGGGTTGACATGATGGGTTAATGAGAAGAAGTAGTATACACTACTGGGAGCGCAGGACCGAGGTCCGGGCTGAGAGAAGTCGGTGGCAGAGAATGAAATTAATGTGGATTGCTGTGAGTAAAAAAAATGGAGGGGTGGGAGTGAATGAAATTAATGCGGATGGCTGTGAGTGAAAAAGTGGAGGGGTGGGGAAAGAGGGGGGGTGAGGCTCTGTGTTTTTGGTGTGCAGGTAATGTCATAGTTTTAGAAAAGATTTGAAGAAATTAAGGTAATTTGCAAGTCGGGGTAATAGTGTGAAGGAAGTAGTCGAAAGGGTGAAATAGGTGAGGGGAGAGGGGAGATTTTGTTGTGCTTAGGTGTGAATTTTTTGGAAAGTAGGAGTATTTGACCAACTGGCTATGTCAGGAATGTGTGGTATAAGTAAGTTAGAAGGAAGGTGTTTAAATGTGCTGAGAATACTACAATGAGAGGTAGGAAAAAAGAAAAAGAAACAGATAGAGAAAACTGATATTAATTTTGGTGAGAAATAGGTGAAATGTAGTTTTGTGCAGGCAGTGATGATGGTCTGAAATTAAATTGAGGGCAAAAGGGGTTTAAATATCTAAATATTTGTAAGGGTATCTGGATTGTGTTCACTGGTGAGGCTGTTATTTGTGGTTAAATGGTTTTGATTCGTGGTGAAAGAAGATGTATGTGGGGGTGCGTGGATGTGTATGCGGGGACTTGTATGTAAGTACAATTGAGAGCGAAGTGAATGTATTTGGTGATTTTTGGCCTGTTCAAATTTGTACGCATTATCGTGCTCTAATGCATGGGAGAAAAGTGCACGATAGCCAGGGAGATACGTTGGAACAACAAGGCTGACTCACGGGGCTCGTGCCTAGACATTGAAATCCTCCGTCCAATTTCCTGAAAAAAAATAACAGTATCGGGGTCAAGCACACCCGACGTTTCCACGAAAGATTGTTCTTTAACATTTAATTTCAAAGACTTTGAGCTTCCTCTCATGCTGTGCCAATTTAGTCCATGTATAACCTTCATCTACAACAATTAGAACTATTAGTACATTGTGACTTCTTGACTTAAGAGGCGTTTATATGGTTTTACCTTCTCCATATCTTTTTTAGACATCCAAATGCAGAAGTTGCTAGTCATATTATTCTGCTTATGGCATACATGTTGTCACTTGGGCTTTAATAAATACCATCATGTCTTCTACTGTATAAAAACTGACATAATAACAGTAATTTGCACTGATGTTTTATTTGTAATATTTTCTCTCCTTTTCCACTATTTATGTAACAGTTCTCGTATTTGTCCTAATGTCTTTGGTTAAAAATCTGATTTGATTTTTAAAGCCGTTTAGAAATCTTACTATTCATTTTACTCGTTGTCTTTGTTTAACTGATCCTGTTATTCATATTTCATAATTTATTTGTTGTTCTTTTTCTTAATTTGTGTTTATCTTTCGGATATTCCTCTATGCCCCCAAGAACCGGATTGGAGTCAGTTGATATGCAAATCACTTGAAAATACGCCATCAGATATGTCAACGTTTCTGTTTTTCGATCTTTATGTTATTATTTTCTTTGTAATTTCTACCGCCATTTTTTAATGTTTTTTATATTTCATTATTTCATTTTTTTTAATTGTCCCCGCTACATCACGTATTTTTTTTTCTATTTATTCCTATTTATTAATGCATTTGACCTTTTGCGTTGTTTATAGCAATATTTCACACTAGCAGGAAACCCGACGATGTTATAGATTGAAAAAGGAATACTATGCCTTCCTGACCTTAGTGATTAACATCATATTACTTTTCTAAAATTATTTTTTACATTTTATAAAGTTCGATTTTTGGCGTGGGGCTCAGCTATATACTCAGCGTCGATTTAGTGGAAAAGGGTATAACTAAAGTAACAACAACTGCAATACATTTCAATATTTTTTTAGTATTTATTCACTTCAATGCATACCTGGCTGTTTTCGGGTATAAATAAATACACCAGTGCACTCCAGCTCCAAGATCTATACACTTCATTAACATTTGTATTCCTATGGTGTTAAATCTATAATTTTCAAGTGATAAAATATAAAGTAATACGTCGTCTTCAATAAAGTTATACCTTGTATTTTCTCTTGTCTCTCTTAAGACACAACACTTTACAACATTCAGATAAAGGACCAAGTAAAACTGGCATCAAAGAAACATCAGAATTCTCAAGACAGATATAGAGGCAATACAAGTCAGCACTTGAATTGTTGGCATTTCTGAGTTCACTTAAAAGTTTTCTTTTAGCAATTTTTAAAATTATTTTTGTACTGACCTTGGTTTAAAAAAACTTCTTTTTTTTAAATTCTGATGTTTATCAAATATTTTTTTCGAGACATTTATCTTTTTAGCATAACATTTTTGCTTGCATTGCCTATATATCTCTCTTGGCTATTCTGATGTTTATTTGAAAGCATTTTTACCTGTACCCTTTACATGGATGTCCTGAAGTCATCACGTACGTATTTTTATTTCCAGAGTTTTCTTTTTCTATGCCCGGTCTGTGTACTAATTGCTGAGGAATCAATATCGGGGCTCCGTTAACAAAAGTAAAAGGGGCAACACCTTATTCAATAGGAATACCCCGGGTACCAAGTACAATTATAGGCATTGCTTTCACCATAATTATTTTCGAGCCGTTATCGCTACTGTTAGCGTACGCTGTGCCCTGTCGATCAAACCTTTGATTTCCGAGTGATAAGCAGTCGTTCTCTGTCGGTACAAATCTATCACCTTTGCTAATACCTGCAAAAATGTACTCTAAAATTTACTACCTCGATCAGTTACAACTTGAAGTGTAACTCTAAATCCAGATATCCATTCATTAAAAAAATATCTCTGCTACTAACTGTGTAGATATTTCACTCACAGGGTGTACTTCAAACCAGAAAGTTGCATGATCGATACAGGTAAGTAGATATCTATATTGAAAAAGATACGCTAAAGTGGCCCAAAATATCGGTATGCACTGTTTGGAAACGTGCAGATTGTCATTCAAAATTCTGAACATCAGATTTAGTGTGTCTATTAAGTTTTTCTTGATGACCTACAAAACATACTGCACAGAATTGCTTGATACTTTTATCCAAGTTTGGCAACAAATATCTGGACTTAACCTGTTTTATTGGTGTGCCCGTTTCGGGATGCGCTAAGCAATGAAGTCTATCAAAAATCACTCCATGGTTTTTTTTTCTTTTCGGAATAACTCGTCTGGGGTAAATGTGCGATAATATAAACTGCCCCCCTCCCTCCAGAACCGAAACCTCGGACAATGATAGGAAATGATTCACAAAAAGGAATAAGATAAGTAACAAGACAATGGATTAAAATGATTCACCAAGTCGCACAAAGAAGATCGGAAATAGGGCGCATCGTCAGCTAGGAGTGGCTAAGAGGGCGAGTCATTTTTAGACACTCTTGGACGAAGACTAGGTGTTTCATAATTACTAGTCGAAGTTTATATATTGAAGAGTCAGGGTAATTTCATGACAGTTTACAATTTGTAAGTTTGCGACTAGGAGAGAAGACGATTAGATCGGAGCAGATCTGGTTCGGCAAACGACGAGATGAGCTGATCAACCGGACGGCAATGATACCTGGACCGACACATTTTCTCAGTTGGGTTTTAGCCGATGTACTGGAACTGAAATGAGATGTGGGCGTTAGTTTTTGGGAGATCCCTTATCCACGACTGTATCACACACACCAAGAGTACAAATAATTTATACACAATGTATCGGAGTTTGTGTTCTCTCGTGTGAGTCTGCATTGCTTTTATTTTGTAAATCAGTTCACGTACCCTCGGCGATCACCGGGGACGACACGGCCAGAATGAGAACAAGAAAATGAAGGGGAAGAACACCACAGCACACACGCGTTTGGGTCAGCGGTTGTCGAGCGACAGGTATATGGTTCTACACATGGTCGAAATATCACATCGGACTCAGCCTACTTGGTTTGATAACAAAATATTCGTTTAAGTCTGGGTATGATTTTATTTTTCATCATCTCCCATCTGTATCTGAACTATTTCCGTCAAATCACAGGTATCTACTTGCAGAACTAAAGCAGGTCTAGACATACAGTCCGCAACTATATTTTGTCCGCCTATAATATACGCTATGTCAATAATATATTCAGCAAGTACTGACACGTGTCGTTTCTATCGATCTTATTTTGCCGGTGTCTGACTATAAAAAGCTCCATACAACGGCTTATTATAAGTGAACAACCTGACAACCATCTATGATGTGACGGAAGTCGATCATTGAATGGTAAGCTGCTGGAAGCTCTTCGTCAAACATAAAATATTAGGTTTCGACTTTAGAAAGTTTCTTATAAAAATCTTATGGGCAAAGTGTTTTTTTATCCATCAGCTGGTGTAATGCAGAGAGCATTTAATAATGAGCAGTAATACCACGGCTTAAATGCGAGATTCCAACTCTTTTGCTGTTGTTGTCAAATCCTGCCCCTCTGTTCACTGTATTGCCCGCTGATTTGGCGGTTATAGAGTAAAATCTCTCCTAATGACCATGCTAGTTGACGGCGGCCGAGGGGAAAAATACACGACTATGAGTTTATGGCGAATTGGAAACCGGGTTCGAATTGTGAATTCACATGCCTACACTGAAGATTGCGTAATCATGAAACATCGATGTCTGTAGGAAATATTAATTAATAGTTACTTAAATAATATATATATATATATATATATATATATATATATATATATATATATATATATATATATATATATATATAAGCTTGGTAAGATTGGTAGAAAGAAATCCAACCGAGTGCTCGATTAGTAAAGTACAATTTCTTAGCAAATTGAAAATTAGATAAGAGCGTAACTTTAGTCCGAGTAGAGAAGATAGTCGGCGAAATTTAA
>OY744515.1:42442393-42444893 GCA_963556195.1 Sepiola atlantica
ATATAATGACAGGATTGGTAAGTGAGATTAATAAAAAGTAAAAAATACATTTCAGGAGGTGATCCGTTTTTAATGGGCACTGACTATATATAAGCTCTGTTTGAAATTAAGGGTTAACCATTGAGCTTAAGCTTGTCTGCAGTATTTACTGATATTCTTATTTATTTTCATCGAATATTTGTGTTATGCTATCTCCTAGACACATAGCGATACTGTTGGTTGTTTAACAAACCTGTTCTATGGAACAGGCCTGTCTATATATAAATACACAATATTTAATTATTATTGTAAATAAAGGGAGACCACTTAGATGGGAAGATACTTATTGTAACCTCTAGGCAGTAACGCTTGAGTTGAATATTTTAAAGTGTAATAAAACGGTACAGAGGTGTATTAAAAGCCATATTTACTTCTCTCGATCTTAGGTAACTTACTGGTCAGGGGAGTATCGAGACCAGGTCACTAAACCCAGGGTTGTCGGTTCGAAGGTACGCCGGTTAATTAACTGTATACTGACGAGTCTTGAAAAGACAAAACAGGCCGGCCTATAAATGTATGTATATATATATATATATATCATATTTAATTATCATCGTACACGCCCAACCCATATATAAGGTTCAATCGGCCCGTTCGTTTGTCTTTCACGCTTACGTATGAAATACCATTTTCGTCGTTAAACGCGCAGTTTGAACGAACTCATCTTAAGAATATGCGTACCGGTTTATGTTTGCTTTTCTATTGCTATTTTCTTATCACTATTAATATCTCCCATTGTTTGAATTTATTGGATATGAGAAACATTATTTTTCAGGGGATTATGTATTTAATTCCTTTTTTATGTGCATGTATATATATTGAAAATAATAATTAAATTAAATCAGAAAAAATGTGAACAATTTAAAAATATGTAAAAACGTATTAATGAAAAAAAACAATATTTATACACGCCCCCCTCCCACCTCGATATAGAATAGTGTTATCTTAAGGTTTCTAAAACAATAATATTACAGTGCGAGCAGAGCTTTCCATTCTTTTAATAATGTAAGCGAACAAAGTGTATTGTTGTTCTTTATATATACATATACACACACACACACACACACACACACACACACACACACACACACACATATATATATATATATATATATATATATATAGTAAGCTATGAAAATATATTTACACAGAGGCTCCCGCGTTTCATCCCCGGGGGGAATCTTCAGGCATTTTAGCCTGAAGACCCCCCCCCCCGGGGAGAAACGCGGGAGCCTCTGTTTAGCTTGATTGCCATAAATATATTTTCATAGCTTACTACTTCGCTCTACTTCCGTATCGAGCACTGTTTGAAGTAAATACTGAAAATTTATACATAAAAAATTATGTCTCCTTATAAAATTTTATGCGGATACATGAAATACTAATATATATATATATATATATATATATATATATATATATATATATATATATATATATACTAGCAGAGCCTGTGTCCTAGCATTACCACTGATTGTTGAGGAAGTGAAACATTGCTGCTCCCACCTCTGAACCCCAATTCATGGTACATTTTCGTTAATGATAAAAGACGTACAACAGAGACGGACTCTCAGTGTCAAGTAGTAAACACAAAGACGCCAAAGATGCCGTATTTCTGTTGAGACGAAAGCGACGATAGTTAACCTCATGTGAGTGATGAGAAGACCTCGACTAAGAATTGGAGTGACACAATTTTGTAAAGGTAGATTTACTTTTCTGTTATGCTTTTCTGTTATGATGCTGTATGCCAGAATTATGCTCCTTTGCATCCTTCGTTGCTTAAGGGAGAGATTAATTTTATATATCTCTCGCGAATATTTTTTAATGAATGAACAACCATGGACCATTACGTAGTAATAGTGTAAAAGTGAGGCCTTGCTTAAAGTAAGCACCTACACTAATTGCAGACATCAATGAAATGTGGTTACATAGCGGAAACATCGCCGTAACAATAGACGAAATCAGTTTACCTGAACGAAAAAAAACAAGTTTATTGCAATGCTTTTTCTTTATTGAGTCAGAGAGTTATTGGCTGATCTACTAAAGATGGAGGTACGCAAACAAGTATTATAGATTGTCAAATCTGTAATAGTTAATACGACTCGGCACAATTTAATTCACGAAAGCGTTTCCGACACTTTAAGTAACTGAGAAAGAATATCAAGCAAAATGTTTACATGCATCCGTACTACATTTTGAAGTTCTTGTATACGATAAGTTTGAAACGTAATGTCAATTATAAGAGGTCTTATCTGTAACAATTTAATGTAAGGGATTTTTTTCTGTCGAGAATATCTCAAGTATACTTGAGCTATGCCGTCAAATTTATTACTTCAAATAATGAAATGAATCGATAAATATAAATAATTTTGCTTAACACTGAATAATAAACAAGGAAGTGTTTAAAACAATTCTTAGGCAATATTATAGACAAACTCATTCGCGTACCTGATGTTAACGG
>OY744515.1:42447393-42467393 GCA_963556195.1 Sepiola atlantica
ATATATAGTACAGATAATTAGAGAGAGAGAGAGTGAGAGAGAGAGTATTGATAGATACATAGACACAGTCACACGTGCATATATTATTTTGAGATGTTGTCTTCTCTTTTAATATTCTTTATCTTGGACACAAGCCCGCATGTCATTACCATGAAACCATCGTCCATTCTGATCCCACCAGAGCCCTCATTTTTAGGGTTGCACAATGTTTTTTTAAATTTTTTATAAACAATTGTTTGATTAACTTTTTTTTTTCACGATGCATGACCTTCGGGCTTTACATAGGTCAGCTTGTTACAGTCTGTGTATCACAGGTCGCCTTGACATAGTATCTGTGTCTATGGCAGCTTTTTGACGTAGGCCAGTTCGACATAGCCCTGAGTCATCTGCCATTAGCAAGTTATATTAACACGGTTAACTTGACATATATTTACATCATAGATTATCAACATACCAAGTTTGTCTAAAATCCACTAACTAGTTTCTGAGACTATAGCGTATTATAGGACACACACGTAAACACGTAGGGCTTCATTGTATAAACGTGTCTTAGCTGACTTACAAGGTCTGTCTATAAAGTGTCCGATCTTAGGCCAGAAAAAATATTTTAAATACGTGACAGGGCTGGGACTCCAATCCTTTTCAAAGTAGTCTTATTGTGCTTGCACACACTTAGACCACCGACCCATCCACCACCGGAAACATCTCTAGCAAGTCTTCTCTTGGAATGGTGTTCATCTTCGCCGTCGTGTTGGATTCAGCAGGTGTTTGGAGAAAATGCGATGTGTAACACAAATTAAGGAGTGGTTCAAACGAATCAAAAATGTCCGTAGCTTTTGTTGAGAGGATGGGAAAAGGAGATAATGCGGAATGCAGGTGGGGAGATAAACACCATCCCAATAGAAGACTTCCATATGCGTTTCCGGCAGTGGATGGATCGGTGGGCTAAGTGTGTGCAACACAAATGCCTACTTTGAAGAGGATTACTGTCCCAACCCCATCACGTATTTGAAGTATTTTGCCTGGACTAAGGTAAGATACTTTTTAGACAGACCTTGTAAGTCAGCTAGTACACGATTATACGTTTTAGCCAGGCCTCATAACAGGTTTCTGCTGAGGATTACTATGCACTAATAAATCTACAATAAACATATTAAATAAAATTTGAAGATTTCAAGAATTTTACAATTCAATCTTCGAAGTGCTTGACTTTTACATTAAAGCAACACAGAACAGAGCAATAATTCTTGAAAAGTTTCTTTTCGCGGTTTAATTGTCTTATGGCAATAGTAAGACAGTTGATATTGCATAAAAGAACAGAATCAGATGTTGTTATCACATCCAGAGTTGCGCTCTGAAAAGAAAATGGTTTGCTTAATCTGTGTAAGTTAATAGATTGTCTTGTATGTGGCGAGGTAGCTCAGTGGCAGAGTACTCAACTCGCATTCAAGTGACTCGGGTTTCGAATCCTTAGTTCGGATATGTTCTACTTATATGCACAAAGGAGGGCGACACACGAGTCTAGGACTTCCGGTTTGTGGGTTTCATGGTTTTTGGGCTGCGGCGTTGTCTGATTGTGTAAATAATTATATATATCATCTCACATTCAAAAAGCTAACATTTATTTGCTCGCTTGGTTAGCTTGTAGGATGACATAGTCCTAGCGAGTATAACATCCTACTTGTGAGACATCGACCTGGGTTCTCAGTAGTCGGATGACTACACCCCTTGTTGAGAAGAGTAGGTATATTCCACACTTGGCCTTCGCCGCGGTTTGCTTAATCTGTGTAAGTTAATAGACATTCTTGTATTTGGCAGAGTTATCGACTCGCATGCACGTGACTCGGGTTTTGAATCCTGAGTTCGGATATGTGCTACGAAACTCGAGTCTAGAAACCTCTGGTTTGTGGGTTTCGTGGTTCGTGCAAATAATTATATATATCATCTCACATTCAAAAATCTAATATATATATATATAATATTCATAAATAAATATTAAATTATTAATTGTATATACATATATATTTTTGTATATATATATATATAATATTTATAAATAAATATCAAATTATTAATTGTATATATATATATATATATATATATATATATATAATATTACATAAGTAATAGAAAATGAATTCAAAGCAAAACAATCAAAGAAGCAGTCCTAACATACAATGGCTGACTTGTGTTCAAATAAACGTAAGATCATTCTACATAATTTAATAAATAAGTTAATTATTTTTGTAACAAATTACTTGTTATAAGTAGGATTTAGATTTTAGTAACTTATTTGATAAAATGGCCGACTTGCATTCTAAGAAATCAAAATGCATTATAGTTGATTTAATTTTACTGGCAAAGTATTTTTTATAAATGAACTATTGTTTATACATACGATATTATTTAACGATGCAATTTATCAAAATGACTGACTTGTCTACTTAACAGCGATGCCTTCTGAAACGAAATTTCGTTTTGTTTTTTGACCGAGGACGGACACAATACTACGTTTTGATCCCTAACCTGAAGGATCTGGAATCAAAAGGAGAATAACCCTATAGTGAACAATATGCATTTTCTAAGAAATAAATCCAAATGTTACCCTAAGAAATCTAAGTTAAAAAAACCTAGTCAGGGCACTGTGTTTTAAATTTTCGCATAATATAGATTTGATTGTTGTTTTCGTTTTTCCTACTCAAAGTGTTACAATAAATAAATACAAAAAAATCTGTTCTGTCTGACGAGATATATCACCTATATTAGCCTCAATATAGAACGAATCTTCGTATACTCAATCAACCGTGAAAAAGATTACGAACAAAAATAGAAATTGCCATTTCGTGTAGCAATGGTAGATAAGATACTTCACTTTGATCCCAGCTTGAAATGCAGGAAATTACTACAAGAATAGTCACTGCACTGAACAGGATACCTTTTCTCACGTTCTAACAAATAATTCGAATGTTTACACTTATCTTCTTAAAAAAGTAAGTTGTTACTTGTTCTGAATATTTGTATTTTCATGTTTTCTTGTTTATATTTTCCTATATTTTTGTTTATTTATTCATTTATTGTAACTTGTTTTCTAAAAAGATCGACTTCACAACCTGGTGTGGTGATCTCTTCTCGCCCCTACACCCTCTTTTACACAGACGAGATGTTACTAGGTTCTCTATTGTATCGTTTTGTTCATGGTAGGTGCTCGACTGAGCCTCAATCACTGATACATCTTCGAAAGCATTCACATCAAAAACTCGTCTAACTACAACCGTAGCAAAAAAAGTGCATATATTATTTTACTAATGGCGACATATGCATCGTCTTTGCGTGTTTAATAAAACTTGAATGAGACGTACCCTAATTGAAAGTTAATATCCACGTAACCCGAAAACCGCTTGCACCATTTAATTATGACAACATTGCAGAAAGATTCTAGCAAACACACTATTTTACCTATTAATATGATATGCAAGTAATTATAAGAAATACATATAACGGATTACAAAGTTTGACTTTTAGGTTCCGAAGCTGGGTGTTAGATTGACCGAAGCGTTGTTAATATAACAATCAAGGTAAGAATATTAGGCCGAATACTTTTAATAATACAAATTTTCGATCATAATTTCAAAATTCCAAAACATAAGGTTTAATCGCTTTTATCTGGTTTGTACTTGGAGGATTTCTCATATAAAGATGGGAATAGAACCGTAGTTACATTTGAATTAAAACATTTATTATAGTAAGTTATTCGCTTAGAAGATTGATATTTTCAATTTAGAAGAAAAAAATATGATTCCCTTTATATTCCTAGGTACGAGATTTAATTTAAATCATATGTTGTTGTAAATTATGGTTATTAAAATGACAATGAAATTCATCAAATGCGAGCAATTTACTTTCATACGATTAAGTTGATAATGAAGCAGTAGAGAAAGCTTTCGACATCAGTAAAACATTTGGCTCGGAAACCGTCAATAAACGGGCACAGCAACGGTAGTTTATAGGATTTCTTCATGACTAAAGCAACTAACCTTCAAGGTGGAGAAATTCAGTGACCTTAGTCTGTAATCGGCAACAATGAATGGAAGTCTTCAATTATTGACTACTTCCAGCAACTTGAAAAATCAGAGAAGGTCGAAAAATTCTAAATCAACTGTAATTTGATGATGGCGTTGCAGCTATGCTATACAACAATCGTATATACCAGACATTTCGCCCATTGACAATCACTTCTTTAAGCTTCTTGACTCTTCTTCTGGGACAAAACATTCGCAAAATAGCGACCAAATATACCTTCTTAAGAGTTAATCGATCGACAGATTTCTGAATTTTAGGAATGTGTAATTAAAGGAGGTAGCGTGTTCGTCCCTATTTAATTGCCGCCACGCGAGGACAGAGTTTGACACAGGGTTGACTTTAAATGTGTGGAGATCCAGCTTCCTATAAAAGAGGACTTTTGATTAGAACACAAATAAAGCAGGACTTCCCATAGAAAGAGTCTCTTTCACTAAAAGAGGACAGTAAAGATCGAGTGTAGTATCTGAACAGCTAATACACTTTGCTCCTATTATGTTCTACAAATTAATCCAAAAGTATTTAACAAGGTTTTGCAGATCTATGTGAAAATTAGCTGTTGTCATCCAGTCTCTAGATGTTCACAAACATATCACTTCCGGTTATATTGAAGCAGTATATGAAGCCAATTAGGACACATCATTATATTTTAATTTCAAAACTGAAGAGCGTCGACAAGGCATAATGTTGTTTTACTTTAACAATTTTCATTTACATTCAAACTATCTATCCTAGTATATATTCTGATTTATAGAATATGTGATTGACGGGAAACACAAGTTTCTGTTAACTACACTTTGTTTTTACAAGGAAGAAAAGGATATCTTCCTTTCAGTTTAGTAACATTATGATATAAATGTGTACGTGAAACGTTTCAACTAGCCCCGCTGTGGACATTTCAACTAACCACATGCAATATTATTAGAAACACGAGTAACATGTACACCATTTAACGGCAAAGGTAAAGTGCATACTGTTAATACGGTAATTATATATAGTTTATTTCTATTCCACAATCAACATATAAGATATAGCATTGTTGTTTGTTTGTTTGTTTATTTAAGAATTAATATGTTCAACACGGATGAAATCGTCAATATTGGAAAATTGAGACACGTTTGCACTGACTTTTTATTATATTAGGAAACCCGTTATCCATTGGTAAATTGTACCGGTAATTGATTATGGAGATAAATAAATATTTAAAAGATTTATTCACAGAATTACAAAATATGGCAATAATCTGCTTTCTAGTAATAGGAAATTTGCAAGATTAAACCATAATAAAACAAGTCCTGGATGTGTAAGTTACGGGAAAAATAAACACACTGTGTTACTGCCTCAAACGATGATGCTGAATTAAACTATATTTATCATCTACCATGGTGACTGACCGGTCAGATTAACTTTACGGGGTGATCCATTATTTATTCATGTTATTTGCTTAATCTACTCTACCTATGCAGCTGATACTAATATTACTATTCCTTCTAGTTTCTGTTTGCCACAACTTGCCCCCTATGCTCACCTCTCATTCCTTTCTCCTACGACTTAAAATATTCAATACCAAAGCAAACAAGGAAAATTATCATATATAGAATTATACGCTAAGACACTTCATGCTCGTCCGTATGGTATCAACTTTCACAGACGTTTAAAAATATGAGATCATCCGATTAGCAAAATATGACCATTGCTGATTAATCTGATGTCGCTAAGGTAAAAGATCTGACTTTACTTAATTGTTCCAAAATTAATGATTGTCGTTCCGTTGGCTAAAACAGTACACTTTTAAATAAATACCTTTCAAAATGTGACATTCGTTTTATTGATTTGAAGAACATTCAGCTGACCATTATTTTCATGGTAAGAAAATTGCGAATATTTATTGTTTTGAAAATAATTAAATCACTACAATTTTAAATGAATAAATAAAAAAGATACACATTTATTTTAATTATTTAAAGCAATGAAAATTATTATTACGAAAGTAGAAATAATAATTTTAATTATTTAAAGCAATTAAAATTATTATTACGAAAGTAGAAATAATAATTTTAATTATTTAAAGAAATGAAAATTATTATTACGAAAGTAGAAATTATAATTTTAATTATTTAAAGCAATGAAAATTATTATTACGAAAGTAGAAATAATAATTTCTTCAGAATATATTGACTTTGACAGACATTTATTATTTCAAAAGAAATTTTATTTTAACAGTTAATTATACAGATTGGTGTAAAACGCACCGTGGAATTTCTATGGAGTTTCGTTCGTTCTTGTAATATTATTTAGATATATGAAAGCTTTAATTTTAAATAAAATGTCAATCTTTCAACAAACTTTATGTGCTATCTACCCCTTCTCTACATGCCCTGCTCTATCTACCCCTTCTCCACATGTTCTTTAGATATGTGACAAAAATTTAATGATGTATTGGATTTCTTATCGATCAATAAAATTGTGTGTAACCTAATCCATTAGCATTTGAACTGAGGTAGAAATAAAACGCCATTATTTTCTTGATAACCTAATAAAATTTGATTAACAAAAAAGTTATGAAATTCGAAAATGTAGGCACAGTCTTTTAGAAAAATTAAGACGCATTATGGGATGTCATCAACCTGGTTTGTGGGGGATTGTGTCTGAGATATGTCAGCCTGTGTATTTATAACGCAACCGCAAAATGTCACGAAGCGCGTTTGTTTGTCAAGAGCATAACAGTAGAAACGAGTGAATAAACCCTCACTCACTAGAGTTATCAGCGCGTCTATCACTTTCAGAAATGGCGGCTGGACACAGGCGCCAAAATGAGAGGGAAATGAAAATCGTGGTGGCAAGCGGATAAAAGTGTACCGGGTGGATGATTGAAGTTGGATGGGGTATGCAAACGGAGGTAATTAGACATTGAAAGCGGGTGGAGTTTTTTTTTCATTTATTTGTTTTTTATCGGGATAGGGCATGGTTGTTATTGCATAATTTTCTTCTAGGCTATTTCATTTTTTTCCTTAATTTATCGCTTTGTGTCTCATCAGACAAAAAGATATATACATTGGCCAGAATGGCCGGTTATCTACTCATCAACGAGTGCCACCCACCCTCTTATCCGTCTGGACCCGGTGCGTTTTCATCACACGTGGTCATCCTTTGTAAAAACCGATGCAGGAACCAGAGTGCTAAAACTTACAACAAAATATTATGACAAAGGGACACACACACACACACACACACACACACACACATATATATATATATATATGTATATATATATATATGTATATATATATATATATATATATATAGAGAGAGAGAGAGAGAGAGAGAGAGAGGGAGAATGAGAGATATGAAGATCCCCCCAGGGATGAAACGCGGGAGCCTCTGTGTAGCTTAATTGCCATAAATATATTTTCATAGCTTACTATATATATATATATGTGTGTGTGTGTATTTATATGTCTATATATATAATAAATATGTACTTATATGTTCTCTTACGAAGATTAAAACTAAGATATAATTATACTAAACCTTATTTATAGAATCCTTATTCAAATTCAAATAAAAATCCATTTCATGATTGTGATTATGGAAGATGTCTAAAATTTCAAACTTAAAAATACGTAGCCATGAAAAGAAATTTGAATTAAGTGCATTTTGCTTAATTGTTGTCTAATGATTATTGATCAAATTTAATGCAAATGTAACATAGTTGAATTTTTATTTGCGTGGTTGGGTCCATATTATACTCTCAAAAACTTTTTTAAACTCTCCAAATACTTAGATTTAAAGAATAATTATTAATTTATAACTAATACCTATTCTTTAAATTTCGCAAAAATAGGAGATGTCTGAATTTAATCAAACGGATTCCAACCCTTCTTCATCCACGTTTATATGAATCTATATTAAATATAGCCAACATTAAAACACCTGCCACCTAGCAGCTGGGTTTGAAAATTAAAAAAAAAATTATTACTTGCATATTAATTCTGTATATACAAATTATTAACATCCACAGACACTTAACGTATATATATATATATATATATATATATATATATATATATATATATATATATATATATATATATATATTTATATATATATATATATATATATTTATATATATATATATTTATATATATATATATTTATATATATATATATATATATTTATATATATATATATATATATATATATAATTGTTAAGTATCTGTGTATAGTTATGGATATATATATACACATTTCTATATACATATACATATATATATATTTATATATGTACATATTTCCATATATATATATACATATATACATATACATATATACATATGCATACATACATATTTATATATATATACATATATAAATATATATATATATTTATATATATACATATATATATATATATATATATATATATATATACAAATACACATACATATGTATATACATATATATATATATATATATATGTATATATTGTTTATATTTAGGTACAATGTTTTCATTCAGAAGAACTATATTGTATAGAACAGAATGTGTTTGTTTAACTCGGCTTTTTTATCTTCTAGATCTTACAATAAACAATATTAATTCGGAATCGAGACAAACAATGTTCAAGTGCCTAGGCTAGTAATTTACTCAATACTATCATTAGCTCACGCAAGGCAAACATATAGTTTACCTTTTTTTAAATGTTGTAAATGTATTTCAAATTTTAAATATTGTAAATCTTAATTAGCCCCTCGTCCAAAACGTGATCACGTTCCAAATAGGGAACCTCATCACCCATACGCACATTTAAAAAGCTATATATAG
The DNA here is from genome assembly GCA_963556195.1 of Sepiola atlantica. Taxonomy (NCBI): domain Eukaryota; kingdom Metazoa; phylum Mollusca; class Cephalopoda; order Sepiida; family Sepiolidae; genus Sepiola; species Sepiola atlantica. The sequence continues at coordinate 42,456,296 of OY744515.1, forward strand.
CAAACTTTTATTTTCAAGACTTATAAAATACTGCATACTTCGAACTCAGCAGACATGAATAGCAAGATAAACCCTCTGCCTTAAGAGCCATTGAGAAAATCAGTCAGACCTATTCGAAATAAAATTGAACAAAATAAATCTATCGGAGCCTTTATGCGGCAATTCAACAGAAATACGCGATAGATTATCTAAATAATCGAGAAGATTAATAGAAAGGACTAATTGGACAAAAACATTCCGTGCTATACAAAACGTTTGTCTCAATATATATATATATATATATATATATATATATATATATATATATATATATATATATATATATATATATATAGAGAGAGAGAGAGAGAGAGAGAGAGAGAGAGAGAGAGAGATATGAGGATAAAATGAAAAATATATCATAAAAATGAAATGCCGTGAGAGACAAGATTTGTAAAAAAAAGCAAACGGAAAAAAACAAATAATAAATACAAGAAAGAATTATCAAAAAAAACGGTTTCGTTCGGATTAACACACGTCTTCAGAAAAAGTGAAGATTGTTAATTTATTCGATACCGGCAAATACATAGGAAAAAGAAGAACGCACAGAGAAAACGTCATTGGCGCGAATTTAACTATTTGAAAAAGAAAAGAGTAATAAAACGCAACGCGTTAACAAATAAAATAAATAAATAAATACATTAATGGAAGGAAGAAAAATATAGATGACGTGCAGTAAAAAAGAAACAGTTACTTTAACTAGGATTGCAATGGTGTAATATATTGCAGTGTTTAAGTGCGGATTTTGATAGATGTTTGCTTAAGAAATAAGATCCGAGTGTGAGGTTAATCTTAGATGGAGATGAGAGAAGTATTATAGTGCTTTCGATGCATTTGCGACGTTGGAGAAAGTATTTGCTCTTGAGGAGGGTGCAGTTTACTCAACACCAAACCTCGACCCCAACTACCTCCTAAGGACACTTCTTCCCTGGCAGGCATTTACAAAATTAAATGTGCTGAATGTCCGATGTTTTATATTATAGTGAAACGACCAGAAATATAAAATGCCGCATTCATGAACACAAACAGGACATGAAACACGGCATTCTCACTAACACACTAGGCCCTACACAGAAACACTTTTACCCAGAATTTTAATTTAAAAAAGTGCCCCCTCCTGAAGACTAAATACTTTCTCCCACGTCGCAAATGTATCGAAAGCGCTATAATAGTTCTCTACTCTACATCTAAGATAAACCTCAACCTCGGAGCCTATTCCTTATGCTCACATCTGGAAAAACCGTACTGAAAAACTGCAATCTATTGCGCCATTGCGATCCTGGTTAAAGATGCCGTTTCCCCTTCCACTATTTATTTATATATTTATTTATCTATTTTATTTTAGCGTCGCTCCGCACGCGCGTTTTATTATTTTTTCTTTTTTTCAAATAGTTACATTCGCGCCAATTACGTTTTCTCTCTGCGTTCTTCTATTATGTTTTTGCCGTTATTGAAAACATTTAAAATCTTCACCTTTTCTGAAGACGTTCGTTGATCCGAACGAAACCGGTAAAATCTATCGTTTTCTTTGATGATTTGTTCTTGTATTAATTATTTGTTTATTTCGTTATTATTTTATCGCACACACACACCCATATATATATATATATATATATATATATATATATATATATATATATATATATATATTAATAATAATACGGTGTTGTCCTTGGTTAGAAAGCATTGTTTATATGGAAATATTAATTATTAAAAATAATAATAAGCAATTAGAACGCCATACAATGCATTTTAGTTTTATTAACTTTTTTTTTCAATTTAATGTTCGAAGATATACTTCCTCATCAGAATTACTGAATTTCAAATAAAGATATATAAAAAATACCTTTCTTTTTTTTCTATTAGTCCTCATCTTGTTCTACTACACACACCTAAAATTCTTAATAGGCAACTTATTACGTCCCAATCATGAAATAAAATACCGAAAGTAAAATCACAGAATGTCCAAGTCAGGCAGCAGCGATGAAGGTGCGTGCATTTTTTTTTCTATCTCAATCATACCACAGCACCGAACTTTTGAATCTTTAATTCCTTTTTCTTAATGTCTTCGGAATTCTGTTGAGTCTTTACGCCTAAAGTAAAAAAAAACGCTAATTGCTCCTTCTTTTCTTTCACTCATGAGATCGTATCAGCCTTTTATCAATAATTTAGATTCCTTTCTTTAATTTTCTTCTGTCTACTTTGATTAGCATTGAATTGGTTTTCGCCATTTTTCTCCTTTTCTAAAAAATCCTCACATTCATCTGGGTGAGAAAAACCTTCCTTGACCGATATGGACGTGCCATATTGTTGATCAGATCAGATAAGATCCAGCGGACACTTCCATCTTAACGCGCCATTTTTCTTTAAGATACGCCCTAGCATCTCAGAAAATTGCTCTGTATGTTCGTCCGTTTGTCAGTATCTCTGTCACGCTTCAGTTTGAAATAGCATTCTAATCGTAAAACACGTAGATTAAATAGACGTATCTTATTTTGCATGCATATATTCATCCTTATGACAAGATCTATCCGTCGCTTGTTCTGTCTCGCTTGAATTTTAAATTACAGGTTCGTCCACCTGTCACTATTTATCTGCCTCCTCGGGCTAGTAAAGTTAAACACAACGTTGGGTTTTTTGTGTGGAGAAATTACTGTTCCCCCCAAAAAGCACTCCGGATTAGGAAAAAAAGAGACATTTTCAACATGTCAAGAAAGATTTCTTTTTCATTGACCGAGGACAGAAAAGATAAAGTCTAGAATAAGAACAGACACTACACTGTCCTCTTAATAAAAAAGCCAAACAAGTTCAGCCTCTCGCGTTTACGTTAGAAATAACATTTACATTTGTATGTACACGCTTAAGTTTCAAATATAATTTGCGATTGTTTGCTTACATTTTGAACAGCACTAGCATATCTAGGATTAGATCGTGGCTCGATCAGCATGGCAAGCTTAAGTTTAAAATAGCATTTTTGTCAGTCTGTCACACCCGAATTAAAAAATGTATTTCAGACTTATGCTTGAAATAATGTTGAGATGCATCTTTGATAGGCAATATCAGTTGGTCTGTCAATCTATCCCGCTTACATTTTGAATTCGCATCATTAAACGCGCAGTTTGAATGGGCACATCTAAAGAATAGCACTTTTTTAATGTTGTGTTTGTCTATGTGAGTCTGGACGGCGCGAGGCATTTTTGTATAAAAAAAGAGAGAAAGCGATTCTTATCGGTGTCAGCAAGTTGACCCCAACTGAACCTTCAGATGACTGTCACCTTATCCTTCACGATAACTTGACAATTCTCCTTGCTATCTTTTCTTCCGCTAAAAATAAATTAGCCAATGGCAACCCGTCACCGCATAAATTGTTATTGACGCTGTGGTCTAATTTGAATGTATCCTTTTTAAAAAACATAGAAACATTAGAAATGTACATTGTTATTTTAAAATGTCCATACTAAGTTTTTTTGCAGGTTCTGATCCACGAGACTACAGAGGCTCTATCCTCAGCCATTAAAACAATTATCAGTTAAGGCAGTTTCTTGTATTAAGAGCAGATACTTTAATATGGTCTATCGGGTTTGTTCTAAAGAGAGAAAAGAAAACAGTGAATTGTAATTATTGAAAGTGCTATAATAGCTATCCAATATATGAAATTAATTCAGTCGGACTCAGGCCATTAAACCGTTATAGAATTTGACAAAACAATATTCGATTTTCTTTTGTGGAACGTTTGCCCATATTTTAAGAACAATATATTTTAATTATTTTCAATTCATTTGCAATTATATTTTGTCGTGTTAAGAATATTTTTCGCAGAGTAGCCGGTTTCTTTTCAGTAGAATATGTGAATTTCAAATGGAAGTAATGTGCTTCTATCTGAAGCCAATTTCGTGGATTATAATAACAATAACAACAGTAATAATAATAATAATAATAATAATATTAATAATAATAATAATAATAATAATAATAATAATAATAATAATAATAATAATAATAATAATAATAATAATAACAATAATACTAATGATGATAATAATTATAATAATAACAGATTCGTTCGCTTATTAGTGCTAAATAACATTTAATAAAATTATATATTCATACAGAAGACCTTGCGAACGCCGCCGTAGCTGTGGATTAAACGCATAACAAAAATAAGACGTTTTTATTTAGATACAAACTAACTTGGAAACAAGTATCTGAAAGCATTTCAAATCCGATGTCGCACAAGCTAATATTTTATAATACTCACTTTGTTTTCAATTATTTATATGCGACTCATCAGTTCTGTTTAGGGTAAAACATTTTGATTATTCAGTAGATGTACCTGCTGAGTGGTGCGCTGTAGTCACTTTATGCTTTTGTTGCTGTCTTATACATAAGACAACACTTGCTGTTTATCGTAAATTATCCTCAGTCATATTTATATTTCATAATGTACGTTAAAGTTCGCTAAATAGAACGTGTTTTTCGTTTTACGGTTTTAACGGATCTCTGTTAGATTTCAATAAGCGATGCTGAATGTATTAATGTATTTTAATAAGAGTTTGTTTTGTTATGTTTGATTTCCCGGAAAAAAGTTTCATGCAGATTTCAATAAAATTCCCGGTTTATTTTAGAAATAAAATATTTTCTTTATTTTTATTTTATGGTTTACAACACGTGTAGTTCATCGTAAAATATTTCATCAAAAATAATAAACATTCTCTGACATTCATTTTAGTAGATTCTCTGCCAAGACGGTCTTTTTTTGTGTTTATTATTTTTGACAAAGGGCAGTTTCTTTTTACCCGAAATATTAAATAAATGAGTTTTAATAATCATCCGGACAACACACAAACAGTTAACACCACACTTGCTGTTATGTAAGATTTTAAGAAAAAATAAATAGTAAGTCCCATTTCGATTTATTATTTTTGTTCCTTCCAGCTTACAACCTACCCGGCACTTTGCATTGCCCACAGCCTTTTTGAAACATACTATATATATATATATATATATATATATATATATATATATATATATATATATATATATATATATATATATATATATATCCTATTTTGATGCGCAGACAGATAATATGTTATGTCTTCAAGTACTGCGATATTGGCAGTTGTGTATCCGTGAAACACTGGCACGTGATGTACAGTTTTGGGTGAATAAAGAGAAAGAACTCGGGGAAAGAATAACTTTATATATGTATACAAGCGATAAGGATGTTTTTACAACAAATATCTTATATGAATCTCCCAAGAAAAGTTCAATGCCTATAGTCACCAAATCCTAAAAATAAAGGCCGAAGGGATAACGCACTTGTACTTGACACAATTGTGTTGGTAACAGCTAGAAACGATGTTACAATTCCTGAGCAGGGCTGATTCTGCAAGAAACTTCTTAGAGTCACAATCGACTGGACAATACACCTTTCAAATCCAAATCAATTGCTTCCAAAAAGGAAAGAATTATACCCGCACAAACTTATTCAATAAATTATATATCATCAGGATATGAGGTGTTCAACTCTAACATTATAGACATTTTCGAACGAGTTGACATTTGTCAGAATTTTAATTTGGTGACTAATTTACGTACATGCGCAGTGCCGTTGTTTTGTTGTCTGTCTTTTAGTATACCGTCACTATTAAAAGCGACTGTATATGACTTTCATACCAACATTTTAAGTAAGGGTTAATATAAAGCTGACTAGACCTCAACAACAATGCAGTGACATGCACTACAGAGGTCACTAACAGGTTTTGCTAAGTCTCACAAAGACGCATTATTTATTTCATATAGGTCCTTACATTTGATCCGGTGGCGCGGCCTCAATGTAGAAACGTTGATGAGTGGGGTGTACCTCCATAGTGGTTTACTCACTTAGAGTTGTAGCTCTTGTCAATGTCCCATGTATGAGTTAAATACCATTTATTCTGGACTCGATCTAATTTTTGGGTCAGATATTCGACTTTATCTCAGCCAACAAATAATATTGGAATACAATTCCCCAACCATATCAACTACTCTCCTCTTCTCTCTGCTCCCCCTCTCTCTCATTAACCCCCTCTCTATCTCCATATCTATCCTACGTCTCTCTCTATCTCGATCATGTATATGACACAAAACTGAATCCGATGGTGAGCTCTAAGTTTTGGTAGGGGGAGTATAGTGACACTCTTCAGTTACCATTACTAACAATTTCACTCTGGTCCGGGTGCTAGTACATGTCAGGGTCTGATCTATTTCTGTATTTATCAGTTACACATTGTTTAATTACAAAGTATACTAATTAAAATTATTAAACAAATGAATATTAAAACCATTTGTATACAAAATTACATATATTACATGTGTTAAAATATTAAGAATTAGTTAAAGTTCACATCAACACCGGTTTTCTCAAACGTTTTACTTCTACACATCAGTTGAATGATATTTTTTGCTTAGAATCGTAATATAATAAGTAAAAACATTCTTGTTAATCATTAGGATAAAAAGTGTTGTAAATAAACAAGTGCATTGTTCAAGTTTATGATGATGATCTATATCGGCTAGAAAAAGACTAGAATACTATAGCAAAAAAAAACACAATTGACTAGTGCGAGATTTGAAACCTGAAATATGGCATAGAATATTGGAACTGAAGAGGAACTATTTTCCACTCAGCCATCAATCAAACGCAAATATTGTGCCTTCTTAACCTACTTAAAATGTCTATTAATTCGGCGTAGAGATACAACAGTAAACGTCTGTTTTACCTCTTTGCATGGATCGAAAATAGTTCGACTGTCTGAAATAAATTAAAACACATAAGGAAAGTTCCAGTTTTAATTAGAAACAAAAGATGTCACATACGTACGATGATTTCACTAAAAAGACTTATTTTATTTATTTAGTTTTCTAACTGATAATACAAAAGTTCAGATTGCTATAAGTATGTTGGTCGTTCAGCTAATAATAGGGTTCTATTTCGGAAACGTCAATCATAGATGTTACTGTTGTGACGCATGTACAACGAATGCTACAACATTGAGAAACACGAAACAAGTACGCTGTTACAAAATTTACCGAAGCCGCCTCCTCCCATGTCAAGAATAGATTCTAAAACTCCGCCAGTAAAATATATGGTTTACGATTACGAAACAGTACCAATAATAGAAAATATTAAAATTTAAAAAACACTAAAGATGTCGGAACATTTGTTTTTAATGTAATTTTTACGTAATTTTAATTTTTAAGCATAAGTTTTAAAATGTTTCAAGAACTTCTGCCATCGATAAATATATCCGATAGAATGTGCTGTTTGCAAATCTGATGTTAGCTGTGATGCAGCGACATACACACGCAGTATACTCTGCTTTATATAGATAGATATAAAGAATTTTACCAAAATGACTGGATTTGGAATTTAATAACCATAAAAGGGTTGATATTCCGTTAAATGAAACAGCCACATCAACTGTGCCTACCCACTCCTTTTCCTCTTTATCGCTGCCCTGGGACTATTTGGAATTAGGATACAGACAATTCCTTTAACGGATATTATTACATACAAGATCGGACTCGGGCATCGATTTTTTGTTTTTTGTGTTTTTTTAGTCTTCATCTTTTTCACTCGTCGAATCGATCGAACTTTCCTCTTCCTTATCAACTAGTTTATTTCCCGTCGCCTCCACCACCTTTATCGATACACTCCATCGCTTCATACCCTACCCCTACCGCCATGCCAGTTTTCTCCTGCTCTCACCCCAACGCCACATCGACGGCCTTGTCGACTCAACCGCCTCATCTTGCGTACAACTCAGCTGAAAAAAATTCACCTTGAACTCCGATTCACCTGTGAACGTAAACTGATATATATATATATATATATATATATATATAACAACAAAAAAGAGAAATGTGAATACTTTTTTAATAAAAATAAAATAGTAGACAAAGAAAAGTTAAATTTTAAAAAGTATTTATATAATTAGAGCAAAAGAAAAACAACTCATTAAGTGGGTTGGGAGATGTATAGATTTGTTTCTATACATCTATGTCAATCTCTTCCCCCTCTCTCTCTCTCTCTCTCTCTCTCGTTCTCTCTCTCCCTATATATATATATATATATATATATATATATATATATATATATACATATATATATATATATATATATATATATATATATATGTATGTCGGTGTTCGTTGACAAATCAATAAAGTATTCGATCGCAAGAATGAAAGAGCTAAAATACAAATTATTTATTTAAAAACTATACATTACAGATTCAAGAGATGTGACAGTGTTTCATTAACTTTTACGGTTTAGAAAACGCCCTTGCAACCCATTTTAAATTATCGGAGAATGGAGGACGGTTCGAAAAATGGAAAATGCGCTGTTGATCACAATTAACGCGTTTTTAGATGGCATAATATTGGCACAATCGACTATTCCGAAATTCAAGTTTTGTAGATTTACGTTAAATTGTATAGATATTCATTAGATACCTACGTAGAAAGATTCTCTGGATTACAATTTGTTATTAACACCCCTTAAGCTAAAGCCTTACATTTTAGAAATGTTCTATTTTTAAAATAATATAATGGATGTTCGAATAAGTATTCTACAGATAAGGTTTAGTATTATGCTATATTTATTTTAATCGTCTTACAGGGGACATAAAGGTGGTGAAAAACTGTTCTGTTTGAATAATTTATTTTATCTATTCTGCGGCAGATATTCTGCAAGTATATATATATATATATATATATATATATATATATATATATATATATATATATATATATTTATGTGTGTGTGTGTTATAAAACTAGTGTATGTCCTCCTTCAAAAATGACCGAAATAATTATATTTCGTCTTTGCTATTAATCTCTCTCTCACTCTCTCTCCTTTTCTAACTCTCTATCTATCTATTTCTCTCTCTCCTTCTCTCTATCTATCTATCTCTCCTTCTCTATATCTATCTCTCTCCTTCTCTCTATCTATCTCTCTCCTTCTCTCTATCTATCTATCTATCTATCTCTCTCTCTCTCTCTCTCTCTCTCTCTCTCTCTCTCTCTCTCTCTCTGTGTATATATATATATGTATATATATATATATATATATATGTATATATATATATATATATATATATACATTAATAAATATCTATATGAACCGTAGAATTACGTTAGTAGTTTATTTTTTATATGTAAATCATTATTTTGATTTCTGATAACCTGAAGAAGAAAAAAAACCGTCGACTTTTCATTTCAAGCGGTAGGATTACGTTTCAGGTTTGCTTACACACTTCTCGCTAATCTTTGCTTGGCTGGATGAAAATACATGCATTTCTTCGTATTCAAAATAAATACACATCGGGCTTTATTATAGAATGGAGGTGTAGAATATAATATGTTACGTACATATTTTTTGTTTCCGTATTTATTTCGACAGTGCTCAATACATGAATAGAGCTTATTAGTCGTATATCGTATGCTTTTTTACAAATGAGATTAACCTGAAGATTTGGGTTTGCATCCATTAAACATAGTCAAACTAAATAACTGACGAATTATTTTGACTGAATCACACACACACTAACACACACACACAAACACACACGCACTCACACGTGTAGGTTGAGTTTACTTGCTTAAATAATATGTTTATGCTATGTATATATATCTATATATATATATATATATATATATATATATATATATATATATATATATATATATATTATAGTAGACCCGTCCCAAAACTCGTACAAGCAATATATATATATACATAGCATTAGTTTTGAATGTTAATGCCTATCATTTCGTTGGGGGGTTATGACATCGTTTTCCTGGTATCCCTCTACTATAAAATTTAAAAGAAAAAGCCTATGCCATAATTCATAAGTTTAGTAACTTAAAATTTGACCAAGAACATGCATATAATTTACGTTCACGCGAGCACCGTCCTGTTATTGCTAAACTGAACTCAAAATTTAATATACAACAATTAATTTCTCAATAAAACTCTTTGTATCTTATTTAATTGAAATGTTCCTGAGTTTTATCTTTTCTTTTTACTTATTGACTATATATGTAAAAATTGCAATAAAAAAATATTTACTCCATCTAATTATTGGGGTCTTTTTCTAATCTATCAATTCCCAGAAGTATCGGGGCAACGAAGTTTCGGGACAACGAAGTGTTACTGTATTTTCTATTTCTAAAAGATAATTTGTGCATGTAATACCTATCCTTAAAACTCCTTGACGTACTTCCTATATAGAACTTATTATCGGTTGGATGTTCAGCAGTGTAGATTTTAGCACAATATATTACTCTATTTTACTTCATTGTTAGTAGAAGACCTACTCAATTTTAATTTTTTTAATTTTAATTTTTAATTTAAAATTTTTTAAAAATGTTTTTAATTATTTTTATATTTTTATTTTAATTTATAATATTTAAAATTCTGATGTCTTTATATTGTTTAACTTGAGTAATCTGTATTATCCTAAATCACTACACCTTACCCTATAATGATATGATTTTGGTACTTCCTCATAGTTATCACTTGTTCATATATATAGCAGCAACACTCGCAATTACATATGTTTTAATTACTTAGTTTGCTTGCCTTAATGGTACTTATTTTGTAACTTCGTTTTATTAATACTGTACCATATATGATTATAAGCAAATTGAACTGAAATAGATAGGATCAATAATGAATAATATAAGCACTTTAGTTTTAATTATAAAAATATTGATGTTTATGTACATATGTATGTGTGTGCATGCATACAAATGTTTGTATACAAATGTGTATGTGTGTATGTTTCTGCATTCTCATATATAATGATTGTATATATATTTATGTTATGTGTTTATGTATATGCGCATCTATCTAGTAATGGTGTATACGTATATATATGTACGGGTGGGGTGTGTGTACTATATACGTATAAATAACGGTATATATGTATATACATATACAGGAGTGTATATGTATGTATGATGCGTATATGCGTATATGCGTTTATGTGTATGTGTGTTTCTTTCAGTA
>OY744515.1:42469893-42482393 GCA_963556195.1 Sepiola atlantica
TTGGAAAAAAATAGAAACGGGGCTGGATATAAATGTATGCACGATGGCGAGGTCACAATTTGCAAGCTTTTAAATACGTTGAGCAATCTCTTGGTAAGAATTTCTACTAGGTACACTCTAACCAAGATATACAGTACCTGCCAAGGCACTATTTATTATTCAAATATAATAAAATAAATACAACTGCATTCGGGTTTTAACTCATACATTTACCTGATGAATAATTAGCAGTACATGAAAACCTTTACCAAAATGACTCAATTTATCATTAAATAACCCGAAAATGTTGTGTGGTGTGACTCTCCGTGAGTGGTTTAATTGTTAAGCTTGGAAATTTAAATGAAATGTTTGTTTGAGACGCGGTTGTTTTTAAATAATATTATACAATACTTCGAACATCCATCGATATATGCGATGTTAGATAATCATTAGAATCCAGCCTGTCGAACTAGAAGAATTCCGATCATAGGCGATAGTCTGAAAGTGAACCATTTTCAGACCATTGCGTATCACCGCATATATCGATAAACGATCGAATTTTTGTATAGTGTTATTGAAAATAAAATAATATAATCTGTAATTGAGCACACCGGTTATTTCTCCTATAGAATACACAACATTATAATATAATATATATATATATATATATATATATATATATATATATATATATATATATATATATATATATTGTTGCCGGGTCCGATCACCTAGGGAGTTTTGTATCCCGGACCCTTGGGCAGCGCCAGGTCTAACGCCTGGGCAGCGCCGCTACTCTGAGGTGATTGGTCTTACCACAAAGAAAGTAGACGCAGGCAAATTACGACAATGGCAAAGATCTAAATGGGAAGTGTATTTACCATAATGGTAACAACGTGAAAAGAAAGCTGAAATAACAAGAATGATGTCACTGGAAGCAAGAGAGACTGTAATGAATGGATAACGTCATTGGAACCAATACTGGCAAGAATGACAGGCATGACGCAACCGGAAGCAGGAAAGACCGGAATTAGGAAGCTGGAACCTGAGCAGCAGTAAGGATGTTTCCGGAACCTGAAGAACAGGAAAGGCTGAATCGACATGGACATGGTGCTGCTGGAACAATGGAAAAGAGTTGAGGCAGTTGTTGCAGGAAACGAGACAGTGCAGTTGGGAGGAGCTGATGCAGACACTGCATGAAGCTTGAGGAAGATCCGCTGGAAGGAGCTCGAGCCGGCGTTGTTGGAAGGAGCTCGAGCAGGAGTCGGTAGAAGGAGCTCGAGAAGGCGCCGCAGGAAGTTGGAGCAAGAGCCGCTGCAAGGAACTAGAGCAGGCGCTACAAGAAGCTGAAGCATAAGCCGCTGGAATGGGATGGAGCAGGTGTAGCTGGAAGCTGGGGCAAGAGCCGGTGGAATGAGCTGCACTAGGCGTTGCTGGAGAGATCTGTGGCATGAGCGGCCGGAGATAGCTGGAGCAGGCGTTGCTTGAAGGAGCTGCAGAAGGAGCCGCTTGATAGTACTTGTTCAGGCGTTGCTAGAACGGGCGTGAGCAGGAGCCGATGGAGAGAGCTAGATCAGGCGTTGTTGGAAAGAGCTGGGGCAGGGCCCGCTCGAAAGAGTTGTAGGAAGCTTAGGCTAGAACAACTGGAAGAAGTAAGAGTCACTGGTACAGGAAAAAAGTTGGATAGGATCTGGCATTGCTGGGGAGAGCTTTAGCTGCTGGAGGAAGCTGGTGCAGGTGTGAGCTTGAGCAGGCACTGCATGAAGGGGTGAGCTGGAATAGGCGTTGCAGGAGGATATGTAGGAGGTAGACAAGTCAGAACGCACAGAGCAGCAAAAAGGGGAGTGATGTTCGCATCGTAGTGTCCTAAAAAAGTTAGGAATGACAGTTTAATTGCTGCTGCTGCTGGATTATCGTCGTCATAGTGGGGAAAAGGATGCAGTGATGTCTCACAAATGTGCCTGGGTCGAGGTGCGGCCGGGAACAACGGATGAGACAGCGTCAGGCGCAGATGCAGGAGCAAAGGCCCCGAATGAACCAGAGTGGAGATGAACACTGCTCTTATAGTGTATTGCTGACTGCTGATAGTACAACGCCTTGATGGAATTTGATTCGTTAGATCGAGTGATGATGTGCGCAAGCAGAAAGAACGTGTGTCGAATTCTGTCAGACGAGTTTAGGCATTCAAAGATTAAACATCCAGTTTATTTTAGGTGTGTTGAGTCATAAAACGGGTGCCGGCACGACAAGGCTCTCTCCCTGGATAATTGATCATAATCAATAAAAAAAACCCAATGTGGTTAAGAGTTGTATCAAAAGTATGTGCAGATGTGTGAAAAATGTGCCTGTAAGAATTGTCAAAAATGGTGAGTGCAAGTGTGGTATCAATACTGGTAAGGTCCGTGGTGCACATTAATCTGTACGGTTGGTTGAAGGTGATGAGTAAGTGCAAGTGAGTCTGCACATTTGTTGTTGGTGCTCTTAGTCTGCATGTGTGTCTGCAAATTCAAAGAGATAAGTGAAAGTGAGTCTGCACTTGTTGGTGACGTCGTTCATGTTGATTAGTCCGCGTGTTGTGCAGCTGATGAACGAACGTCTAATAGTCAAGATCAGTGGAACAGAATGGTCGAAGTCAAGTGGGCAGTTTGCAGTTTGCAAGTTAGTTTGAATGTTTTAGGAGCTAAATACACGTGGGTCTGTACTGACGTAGTGTGTTGTTCAAATTGATAGTGTCCTCTGTTCCTGAGTTGATCAACGAACGCCCAGTTTTTTAATATTTTAGTTGTGCCTGTGCAACTGTACTCTTATTAAAAAGAAGGTATCATTAGAAGTCCATAATTAGGAAGATATGCATATAGTAAAACCGCTAACAGCGTCGTATGATTATATTTTAGTGAAATATCTTAAATTAAACGGAAGTTGGCAAAATGGTGAATGATTTTGGGTGTTCAGTTATGCACATTAAATTATTTTATTGTTACAGATTTATTATTTCCACTTATTTAATTTAAATATTATTAATTAGTTCTATTCTTATTTAATTCGTTTTCTGCTGTTTGTGGACGTTTTTTTTTGGGGGGGGGGGTCTGCCAGTCGGATGTATCTTTTAAGGTAGTAGAAACTGAACCTTGAGTTTACTTTTGTCGGTCTCGTAACTGTCGCTTCCCTTATTTTATCCTTTAGTCTTAACATTCTATGAGCGATGTTTCTGATAAAGGGGAAATAATTGTTTTTTTCGGGGTCGGAATCCATCTATCTAACACTTATCGTTGGCTAGTTTTTGATCTTGAAGTATCATTTCTTTTCTTTTTTTAGCCACTTACATTACATGGCTACATGTATTGTCTGGAGCGATTTCCATAAAAAAGACTACGCCAGAATTATCCTAATTCAAACTCTTTGGATTTACAGCATACACACAAAGACACAGAAAGACACACGCACAGCCGCACACACACGCACACACACACACACACACATATATATATATATATATATATATATATATAGTGTCTGTGTATAATCATTATCAAAATATACTCATGACAAGTGAGATACACAGACTCGTTTTAATTTACCTTTGAAGGAAATCATCAGGCAAATTAATTAATTTACATTCAATAAAGTTAATAATATACTTTTTAGCATTGCTATTGTAAACAAAAGAACCATGTGATTGCATCGATGAGTCAGAAGGATTTGGCCCATCGTAATAAAGTCGTTTTTTGTTTTTCTGATCAACTTCGAATAAAGAGGTCTCAAAACGTTTGTAAACAGCGGAAGTCAACACTCATTGATTGAAAGAAGGACCTCTAATTGTTTGGAAGTTGAAGTGGCACAGTTAAACTATAACTAAGATCGTAGAATATAAGGCCATGCAGTTAGCCTTATGAAATAAAACACAAAGATTTCTGGAAAGTTTACTTTCAAAAGTATATTTTTTATAAAACTACTAAGCTCTACTCATATAGTGAGCAATCTTAAATTATCTATTACTACAACAAATATACAGATGTAATATATTATTTTATAATAACATGGCTCTGTTCGCATAATGATAAGTGTTTGATAATGGACCGCGATACCAGGGTTCAATCTCTGGTCGAGTTATACCAAAGACTTAAAAATAGTAATTTATGCTCCCTGGCAAAAAAACTCAGCATTATAAGTGAGGATAAAGGATAAATGGAGTAATCATGGGAAAGTAGTGGAACCCTCCCCTATACTACAGTGTATTAGCTGATAAAAAGGGAGCCTTTAGGTCGCCCTCGACGATTGTCGGTCACTTTACTTTTTCATAATAAAAGTATATATACGAAATGGTAATTAGTCTCCCACAGATAGACGGTTCCGCTATATCACAGCTCTTCTACTGTGACAAGAGGCACATGTGATTCATGCTAATGTTGACACCCGATAGTTTGTTCAACAGTCCGAACTATTATCCCCTGCGCTGTTAAAAAGCGAGAAAGGAAAATCTTACGGTTTATATAAACAATATCAGCAGGCAAAGAGTGCTTGATACGTTCTTACGCTAATGACAGAAAAATATAACATAACATTTTAACAGAGTTTTAATGGGTTAACCCTAACCACGACACACATCCCCGTGTCGCGTTGGTCTCAAAGGAGTCGTTAGAGTAAGAACTTCGTAGTTGTTACTGATTGAAAAATGTGAAAGGCTTTGATAGTTACAAACAATAACATAATAATACATTACAAAAGAGAGATTCTAAGCCAAATGCCAATGGCATATGTTGGAAGTATCAGTTACGCACAGTCCACCCGGATTATGGAGTTCTGATAGTTTTTTGTTAAAACTATTAACATTTTTTTATGTTACCAAATTCGCTTGAAGAAGTATAGTCTACTAAGGTTGAAGCTGAAATATGTATGCACATATGTAGCCAATAGTTTGTGTATGGATAAAATGTATACCAAATGAATATATATACAGCTCTATTTATTATCATATAAAGAGAGTGAAGATTCATGAGATTGTTTACTCAACTCCTATTAAAAAAATGTTCACAGTAAATACTATATATATATATATATATATATATATATATATATATATATATATATATATATATATATATATATATATACATCACCTGACACTATACTTTAGTATGGCTCACCCTATTAAAACATCGACTGAACTATCGGTTACATTCAGTAAGGTTTGTCCTGGGTGCTGAGTTTTCAGTGTTTCCGTGAAATCAAAGGTATCCATGGAAGACCATACTAATATATAGTGTCCATTGAAAACAATGCATATACGTTCTTTCAAAAGTAATTGAACACTCTGATTTTTCCTATAACACGAGATTACACACACTATCCGCTCTATCTCTCTATTTCTGTCTGTCTGTCTGTCTGTCTGTCTGTATGTCTGTCTGTCTGTCTGTCTGTCTGTCTGTCTCTCTCTCTCTCTCTCTCTCTCTCTCTCTCTATATATATATATATATATAATGTACAGTGAGAAAGAGAGAGGGGGTAGATATATACATAGAGAGATTGATCGATAGATAAATGGATATAAATACGTACATACACACACACAAGAGCGACCCAGAAAGGAGTGTTGATATAAGCGAGACTAGAAATGAGCATAGAAAGAGGTACAGTAAATGAATGACAGAGGAAATATATGATGAAAAATAAAAGGTCAAACTTGACAGAGAAAAAAGAAGTGAAAAACCAAATGGCAAAGAGGGATAAATTAGGAATAGAAATAAAAGAAAAAGTAGAAAGCGAGGGCGCAAGAGAGAGAGAAAGAGAGAGAGAGAGAGAGAGAGAGAGAGAGAGAGAGAGAGAGAGGTGGGGTGATAAGAAGAGTAAAGTAAATCGATGGGTCAAGAGTTCAAATCACGATGCTGTCTGCGTCGTCTATAAATAGACTGTGCTGGCCGGCACAACAAAAAAGAAAAAAAATTTCTAATTTGTAGGCAATCATAAAGCACAGTAGGTCAATATGATATTAATTTCAATTGATATCGTTTTCTTTTTCCGATTTTTTAATTAAAAAAAGGAAGAAAGAAAGACGAACTTTCAAAGAAACAAACGCGGACGCTTTCAAAAAATGGACGCAGAATATTGGCTACATGTATATTTTTGAAATGGAATCTTGGATGGATTTTTCGAATATACGTAAAGTTGAAGAGTAGAATCAGGTATATATGAATAGAGAGATCGAGAGAGCGAGATAGATTGAGAGAGAGAGAGAGAGAGAGAGAGAGAGAGAGAGAGAGAGAGAGAGAGATGCACACACGCGCATGAGAGCGAAGATCTGTAAAGGCGTTACATATTAATCGATGAAAAGATTTGTTTTATTCAATGAGAAAAAATAAAATGTTTTTTGTTTGACTCTCTTCAGGAGAAAAACGTTAGAAATGATACGAATTAGACGTTGATAGCTTTAATTCGTATTACTCTTAACGTTTTTCATCTGAAGAGAGTCGGACGAAAAGGTCTCTAGATTTTATTACTTTTCTTATTAAATTTAAAAAAAATTTTTTTCAATACCTTTTCAGCGATAAATATGTTTCCACTTCCTATGATTCCTATGATTCTGATTACCAAGAATCGGGTTACACACACACACACACACACACACACACATATATATATATATATATATATATATATATATATATATATATATATATATATATATATATATATAATCTAAAAAAGTTTTGAGTTATTTTAAACAAAAAGACAAAAAAAGAAAAAGGCAGTTTAAATTCACAGAGAAACTAACTAAATCCAAAATAGTGCAGACTTAACATTCGTTGGAAAATTAATAAATAAATGAAATATATAATAGTAAGTAAATAAAAAGGGGAATTAAGTATCTAACAGTGAAACAAAAACAGGAGACCTTAACGTAAGCATCTAATAGTAACAAGGGGATCATCAGCTGTTTACCATGTAACTGTTTCGGAGATTTAAAAACAGGACAGTTATATGCATGGCTCTCCAATGGTATAGATCAAACTACCATTTCCCCAATAATCAAGTGTCGAAATATATATATATATATATATATATATATATATATATATATATATATATATATTATGCATCAAATTAAGTTGGTATTATTTTCCAAATAAAACCTACATATAACTGCATCAGCTTAATCAATATTTAATTCTAAATAGCCAGTCATTTACGTAAATCAACAGTCATTGTAATTTGCAAATAAATTTTGAAATTTCAATTTATTTCATCGATTACATATTATATCCGGTCTAATCATCGTTTCAATAATAAAAACTTACAGAGATTATACAATTTTTACAAAGGGTGAATTCAGCATAGCGTATTTAATCTCTGGGTACGTATTTATTCACATCTTATAATTCTTTACATACCAAAAAAAAAATCAACTGCGTTTTTAATAATTTAGTTTGTTAGATTTTTGAGTAATTCATATAGCGAGTGGAGATACATACACCATGCTTAATCCGAGTTCAGATAGCCATCATGACTGAGTTAAACATACAAAATTAGAAATTACTTCTTCATTGATGTAAAATACTTAAAACCTAAAATGTCAAAAATAGATTTAAGTTTAATTATGGCGTTACGTTTAAATACGAAAAAATATAGTGTAAGGAAAATTGATTAGATATAACTTGATTCAACGCCATGTTTCACTAACGAAATATTATGAATGCATTTTAGATCAGATATTGTATTTAACAATAAAGAAACGAAAGAGAGAAAGAGAGAGAAAGGAACGTTATGAATATATTTCAGTTTCAAGATTTCGTAAGGTTTAAATACGAAACAATTAGGCCATTCATACGAAAAAAAATTAAATTTTGATTGTTTAATATTTCATTGGCAAACATTTTCTTATAATTCATGTGTAATAGAGAGACAATAGATTCCAAGGGACGATATATTTTCGCACCGTAAAGTGCTCTTAACGGTGTCAAATGAAAGAGGTCCCGAAAAGTTTGTCTCTCTATCTTTCGTTGTAAAAATATGATGTTTTAACATTCATATAAACACATAACACATAATATTTCATACATTTTTTGACAGGAAATATGAAAGAAACGAAAAAATAATTATTATTATATTATTATTATTTTCTTAGCTTTAATGTTATGAATACATTTCAGTTTACACATGTTGTTTAGTTTAACTACGAAACAATTGATGCATGCACAAAAAATAATAGTTACGCTTTTTTATATTTCATTTCAGTACATTTATTACAAACTTCTTTGTAATATATTCATATGTCCGTTTCAACATCATATTTACACAAACCAAAACAGAGAGAGAGAGAATAGAGAAAGAGAGAAAGAGAGAGAGAGAGAGAGTAAAAGAGAGAGAGAGAAAAAGAGAGAAAAGAGAGAGAGAAAAATAGAGAGAGAAAGAGAGAGATAAAGCAGAGAGAGAGAGAGAAAAAAAACAGCGAGAGAGAAAGAGTAAGAGAGAGAGAGGGGGTAGAGAAATATTTGTTTACTATTTCGTTTCACGGCGTTGAAAGGCGAGAGTAATACATAGATAGTAAAGATCGAGAGAGATGGGTTATTTTTTCATTAAATTACGAAGTTGTACAAACATAATTCAATCACAAAACTGAGGCATATTTTAACATGCATGTCGTGTAATTAGATTATATAGGAAAAATAGTATGTAAATAAAGGTTAATGAATTCACAGTTAGTATATTAATAGAATATATGTTTACATGTACTAGTAGTATAAGGAAAATATATTTATGATATTCATACTGCTACTAATACTACTACTACTACTACTACTACTACTACTACTACTTCTACTTAACTCTACTTACGTATTGAGCACTGTTGATGTAAATACTGAAACACTTCACACACTATATATTATATCACCTTATAATATCATATGTGTATATGCATGAAATAATATATATATATATATATATATATATATATATATATATATATATATATATTTATTAATATATATGGTATGAAACTAAAAGTACGATGTATACTTTTAGAAACTTTAACCATCGTGAAAGGATTAAAGCTCAATATATGGGATAGAGCAATTATATGGATCAATGAAAAAAAGAGAAATTAAAAATGTAAGAATGAAAAATGTATTTCATCTTCAGTTGTTCAATGCAACTGCCAACTTAACTATCTATGTAACTCATCTGGTGATAAGATTACAACCTTTGAAAACCCTGGCTTAAAGAAAGAAAAAAATAAACACGCTTTTATTAAATACACCTTCCATTGGACACCTAACGATGAAATAGATTTGTAATTCTTACATTTTTATCCTTTTTTATCTCTCTCCCTCTCTCTCTCTCTCTCTCTCTCTCTCTCTCTCTCTATATATATATATATATATATATATATATATATATATATATATATATATATATATTCTTTATTTATTATTCGTCTCATCTTTCCGTTTTTGCTGGAGATGGGGCATCCTACCGGCTATTTCAGACACTCCAGTCTAGAGATCTTTTTAAGATGCTAACGGTCTATTTGTTTTTATTACTCTTGCACTCGGTTCACCGGGTATACTCGCCAGATGGATTTTGAAATTCTTTTTCGTTAGTCCTGTTGCTCCTATAATTACTGGTATGATGGAGATTTTTCTTAAGATTCCAGTTTCTTTTCATGTCGTAAATAAGACCTTGGTATTTCGTAATTTTTTCCCTTTCTGCACTGTTTAATCCTGCATCATAAGGGACACTGACTTTTACTAGGGTTGCTACTTTCTCCCTTTTGTCCCATATTACTATGCCAGGTTAAACAGCTCCGTTTTCTAGATATGTAGCTGTTGGGATTGCATAGTCATAGTGGATGGTGTATAAATTATTTCCAACTGTTCTGTCTGGTATATGCTCCCAGGACTCGCTGTTACACTGGATATTCACCTTTTTACAAATTATCCAGTAAAGATATTTACACACTCCGTTGTGTCGCATTGTATAATAGCCACCCCCCAGGAGAACCATACAACTGGATGTCAGGTGGTTCACACTCTCTACATCAGTGTAGCAGAACCTGCACATGCGTGTGTGTATAATGTGTTCTTAATATAATGATTACTGGCATTAGTTAATATAAGAGATAGTCTATATAATTTCGGAAATAATTCGTCAAAATCAATTCCAAGATAAAATGTTAATCGACGCGTGTAAATACGATGTTTGAGGTGTTGTTGAGGTACAGATAATTAAGACTTAAGGCAGAATGACTTATTGTGCAAGGATAAACATGGGATAGAATTATAGAATAGCAAATCGTTGTTTTCATGAAGAGTAGCATTCAGGATATTTTCGTAAACTTAGGTACGTGAACGCTCAAATTTTATCTTGTGATAGATTGTTAAATTAAGACTTTTAACCTTCAGAATTTCTATTTTTCTTCGAAATGTTCTGTTATATTATTATGCAATTGGAATTAGTTTTTACGAATAATTTCCGAAATTATATAGACAGTTTCTTTAAATTCACCAATGCAAGTAAAAAATAATTACCTGCTAAATAAATTTAAAAAAACTGTGCGCGTATAGTTTTGTCTTTAGATAAATCATGAAATTCACTAAATTCCTTACTAAAATAGGATACAGCTTCCCTATTCTTATTTGTAAAATGTTAAATAAAGTTACCGTTTGCTTAACTTGTTCAATAAGAAATCTTCTGAATGAAATCAATTGAATCATACAATCCCCCACATCACATGGCCAATCGAAATGAACTACAGATGTGCCAAGACACACTCATAATTTTTAAGTGTTCATAATAAAGAAACGATATTTAAATATGGTTGTTTTGATAACTCCATCAAAGTTATCCAGAACTAATGTGTAAACTTTCCCATTGCTACGCACACGAGATATGACATCTCAACATATGTTGTAACAAAAACGATATTGTCGGCCACCGTGTGCCACAAGTATTTGTGTCATATTAAGAATACCCTGTTTTTGTCAGAAAAATACATATATTCATAGAAACTATGTTTTTTTTATAATTTACAACTTATTTTTTTTTGTTCTTGTATATGCGTAAGGCCGTGAGATGGCCGTGAGATGGCCGTGAGATGGAGTAGTCATGTTGACTGATATATGTTAATTTTTCTTCGTTTTCTGGCGGGATTAAATGTTTGCATACTGATATCGGTTGTGGAGAGCGGCGTTATTTGTAAGTTGGCTTAATTCTGCTAATATTTTGTTTCTTCATTTTAATTATTTTCTCATTATATGTTTTCTACTTTTATTTAAGATTCGGCATGAATATTTTATTGTTTTGGATTCATTATTTCTTGTGTAAATTAGTGATATTTAAAGTTCAAGACTTTAAATTAAAATATATTCAATAAAAGGTTCTATATTTCTTTCTAATTTAAAATCTCGATATTTCAATCTTTAGTAGTTTTTGTTAGATATCCGTGTTTTTCTGTATGTTTTCTAGTGTCATTTAATTTTTTTCGCTCAAAGAACATATTTTTTTTAATAAGGAACTACTTTCTAGATATATATTTATATATTTTGTTGCTTGGGTTATTTGGGGACAACGTTTGAGTTTGTATTCGTTTTGATACACTGTGTACTTGTATTTTTATTTTTGTTTTTGTATTTTTTGTATTAATTCTGATTATTGATGACATAAACAATTAAAAAGAAAAAACAGCACATACACATATAGTTATACAGATAGAAAAAATTACATAAAAGAACACGGAACACAAATTAGAACATTTTCAAACTTGAACCTAGCAATTAGCTGGATGATAAACTACCATGATCAGACGAAGAAACCTAGGTAAAGACAAAAAAAGTAATGTAACATAAATACATATAAAATATATATAACCTCATACTTTGTATATCTCAGGATTATGAGCATTCCTAACTTAATACTGCAAGTATAACTTTATCTAACGCATATATATATATATATATATATATATATATATATATATATATATATATATAAATAAATGTTTTGAGGTACAAAATTTATAGATAACTTTAAAAAAAATACGCGGAAATCTCTCTAAGGCCCTTTCGACTATCATCTCATCAGGAGAAAATCGATAGTTTTAATTAATAATAACTTCGAAAGAAAGAGCAAATGGGGAAATTGAGTGTGCTAAAATTAACGTTGAAGCGATTAAAATTCAATTTAATTATTTCGTTAAAAGTCGATTAAAAGGCACTACGTTAGGGAAAAAAAAAAAAAAAAAAAAAAAAATTGGGAAGGAGTTCAAAGTTCCCCAAAGAGATTCAGCGATCTTACAAATAACTTCTGCCGGCACAAGGAAGGTTTTCGCATAGCAATAGAGACAGATTCCAATATTTTCAAATGGTTCTTGGAATCTGCTCGATGCAAGACCTCAAAACGGTCTATTTTATAGCCACTGGCACAGCTTGGGTTTTCAACCAAATGCTGGCCAATAGCAGAGTCCAAAGAATTAGAGGAGGGGTAACACAAGGACCCTACCCTTCCCTGACGTATTTTCGATGGAATGT
>OY744515.1:42489893-42522393 GCA_963556195.1 Sepiola atlantica
TATTAAAAAGTCTTCCTGGGCTGAAAATCCTAAAATCATGTGGTTTCTGGAGTTTAACTTTGAAACCTCACAAGAAGGATAGCTTTGAGAACCTCACGAAGAAGATTTACAAACGGGAAAGTTCCGTGACGTTCAACAACGCTTGCTTGGATAATGACTTGCTGCCTAAGTATATAAATATGTATATATATATATATATATATATATATATATATATATATATATATATATATATATACAGAGAGAGAGAGAGAGAGAGAGAGAGATGTAGATAGATGGATAGAAAGAGAGAGAAAGAGCGATAAAGAAACAGAGACAGACAAACAGGCGGAGAAACGGTATGCACTGAATTTACTAAAATTCTGCACTTACATTTTATTATATGAAAAAGAAGAAAAGATATATTACTTATTTTAAAATTCGGGGTGGGGCAAAATCGATGATTTCAGTCTGATTCTTTACCAATAAAACAATTCAGACATTTTTTAGTCCACTCATCAAAAGCATTCATACGAAAAATCGGATATACGTATTTCAAGTTTTAAAGATGTTATGTCCCCATGGGTTACTTAGAGGTGGCGCCACGTAGATATTCTTCACATAGAGGATAAGATTTCTTGCAAATGATATAAATTTCATTAACATGGGATATATTTGAAATTGTAAAGGTTGCCCGTCTACTATTAGGTCAGGAAGGCACTTAGCGATTTAGGGACCAATTTCTTTGTCCTCCCAAGAAAATGTACTTTTGCTTTTAATTTAATAAAAATCGAATATTTATACAGTTTATACTCCTTAGGAGTGCACTTAGGATTCGGAAACACTTTTATGGTCTTTCCCGGTAAATTTTCCATGAAATACAGGTTTAGACTTCATGTATATTCTGTAATCTTTCTTTCTATAGGGAACACACACACATCACACATATACATTAAGTTTTATATAGAAAGGGGTTAAACACAATAATAAAAAACCCCTTGAAACTTAAAATACATTTATTTTTAATATGGTGTAGGACCCCATTTTGCATAAGTAACTCATTGAACACGACGTGAAATGGAAATCTTAATGTACGATCTGCTTAGCTTTGCACACAAATCCGATTCGTTTAACAACCACGGCAGCAGCATCACAGCTGTGTTGCATCCGACAATCATTAGGTCTCTTCTCATACGACCTATGAATACGATTACTTGACCGGTTATCTGACAACTTCTCTGGCGTTGTGATGAATTCCCATGGCTGTGTTGTCTAGTTGGACCATAGTTAAGTGTGCTTAAACCTTGTTTTATTATTATTTAATTACTAAGAGTTTTAACCGAAGTGATTATCAGTGACTGTTAACTAGTAATAACAAGCGGTGGTCCCTGGCGGCTGAATAACAACAAGTCTCCCCAGATTTCAAGGACTCTTAACCTTATTCGATAACTATTTCAACTCTCTTTGCCTTATCGCAACATCATTTTACCATTGATTTCTCGCTAGCAACAACTGTTGATCTTTATGTAATTTGAGTTGCAATAAGCTTTTATGGAATGTCAGTGGAAATAACTTTTATGGAATTTGAGTGGCAATAAGCTTTTATGGAATTTGAGTGTGCAATAAGCTTCCCAAATATTTCATTACGATCTGCATCCTTCCAGTGGGGGTCTGGTTCGTGCTCTCTGTCCTCGGTTTTTTCATTCTCCTTGACCCTTCATGACAGTTTAGTGTGGTACCAGTGTTATCTAATGTCACCACATGAATGTGAGTATGTCTGGTAACCTATTTTGCGTGTCGATGTAGTTTATTGGATTTCTATCAGTTTTAACTTCCCTTGGGATCATGTGATATATTTTCTATACATTTTGTTCTTTTTCTATTTCAGATTATCTATGGAAAGTTAGCGGTTGGCTTCCGCATAAAAGGTTTTTCCTTAAGATTTCGTCTGTTTTCACCATTGCCGTTCATTGCAAAGTCTCAATCTTCCATTTCATTCCAATTAATCCTAGTCTTCTTTTTCAGATTTTTAAGAACTGTTCCCAGTGTCCCGCCAATTATTGGTATCTTAGTGATTTTCTTCATGTAAAATATTTATTATTATTATTATTATTATTATTATTATTATTATTATTATTATTATTATTATTATTATTATTATTATTCAGTACTTACTAGGATGCTTCTCACAAGTCATCAACAGTGATTGCTCACTGATAATTACCGATAATGTTAACTGGTGTCTGAGTGACAAGTCTCCCCAGATTTACAGTACTCTCCATCCCTTTAGATACCTATTGCAAATGGGTTTGCGTTATCGCAACAGCCAATTACCATTGCCTTCTCGTTGGCAACGACTATTCGCCTTCTCTGGGATTTAGGCGGCAATAACCTTCACCAAAAGTCCCAGTACACTCCGCACGCTTTCAATGGAGTTTTGATTAGTTCTCTCCCTCCTCGGTCTTTCCATCCTCCTTGATATTTCGCGTCTATTCCGTGTGGTGTCCGCCGAGGCTGGTGTCATCATTTTATTGCGTGGAGGGGGGGGGGCAGTTAATAGAATTTCTTGCAGTTTCTATGTTCCTTTGTTCATGTGTTGGTTTTCTTCTTATGTTTTTGTTTTTATATTTCTATTGCCACTTTTTTGTGGGCCTGGTACACGTTCGCAGATTCTATGGGTTGGTTTCCGCATTCGATTATTTTCCTGTTGTCTCTGTTTTCATCATTGCTATCCGTTGGATGATGATGATGATGATGATGATGATGAAGATGATGATTATTATTATTATTATTATTATTATTATTATTATTATTATTATTATTATTATTATTATTCATAATCATTATTTAAACGTTTTCTCTGCGGCAAGATACGATCAGTTTTTTTTTTTAATAGAAGGCAAATAGCATGTTATCTATTATGATCATTGCTCCAACGGGATTATTCTTAACAGGAATACACATGCTAATGCTGATGATGGCAACTCTACCAATAATGATGATGCGTGTAATGATATTTATTTATTTTATATAATTTAAAGAAAAAGAAGAAAGATAAAAATTCCTCAATGCACTGTATTCCACCTCCTATTCATGCACACGCCATCTGCTTGGCCTTAGCTGTTTTGGGGATCGGCTTTAATTCAATTTAATCCCAAATGAAATCGTCTTAATTAAATTAAATTAAATCGAATTAAAATTACTCTAATCTCTTTCCAAAGTTCAAAATCTTTTCCACCGTTGTATTTCCCGGCATGTTAAACGCGAGCAGCCGCGTAGCAGCGATAGCAACAACCGAAGTAGCATTAGCAGTTGGATTAGTAGTTATAGTACTTTGTTGTTGCTGCTTGATACTTTATTTTATTTCTATCAGACGAGGTCGTCGGAATCTGGAGTATATAATTTCAATTAAATATTTTTAATGTTAACAATGGAAACAAGCCGCGCATGCGTGGTCCCCCTCTGTATGTGACTCGATGGGAATTTTAAAAAAAGTTTAAGAGTGCAACTATGTGTCTGTATCATTTCAGCGTCTGCTGGTTACATATAGAACGTGAGTGAGAACACCTCTTTTCAAAAAAATGAAATACACTTTAGCCTCTGAATATGGGTGCACATATGTGCGCTTTATGGACGTACACCTGCGTGTCTATGTGTGCATACTTCCTATTGTGATATTGATAGTTCACTGTATACATCGCAAAAGAATGGTGTTAATCGTTTCAAATAAAACTCAGATGGCAACAAGTCGAACCAATACTCCAGCAAACTCGACTGAGGACATATAATTCAGTCATCGTTTTATTTCCGGTTGTGGTAGTATTATACCAGCGCGTTAACTGCAGCAAGAGGCAGTATGTTTTCCGAAGACAAAATAAGTGACAACAAGTCGCTCAAGTGTTCCAGCAGATTACGATTAGGAGCATGTCTCCCTGTTGCTTCTAACACTATTATCACTTTCCTTTATTACTTTAGCTACTCCAGATGTTTAAATATAAGTCCAATCTACACATGATTAATTACATTCGTTCAATATTTATATCTTATAACATTCCTATTAAATGTATATCCGCAGTTTATGTTTCACAAGTTTTAAAAAAAACTCCATATCTGCATCACAACATTGACTCTTACCTTAAAAGTTTCTATTAACCTTATCTGCAGCTTATGGAGTAGTGGGTCACTAAGATTATGAACGCGGGCGACAGTGCAGACATATTCTTCTTGGACTTTTCCAAAGCGTTTGACTCTGTTAAACACCGTCTATTCCTTCGAAAGTTGTATTCATACAAATGTCATCCTTCGATAGTAAAATGTAATTCCTTCATTAACGTATCTTTCTTGGTTGTCTTTTCACGGAGACGAGTGCATACAGTAGAGTGCCTACAGGATATGCCCTGGGTCCAGTTCTGTTTTTACTATATGTCAATAATTTGCCTTATGAATAGACTGAAAATGTACTCTTCACGGAAGATATTAAGCTGGTAACTCATAGAGAGAACTATGATCAACTTCAAAATAATCTCAACAAAATCTGGTCATGTTTTTCAAGCTGAGATTTACCTGTAAACTCTTTAAAATGCAGTCATCTTCCTATAGGCTGTATGCTTACTCCTTATCACTTGACTATCGGGTTTCCACTTCAGCCACTCAATATCGTCATTAATGCAAACGACTCTGATACACAGATTATACACTATCTTAAAACCAACACGTCACTATTTCTGTATTGCGAGCAAAGCCAGGCGGATGCTATACCTGATCCGAAGATCCTTTATACGTTTAACAGCAGAGGGTACAGCCTATTTCTGAATACACCCTCCATGCAACACATATTTATCGTTTTAAAAATGTACAATTGGAGCATGTTCCACAGTTTGCAACCAGGGTGATGACGAATTTATCCACACTTATCTACAAAGAACGGCATAAGAGGTTAAATCTCTCCTCACCTGAGAAGCGAAAGGTGCGATAAATACTAAATTTGACATACAGTATCATCAACGGAAATGTAATGAGTTTTCTCCGCATCATTCGTAGAAGATGTACCATCGTCATTTTCATTTCAACAAAGAAAGGTAGCATTATCTGTCCATGTTTCTGTTTCTTTCAACAGCCTGCCAAATAAGGTGGTGATGATGCCTACCATATTCAGGTTTAAAGTCTCCTTGGACACACATTCAAAGTCTATATAGATGCAACCTATTTTACTGTCTTTTTACAGGGCTAGCTGCACTTTGCTATTTTTTGTCAATAAAATTGAGTGATTGAAATAGCTTATAACGTCACGAACTGTGTCTATAGCGAGATTCGTTTATCTCCCTCTCCAATGTCAAATACGTTATTCAGCTATGTAGTGCTCAAGTCGAACATTCCCGTGCCGAGCTGGATACGATTGAAACCTAAAAAATGTTAAGCTGTGTGGGTGACATTTATACAGAATACACTAGCAAAATAGTAGCGAACGGATTAAAAAGTCAAGCGTTAATGGATGTATTTTCTCTTCAACAACTAAGCATATCAGATACAAATCTTTATTTTCCAGTTTTGCTTAATAGTAGATACGCGTGGATAGACTTTATGTAAGCAATGAACAACTGTTAGTTGATTCCTATAATGTTTATTTTGGATGATTATTGCAACCTATAAGAATAACCCCTGTTTAAAAAATTACTACATTTTTAAATTTCGATATTACTCCTGAACTCATATATTACCCTCCTCTCTGTCTGTCTTTCTGTCTGTCGGTCTCTCTCTCTTACCTTCTTTTACTTCTTCATTTTCTGTCTCACCCTCTCTCTCTAACCTCCTCTTACTCCCTCCCTTTCCCTCTCACTCTCTCTCTTTCTCTCTCTCATATATATATATATATATATATATATATATATATATATATATATATATATATATATATATATATGAGAAAGGAAGGATGAGAGTAATCCGACGTAATGAGAAATGAAAAACGAAAAAAAACAAGAGATTTTTTTTATATATTCATCAACGTTTCGTTTTTATTGTAAGACTTTCTTCAGAATAATAATTTGAAGAAAAAAGTAACTCAAAATTTAGGGTTGGCATGATGGAGAGATGAAGGAAAGTAGTAGCTGTGGCTACTATGAGCGCTGGAGTAGAGTCCAGGCTGTGAAAAGTCAGTGTTGGCAAAGAATGAAATGAATATGGAAAGCTTTGAGTGGGTACCATTCAGGCAGCTATGAAATGGGGTGGGTGAGAATAGAATTGAACTTGCCTTTGGGTGGGAGAGGTGGGAAGGGGCTGAGATTTTTGTCGTGATGACGTGTGGCATGGATTTTGAGAGGCTGTGGAAATAATTATATATATATATATATGTATATATATATATATATATATATATATATATATATATATATATATATATATATATATGATTATTTCCACATTCAGAAAACGCTGCAACCAGAGAAACCCATATACCGGAAGTTCTAGATTTGTACTAATTCAGAGTTCGAAGTCCGAGTAACTTGTATCCGAAGCAAAGATTCTCCAACTACGCGACATACTAGAAAGTCTTTTAACTAAAACACATGAAGCAAACTGCGGCGTAGGCCAACTGTGGAATATGCCTACTCTTCTCAACAAGAGGTGTTGTCATCCTATTACTAAAGAACCCAGGTCGAAGTCTCACAAGTAGAATTTAAACTCGCTAGGACGCTGTCATCCAACAAGCTAACTGAGCGAGCAAATTAATATTCGATCTGTTATGTAAGATGATATATAATTATTGCTACAATCAGACTACGCCGCAATCAACAGCCACCATTAAACCAACAGACCGGAAGTCCTAGACTTGCATACGAGAAAGTCAACCTACTAACACAGATTATGTACACGCTCACACACACGCAACCACACACACACACAGACATATATATATGTATTATTTGTAAAATACAATCATATATAGACGTCGCTTATATATATATATATATATATATATATATATATATATATATATATATATGATTTTTTTGACTGCGGGATCAAGATTGTCCTCTACGATAAATATAAACAAGGTAGTGATCGGCAGTAAATTAGATTAAGGAGAATTTACCGGATTGATAACAGATGTAACTGACGTTGGATAATTACTTTTTATAGAGAATAATTTTAAAATAGAAAATAGCATTTTAGGATATGTATTATGGATAAATATTTTATGTCTACTATTTTGGGAGTGTTTTCTTAGGAGGGGAGTCTCTGCGAAATCGTCATTAATTCGCCACGTTTCGAGCCCAACTTGAAAAGGAATGTATTTGACCTGGAAATAGGGACAACACGACTGCAGGCATTGAGAAGGACAGCTTCGGATGGAATAGATCTGGAATGCCAATAAGATCAGTGGCTTGAAATAGTAATTTAGGAACGGAGTTTTGACTGTTGTTTGGTCTTTATATTCCTTTGTCATCACTGGAGTGCATTAAAGGCAAATTATATGTTTTTGTATTATTTTTTATTTTTTATATATATTTTTGTCTTCCCTTCTTAAGTGCCCCCAAGAAGATCAACACCACATTGTGTATTGCCGGGTGTTGTTAATCTTATTCAAGGTACTAAACTTTTCCCTGATGATCTGCCAAGCAAGTACCTGCTTGGTAGTGAAACACGTGTAGGTAATGAACACTTTAATTTGAAAAATGATACATGAATGATTTCTATATGAAAATATCTTCTGTGTGAACCTGAACGGAATGCTTTGGTAAGCTTAAAAAAAATCACATATAAATGCTCTGTACCCTGTAATCGAGTATCATCGAACTTTTTTATTGGAATAATCCCGGTTTTCACTGAACAATCGTTTTCTCTAAGTGAAAACTCTTAATTTATATATATATATATATATATATATATATAGAGAGAGAGAGAGAGAGAGAGAGTACATACACAATGTAAAAGAGGTAACTCTCATAGTATTTAAGTAAATTATTCACCGTAGATAATTGAAGCCGTTCACTTTTTCTATCGTACTAAACGTTAACAAACAATATAAGCGTGTGTATATATAAAAACCTTCTGCAAATGTATATGTGAAGTTTAAAGTAACAAATATAGCACACTCCTCAACCGCACTTCATCTGAAACGGCAAAGAGGAATCCAGGATAACTTGAAACTATGCCAAGAGTTTAGAAAGACTGATGTTTTTTTTCTCTTTTATAAACAGGATTAACAAGCACGTCTTTAAAATCTGTACAGAGTGTTCCCGATATTATTGACACTGTGTGGAAAACAAGTAAGAACGCTTATCTTGGTCAATAATTGGTGTGTTTTTCAAAATTCAAAGTGCATCCCTTACAGGAGCTATTGCGCGATACAGCTTGACTAAATTACCCCCAGGTTCCACCACCCCTTCAGACAGTACTTAAACCTGGCGCAAATTTCATGGTGTCCTTCGACAAACGCTTTTACACCAGTTTTATCCTGGTAATAAGCTCGTATTTGGTGTTACCTGTGATACGGTTAGTGTTTTTCTAAACTGTGACCCACATATAATTGTTCATGGGGTGTCAATCATAAGAGTGAGGAGACCAGACGTAAGGACTGATGAAGTCGTGGAAGTTGTCAGATAGGGACTACTGGGGTTTTCGAAAGGTGTGACACAGAGTTTACTCCGGCAGCCACACGTACGGCTTTTTCGCAACCCATATGTTTACCCAGCACTTGACAACAGCAGGCAGAAACACAATATACCAACTTAATTTTAGTTGTGTTCCTATTAAAAAGTCTGAGGCGGCATGGCGTTTGATTTGCTGGTAACAAACACAAGGTCATCACAGTTCATGATGCGCGGGCTTTCGTTCCGACTGTACTTTAGCCACCTAACTTGTTCTGTACGCGGTGGGACAGGTCTTGAAAAGAACACAAGCATCTCTGGCTCGACTGCTTGCTTGACATTGTTAGAGTTACTTGGCGTTCATAAGACTTTGCCAGAGCCACCCTCTCCACAAGCGTTTGGCAACAATTTGCAACAACTTGGTCATTGACGGCGAGTTGATGACTGTTGCGACGCTTGCATGCGGAATAGCAATGATCTTCGTTCAGTGGTTTCTTCAGTCTCTATAGCTATTTCCATCTATTTCATTTAGGTCCGCAGTGCCTTGCGTTGATCTTGCTGACACTTTTTTTTTGCACCTCCTCGACAAATTTAAAACATCGGACAGTCACAATGTCTGTTATGATCCTTCCTGCTAACTACTGCTTTTAAATATTTCAAATGGTTCTGAAATGAAAGAATATCGAAATTATCAGATAAAATTAACTTTGAACACCGTGTAGGGTATATATTTTCAATCCTTGTTTATACAGATATATAAAGTTATAGTACGCGGGATTTTTGGAGACAGACCACCAGAACTAAAAAGCCAGTGAGGATGAGAGTTAATGAGGTGGAATGATTATCAGCCGAGACATGCCGAACCTTGTCAGAGGATTGTTAAATATTTATAGGATGGACCAAGCTTTAATTACAAGTGAAGACGGTTCGTAGAAGGAATCTTTTCAAAGAAGACTGTCATGTTGTTATTTGTGGGTGATTTATCCCGTGGTAACATGTTCGACGGACGCGAAACCTTTGCACAGAACTTCTGTTTGTGGAAGTTACGCCTGACGCCAGACACGCGGACAAGGAAATGAAAATTGTATTTGTTGTATTCGTTGTAGTAACAAAGCGAGTTCTTGCTGTGAATTGCATATATTTGAAGACTACGAGACCCACGTTGCATGGATAAGTATAATCAGTATGAGAAAAACGGGAACAATATTGACATGGGTGGCGGCCGTCGGGCCGAACACCTTTCAAAATGGAAATAGAACTTGTCACTTTATTTTGTTTTCATTTATTACTTGAAAATTATTTTTTTTAAACCATCATAATTGAAATGGTAATATGCAGTTCCTGGCTTAGAGCAAAATCACACAGTGGTCCTAATTTATACCGTGGAAACGCTGAAAGGATAATTAATATTATAAACTTACCGAAAATTATTTTAATACATCTCTCTAATAAATCGAAGTACAGTGTGCATCCTTGTGCCCCTATTCTAAAATTGTATATATGACATGTAAATTAAAAAAGAAAAAATAAAGTTAATATGGCAGTTCTTTTTAGTCTATTGAATGTTTGTACTTGAAGCAGTACCGTGTAAAGGTGTTCCACAGACGCGAAGCTTTGGCATTTAAGTTCTGTATGTGGAAGTTCCGCTTGCCGCTAGACACGAAAGTGTATTCGTTTTGATAGCAAAGCAACGTTTTACAGTTAATGTCTTGCAATATATTTGAAAACTACGATTATCAACGATTGGGTAAGGTAGTTGCTTTTTTTACAAACGTGTAACCCATCATCAACCCCCAAAATCACTTGAACACAAGGGTTAATGGTTTGTTTCTGGTGGATGGTGAGACAAGCACCTGTAGGATTTGAGAACATGGTTAGACCTGGGTTGAATTTTATTACTTGACAAGACAGCTCAACAATAATTTAACAGCGGATTGTAATGCATATAAATTTAAACGATGTTAATTTCCTTGTCTTGATTAAACATGCAGTCTCTGGTTCTCTTATTAAAACTGTAAACGCAATCCGACTCATCTTTTTGTAGTCAATAAATGATCTCCAAAAATATTTTAAAGTGAATTGTATGCTGCACTTTCACCATTCCGTGTTTTAATTCATAAATCAACCTTTGTTACATCTTCGAACAGCACTGGGCACATCAGAAGCCAACTGTAATCTACTCCATCAATTTTGCGACAGTCTCCGATTGCGTTGACATACACTCTCTCGGCATATCATGCAAACTGATCTTGTTCTTACAAAGCTTCTTCGACTTATCCAGTACTACTTCAAGTCGACACGACTTCGGGTCTGAGCGTACGGCGACCCGATTGTGAGGAGAAGACCGCTGTTCGATAGAGATATGTGGTATTATCAACTGTTGGACTAATCCATCACAGTTGCCAGAACTATCAGACGGTGGAAGTGTGGCATGATGCATGAATCTTACTTTTATTCGACGACATCATATTACTAGAGTCAGTCGGAGACAAGGTGTAGGTTGCGTTGTACTGACTGAGGGGGGATACACATCAACATATTGATGACTGTTGCACGTCTCCTTGTGCTTTTCTGAAGGTCTGGAGACCTCTGTGGCTGAATGGCGTTGTTTTGGAGATGTGGGGTCAGTCACGTTGCTCGGTCCACCGTTGTTTCATTCGGGTAAGGCGCAGTGAAGATCGATGAATGAATTTGAACCACTAGATCCATCTTTGCGCGACTCCAACTGTTCCTCTTGGGGTATCGGGATATTTCAATATTTTATATCTGTGAAATATGACCAAAGAGGATAGGGGATCGGCGGAAGTTAGAAGTCTTTATCAATAACTGCCACCGCCCCATTCTGACTGGCCGACGTTCCGACCGTGTCCCAATTGTTATCCTTCGCCAACCCATCAATGCACAATCTTTTCCGTCCGTTTTGCTGCAGCGACTTTCTTTTACATATTTTCGACATTAATAGTAACAGAGATAAATCTATTCTTTTCAGAAGATTAATTATCTACGCTAAGTGGAAACTGTTATTTTCATCTACCGGCGCTCTTTACCTATAAATATAGGGCATGTATGGAAGACGCATACCCAATCTATTGCTAAGGGTTCTAGAAAAATTGTTGGACCATGCTATCGCTCCAGACTTACATGTCTTTTGATGCAATTTTCTACCTATATAAGATACGTCTAAAGTCAAGTACTGCTGCCCTATCTGGGAAGTAGTGACTCAGGGTAATATTTTTTTGTTTTGATATAGTATAAAAACTAATTCACAATCTAGTAGGGGGTGGTCGTCTCTTCTGTTCTCCTCAGCCGTTTGCTTACAGAAGAAAAGTTGCTAATCTTTCTCTGTCGTTATTTTGAAAGAAGTTGCTCAAAAACACGTCTTATTAGTACAACTGCAAAGAACGTTAATTTCTTCCTCAAACCGAATTTCCATGAACAGTGTTTGTTTCTAAAATCTCCGTATATGTAGACACAATACCACGGAATTTCTTTTCTGCATGTTACAACATTGTCGTCTTCAAATCCCATGTCAACAAACAATTGTCATAAACCGACCTTAGAATAAATGTGATTGATTTCAAGCAATGCTTTATGTTCAACCCTCTTAGAATATTCGTCATCATTCAAGTAGCAATATTTCCGTCTAATTAACTCTTATACTCGAGTGACCTTTAACCTTGTGGTGCCGCATTAAAGTAAAATAAATAAATTATAGTTGTTTAATAAGTCTGACTAAACGTAGCGAATATATTCATTCTAACACACAACTGACGGTTACAAAACCATACCACTATTTTTACCAAAAAGCCGAGATAAATTCATTCATTACATAATATTATTGCTTTACGCCAAATGTAAAGAGCTATTTCCTCTAACAGCTTGTTCAATCTAAATTTATAGAGATTATATATATCGATAAAATATAGTCTTGCAGAGAGCTGTTTCGTCGTTTACAACTGTTCAATGCGTTTAGTGTGGCTAGAAATCCGAACGATCGTTCAAATCTAAATATGATCACCAGTTAAGCAATGTCTCAATTGCGCTAACACACTAAAGAGAGAGGTGGCGACTGAGAGAGAGAGAGAGAGAAAACATACATACAGACAGACAGACACACAGAATAATAGAGTACCATTTATGCTTCCTTCTCTCTCTCTCTCTCTCTCTATATATATATATATATATATGTATATATATATATATATATATATGTATATATATATATATATATATATATATATATATATATATATAAACTTATAAACTATACAAGTGTTATTCCCTTCATCACGTCATTATCAATAAATATATATAATATATATAAATATATATATATATATATATATATATATATATATATATATATATATATATATATATATATATATATATATATATATATATATATATATATATATATATATAGTCTCGGAAGTTTCTCAACCATTAAAACTATATTAAAAAAAACAAAAAAAAAAAAACTTATAGTGCCAAGTCTTCCAGTGGAAAATCACTCATGTAAGTCAATTTATTTTTTACAGTTATTATATTAGTTTATTTCTAACACTATTTTAAGGGATCATCAGTTGTTTACCATGAAAAACTGTTTCGGGAATTTAATATATATATATTTATATATATATATATATATATATATATATATATATATATATATATATATATATTGGAATTCGGTAAATATATAATATCTCTATGGTGTAATCTTATGTGTGTATATATATATATATATATATATATATACACGCACGCACATATATATATACATGCGTATATATGTATATATATATATATATATATATATATATATATACACGCACGCACATATATATATACATGCGTATATATGTATATATATATATATATATATATATATATATATATATATATATATATATATATGTGTATGGGTGTGTGTGCTTATACTTATATGAAAATATGTCTATACATTTTAGAATAATAAACTTGTTCTATTTTAAGGAAATCAATAAGATGAATGGCAGGAATTTTAAAATTTAAATTAAATCTATCGAATCGACGACGAAAAGCGTGGAATAGAAAACCTATTTTCAGACATTTTAATTTACTTTTCAAATTGTGCTTTATCTTACTACCCCCCCTTCTCTCTCCTTTTCTCTCTTACACTTAAGCTTCTTTTTGTTATTTGAAATGTATCTCTCTTTCTCTCTCTTTCTCTCTCTTCCTGAGTCTTTCTTTTAGTTTCATACTTCTTTTCACTTCTCTTATCTCCTCTCTCTCTTGCATTCTTTCTTCATTCTTTATTTCTCATCTTTCTATTTCTTTATTTGAATTCTGTCTTCACTTTTTATTTCTAGTGAAGTACGGTTTCCGTTGTGACTTAGTAGGCCATCATCCCAGGCATTACCTGCTCATTCGGGCAAATCGTCTGATGCGCCACTACCGGAGAATGTCGATGACCTTGAACCCGTGTCATTTTACACCCATATGTGTTTCTCAGTGGCCTTTTGCCTTTTTGAATCTTCATCTCTCCTTCCTCTCTCTATTCATCGGTATACCCACCCTTTTCCCATCTCTCGCCGATACATTCTTTTCTCATCACTTTTCTTTTTGTATCTGTCTTTTCCTTATTTTATTTTCCCCACTTATCTTTTCTTTCGTTGTTTCCTCTTTATTTCACCTCTTTTTTGTCTTTTACTCAACAGAGGAGTTTGAATTACCTGCTAGATACTACCCTCGGTTATCTTCGTTCTCTTTGTAAAACAGTTTGTCAGGACATGACATTAGGATCCTTCACCCTAAATAACATAGTATTCGAAGCACAAATAAGATCCCCTCAGCACGTCTATACACTTGTTCATACGAGGAATAGTGCAGTTTCTACTAGTCGTGTTACCTCAAGTAACATCACTTAGATGGATACTCCACCAGACTAGATGTATTCTTGTCCTGGAATCCGTTTAAGCCAAGAGACCACAAGAAAGATATACTACAACACAATTAACTGGTCAATTGGAGGGAGGAAAATTAATGTTCGTAACTTCTTTACAAACCCAACATTTGAGAAATAAAGGAGAACTTTAATGGAATCTTCGAATATCTATGTATCTTATGTAGAGATCAAGTGTTCGCTTTAGGTAGGGCCCCCTTGATTTCTGAGCACTTTGATTGGATTGAAACAAAAGAGAATATAAAGAAATTGACAACATTTTTGAGGAACGCATGAGTATGTATTTAAGTGAAATATTTTGAAAATCAACAATCGTGCAATTTAAATGAAAAATTTATTTATTTATCTATTTTATTTTTTTGCAAGCTCTCGTTGTAGAATAACTTTGTCAGGCGAGACTGTTTTATAGTTTATTTTTCTTCTTTTCTTCCTCCACATTTAAAAAAAGAATATGTATATATATATACACATCTGTTTCTCTCCCCCTCTCTTTCTTTCCGTTTCTCTCTTTCTCTTTTTCTTTCTCTTTCTCTTTCTCTTTCTCTCTCTCCCCCTCTCTCTTTTATTGTCTTCTCTATTTTTGTTTTTCCACTAACTTTTTATCTATGTTCATTTTTACAAACTTCTTTTATTTATTCTTTTTTCTTTCTTTCTCTTTCACTTAATTTTCCACACTAATATTATAAACCTTCTTTCTTTTTATTTCGCTCTCCTATTCTCTTAGTCTTGTCATCTCTCTTCTTCGTTTCGTTTTACATTTATTCACCCCGATCATGGCACATTGCCACTGAGACTTAAAGGGCTACTCCGCATAAGAGGCTATATTAATAGAGGGTCATCCTAAGTGGGGAGTTGTCCAGCGTTATGTTTTTGTGCATTACATTAAATTTCTGCATGTTGGTACAGTCAGGAAAACAGAGAGCAGGGAGGGGATTCCAAAACCTAGCAGTTCGTGGAAAATAGCTAGTAGAGTGAAAAGCTCTCCGGCATCTCGGGTCCACCAGTGAAATTGGGAGGGGCGATTTTGATGATTTTCAGGTTGTTCTGGGTATTTTACGTTGAGGTGCTACACGATCAGCAAGTTCGTCAGATCACATTCCATTGAAGAACTTGTAAAACAAGCACATGGACGAAATATTGCGGCGATTGGACAAGGCATGGAGCTTGGTAGACAGTGCAAGACCGATTAGATTAGATACTTATTTTGGTCCCTGTGAACACATCCCTCCATGCAATAGCGAATGGTGACTGTATAGAAATATAGGATACTGGATATAAGATCTAGGATATTTCTTTGTTCTACGTAACATCATATTTATATTTT
This sequence comes from Sepiola atlantica, assembly GCA_963556195.1. Taxonomy (NCBI): domain Eukaryota; kingdom Metazoa; phylum Mollusca; class Cephalopoda; order Sepiida; family Sepiolidae; genus Sepiola; species Sepiola atlantica. Next base: position 42,505,735 of record OY744515.1, read on the forward strand.
TGTTTATTTCACTTTCTATATTTCTCTATATTATTATCTCTTGTTTTCTCTTTCTATCTCTTGCGTTTGCCACTTTTTCTGTCTGTTCACTTTATTCCTCATCTTTCGTTCAAATTTTAGTACTCCCCACTTTCTACCTAGCTCTCTCTCTCTCTTTCTCTCTCTCTCTCTCTTCCTATCTCTTTATATCTGCTGAGAACCAATCGAGTACGACTAAAATTTTAACCAATACCTCCATAGAACCTACCATTAAACAATCCATAAAAAACATCGATCTAATGATGACCAAACCTTCAAAAACAACAAATAAACATCCTCAAAAATATCAATGATATTTTACCTCAACCACACCACTAACGAATTACAAAACTCTTTCAAAAAGATATTCCACTAGCTAAAACATGGCTCAAATATCATCTAAAACTACAGGGCCGGTTTCTACAGTCTCTGCTAAAATCCATCAAAATACACCACATTGATGACAAACCAATATGCAAAATATGCCAACGAAACATTTACACCTGCAGGCCTCTACATCCAACTTACATCGCCCTTCTAACTAGTGATAGCCCCAATGTTGGTTCCCTGATATATTGCAGCAGATGCACAAACTGCAACTACATCAAAGCATCGGACGTTTAGGACAACTAAAATTCTATAAGATGTTGCATAACTTTAAAAGCAAATAACAATCTAAACTACTTAATTCATTTCAGATTTACATTTAAAGAAGATGAAGTAAACATGGAACGTATAAACCACCAAAATGATCAAAATAATATAACAATAGAAAAGTTATTAAACATGTTAGGGATATTACAACAACTTACGAGGTGGAGGGTCAGATTATATGGTTAGACAAAGGCTAGTCTATCTATCTCTCAATCCTTCTCTCTCTCTCTCTCTCTCTCTCTCTATATATATATATATATATATATATATATATATATACATATATAAATCTACTTATTTATTTCGGACTTTCTTATTTTAGTACGATTTTTATTATCCTTTCTATTACTGTTTACTTCTCTCTCCCTCTCTCCCTTTCTCTTCCTTTACTTCTTTTTCAGATTCTTATTCTCTCTCTAGCTCTATCTCTCTTTCTCTCCCTCTCTCTCTCTCTCTCTATATATATATATATAGAGAGAGAGAGAGAAAGAGATTTCGCACTCTAATTTTAGCACACATTTCCTTCTATTTTCAACACTCTTTCATTCTTTACTTCCCCCCTCTCTCTCTCATATATATATATATATATATATATATATATATATATATATATATATATATATATATATATATATACTGTAAGCTATGAAAATATAGTTATGGCAATTAATCTTCAGGCTAAATGCATTTTAGCCTGATAATTCCCCCCCCCCCGGGGATGAAACGCGGGAGCCTCTGTGTAGCTTAACTGCCATAAATATATTTTCATAGCTTACTACTTAGCTCTACTTACGTATCGAGCACTGTGTAAGTAAATACTGAAAATGAATACATAAAAATTATATCTCCTTAAAAATTATATGTGGATACATGAAAAAGTTATATATATATATATATATATATATATATATATATATATATATATATATATTATATATATATATATATATATATATATATAGCTATTTATCGCTGTCTGATTTGACCACACTCTCCCATCTCTCTCTCTCTCTCTCTTTCTCTCTCTCTCTTATTACCTTTCATCTTTCTCTTCTCGCGTTATCTCCTTACTCTCTTACGCCTCATCAATCACTAACTATATGCCTATTTCTCTTTCTGTATCTTCCCATCTCTTTTTCTATCAATTTCACACTAACCCTCTCGTTCTATTTCTCTCTCACACATACACACGCACACAAGCACATACACAAGCACGCGCACGGGTTTTCATTTTCTCTCTAACTCTCACTCTGTACCAGCAGAGATTGACATGTTTTAAATAAATTACAAATTTCAAAATTTTTCAAAAATAATGAGAGAAAATATTGAAATTTGAATTAACGAAAAAACGCTGCAAGATTAAATAAAATTTAAAAACTAAAACTATAAAATTGAAAAAATAGACAAATGAAATTGCCACAAAATAAATTAAAATAAAGAAAGTGAAAACATTAAACACAACATTTTCGATAGAAACAAAAAATAAATAAAGGCACCAACTGACAAATATTAACATTGACCTAAATAAAAATTGAAAAGCAAGAAGCGAAATTTTAATGGAATTAAAAATTGAACGAACACAATACGGATGATGATGATGATGATGATGATGATGATGATGATGATGATGATGATGATGATGATGATGATGGAAGCAGCATGTATCATTTTTTATTGAAAATTTAAAATTGAATTTCTCTTGCTTCTGAGTGTAAAGTCATTATCAATACTCAAGAGAAAAAGAAAATTGATTTTTAAAACTCACAATATTAAAAAAAGAAAGAACAAATTTAATTAAATAAATTCATTTTTAAGAAATTAAATTTTTATTTATTTATTGTTTCTTTCTATTTATATTTTTTGTCGATTTATTTTTCATCTTGAAAAATATTTAAATTAGGTGCTTTTAGGTGACGTGTGAAAAGAGAGAAATAGAGAATACGTAAGCAGAACGGAGCGGCTGGTAGTTAGATTGAGTAAGAAAGAGAGAGGGAGAGAGAGGGAGACCTATATAGAGAGAGATTGGTGGAGGGGAAGAGGATAGAAGGCCGTGGAAGAAGAAGAGGTTTTAAATTTAGTAAGATAAAGCAAGAGAGAAAGAAGGTTACAGAGAAAGGGCATAAGTTAAAGATAGGAATGGAATAAGGGAAAAGAGGGAATATTAATTGATTGAGAAAGAGAGCTAGAAAAGAAAAAGGGCCACAAAGAAGGGGCATAAGATCATGATAGGAAACAAAAGAAAACTAGGAAAGGGTTGTATAGAGTAAGAAGGTGCAAGATAAAAAGTGGAGTGAAAAGTAATAAAAAAATGAAAAAAAAAACGTGATTGAGAAAGACGTAGTGAGAGACAGAGGGAGATATAGAGGGAGCAAACAAATAGAACAGTGGAAATAATAAGGAAGGAATTACATATAATAGAAAGTAAACAAGATTGTCCGGCCTTCGGATAAGGGTCAAAGCGTGTTATCTCTTCTCTCCCCATTTAGAGGAGCACCAAACCTTAGGGACTGAGGTCATTTTGATATTCGTCCTAAAGGCAGAAAGCTCTTATTTGAATAGATGGAGGTTTCCTACATAAAAACCCGCCCTTCTGTATAACTTTGCCCTTGTGGGCATGGGTAAAAATAGGGAGAATCAAGGTGCCTATAACATCTTGAAAGCAGACATTGCAAATGATGTAAAGAAAGAGAATAAGAGATGAATGAGCAAAACATTCAATGAATGAAACAGGTGAAAAAAAAGAAGAAAACGTTAAATATCAGAGAAAAGGGAAATCTGTTAAAAATAAAATAATATATATATATATATATATATATATATATATATATATATATATATATAGGTGTATGCGTGTATGTGGGTGCGTGCATGTGATGTGTGTGCACGTCTGTGTGCGTGTGCTGTGGGTATTTTTCATAGTTTGTACTTGTTTGTGTTTACATGGTGTATGAATATATATTGTGTGTGTATGTTATGTAATATGTACGTGTGTTATGAGTGTGCGTTTGTAGTGTGAGAGTGTTATGTGTGTATATTTTTTTGTGATGTGTGTACCTTTGTGCATTACGTATGTATGTGTTGTGTTTGGGTTCGTGCTATGTGTGTTTTGTACATTATCTATGTTGTGAATATGTTATATCTGTGTGCATGTGGGTGCTTTTGGGTATGTACTTATTGTATGAGGTGTGTGGACTAAGTGTGATTACTGTATTTGTGCATATGCATGTCCGAATGTGTTCTTTGTTAATAAGTGTGAATGTATATTATCGTACTATGTATTTAGTGCATGCATTGTGTTTCTATATGTGTATAAATGCGCGTATGTGTGTGTTTGCGTTCCCGTGCATTGAGAGAGGGATTGAGATGGGTAAAATAAGAACAAATCAAACCTTATACATAAACAATCAAGCAAGTTTAATACCAAGGGTAAAAGTAAAGCATTTTAATAATTCGTTCGGTAGCAGCAAACCCATTATGTTAATTAACAAACCACTACGGACTAATCAGGAAACAACAAATCAAGAATTACAACATACTAGTTTGCTCCATATCTTATTTGACCTCATACGTACTCCATAAAACAATAAAAACATTCTTCAAATATTATGTCAACAAAAGTGTCCAGTCATATATAAACACATTAAACAATTTTATATCGATATGAATTTTCGCTTCTATAACTTTAAATGCATGTATTAGAACGTAATCACGTTCGCATGTAACATCTCAATATTTTAGGCGCTCTTTTGAATGTTGTAAATTACTAACCCTTTATAAAAACTCTACTGAAAAGACCTACTTGTAAAGACACAATATTAAAACTACCTGAAGATGAATTGACGAATCAAATCGAAATTACTCGCGAAAACAGAAAAAAAATGGAACAAGAAACCTACAGAACTTACATACACTTAGTTGACCGAAATACTAAATGTACTCTTTGGAAGATTGATAAAATTAAAACTCAAAAGTCTTATCAAGAAAAAAACACTTATTATTTACTAATGTTTGCTTAAATGAAAATATGCTTCCTAAATAGACAATATATATATATATATATATATATATATATATATATATATATATATATATATATATATATATACAGGGTGGCGCAAAAGTAACGCATTAGTTTGAATACGTAACAACTTTCACATTTAATAACATTTTCTCCTTATTTTTTAGAATATTACAGATATAAACATTGATGATTTATCATGGAAAAATATAGCACTGAACAACGAACCAAAATTATGGAACTTTACTTCGGAAACCATCGTTCAATAACCTTAACCCAAAGAGCCTAATGTCAGACAATCTCCCAGTCAGACCACAATTGATCGTCTTGTGGCCGGTTTCGGCAGCAGGGTTCAGTGAGTGATCTTCCACGATCTGGCAGACCACGTTCAGTACGGACAGCGGAAAATGTGGCACTCGTTGAGGATAGCATTGCTGAAAATCCAGACATCTTAACTCGAAGACGAGCCACTCAGATTGGGATGTCCAGAAGGTCACTTCAAAGAATTTTGCGTGAATTGCATCTGTATCCATAGAAAATTCAATTGGTACAGGCATTACAACCCACAGATTTGCAATCACGCGTAGCTTATGCTGTTCACATTCAGCAATTAGCCAGAGAACAAAATGAGTTAATCCATAAGCTGAAAATGAGCGACGAAGCAGATTTTCATCTGAACGGGTTCGTAAATAAGCAAAACTGCAGAATATGGCCCATTGAAAATCCAAGAACCGTTCATCATCGTGAATTACATCCACTAAAATGTACCGTATGGTGTGGTGTTACCTTGGAAACAGTGTTCGGTCCATATTTCTTTGAAGACGAAGAAGGTGTCGCTGTGACGATAACTGCACAGCGATATCAACAAATGATTGAAATGTTTTAAGGCCAGCTGTTCAGGACAACCCAGAAATGTGGTTCCGACAAGATGGAGCTACTGCCCACACTGCCCGACAAAGTATGGCGCTCTTAAGAGGATTGTTTGGCGAGCGCTTAATTAGCAGATTTTCTGATTTTAACTGGCCTTCACGTTCACCGGATTTTACAGCCCCTGACCTTTTCCTTTGTGGTTATCTTACGGAAAGGGTATATGTGAACAAGCCTACAACGATTCAAGAAGCTTAAAAACAATATCAGACATGAAATCCAAGAACTAGAGCCAGTTATTCTAAGGACTGTAATGGAAAATGCCCTAACTAGAGCCCGTCTTTGTGAGGCCGAAAATGGTGCCCATTTAAAGGATATTATTTTTAAAACGTACTGCAACAAAATTACCTTGTAAATGTATTATTTATCAGAAAAGCCTAGCAAATTACTTGAAATGTTGTAGGTTCTATCACATAAACAAACCAATGCGCGACTTTTGCACCACCCTGTATATATATATATATTATGTAGATATAATGTTTACAGAAAGGTATATATACAATGTATTACAAATATACAGGTGTATACAAGTAGATAGTATATCAAGTAAAACAAATAAAACAAGTTAAAACAACATGATTTCACAGTTAATAATCAACGAGTTGTATGTGTCTTTACTACGGTCATATATGTATTCATCCGCGTGTTTTTAAAAAATAGTCCGAAGGCGTTCAACCGAACGACTATGCATATAGTCTGCGTAGCTTTGTAAATATTCCGAGGGTGTTAGCGAGTTCACCAATTTATAGTACGCATATGTTTGCAAATAATTTGGCTAAGTTAATCCTTACACTAAGGTTGGTAAAGTGGTATTATTTAGTTTGATAGCACAAACTCAAGATTTCAAACCTGCAATTAAATCATTCATAGGCGGGCATGTATGTAGCTATGACAAGCGTCTCGTCCATACACACTCTTCACATTTTATAGGCGGATTAATAAATCGCAGCTTTTTCATAGTTTCCAAGTTTCTAATTGGATACATTTTGTTTGTGTCTTTCATCTCTCAAATTGATAAAATCGTATATGTATCTGTATTTATCCAAGGGAAACAACGTCTCATTTTTGTTCGATGAGTTTTCTGAAAGTATACTTTGTAGAACCACTGTAGATTTTATGCTTCTTCACTTCGTATTTAACTGTAGCTTTATATATACTGTTTTATGTTCGACATTTTCCTTCGAACAGACAGTCGGCCTTATTGATAGACTGGTTTGGTACTATTGCTTTTATTCGCATCTATTGTTCCTTTTTTCTCGTTCATTAACCTTACTGGTAAAAAGTACGAACTATTTTTATATTCATATATTCCATTATTTTTACTGCGTTGTTTGTCTATGGATGGCTTTAAATTTATTTATTTAGTTCTTAGTATTATAATTTGTTTTTAAATGTACTGAAGTAAATTGTGGAGTTAAAGGATATTACTACGCTATATACTATTTTTCCCGTTAAAAAAGTATACCAGAATAAAATGTAGGAATCCTATCTATTAAAATGTCAAGAAATGTTAGAAAAATTTGAAAAAAACTATCTTGAACACAAACTTTCAAAGCAAAAACTCGTCTTCCGTCAAGCACTGCAAAAGAAAACGGAACTATCATGAACAAAGTCTCCTTCCAAAGAACATCTATTTGTCTAGCCGTCCACTTAAATAATCAAATTCTGACCATTGAACGCATCGTTTCTAATCCTCTACAAGGTGTTGTTCATCGCCAATTGACAATCTCCTTAATCCTTATCCTCGAGTGACTTTTGGGCCTTGATAAGCAGTGACCTGTTAGCATAAAACGGAAATGGATAAGTTTTTTCCAGAGTTTGATCCACCTTATTTTATATAATCAACTGTTTGCAGCATTAAAAAAGAATATTTAATATATATGTAAATATGTTTGAATTGGAAACAATCGATTCAGCTTATGTTATTCATATTATTTGTTTAAATAAAAAAGAGAGGCGTTTAAATCACGAGTGGAAATGGAAACAAAATGAATGGTAAATTACAAATTAAAAAAAGAAACAATGATTTTTAAGACGTGTACATATAGTCAGCAAGACAGATAGAAATAAAGAATAAAAGGAATTAAGTATAAATGATGAAGGGGTGAGCTGCTGATAGAGTGAAAATATATTAGAAAGCACAGAACCGGTAAAATAATAAGACAGGGGAATAAAGACAGAGAGGGGAAGTTTAAGAGACTGAGAAAAAAGAGGCGATAGATAAAAAGAGCAATGCACAGGAGGGGGGGAAGGAAACTGATAGTGAAAACCAGGAAAATGAAAAGAGCAAAACAAAGAGAAATAGCCGGAAAAAGAAAGTAGAATAGGATAGGAAATTGACGAACATCAGACGGATGAGCCATGAGAAAAGGAAATAGAAAGAGAGAGGGGGGCATCAGAAAGCGATAGAGAGGGGGTAGCGAAAGAGTGAAAACGAAAAGATGACCAAATAGTAAAAGGATAGGAGGGAATTGGAAAAAGAAGGAAAAAGGCGGGCAAAATATAAATGAAGAAAAAAAGAAAGAAAAGAATAAAATAAGAAAAAGAATTAGGAAAAGAAGGGTGAGGAAAGTGAGTGAAAAATAAGTTTCAACGTGATGGAGTAAAGGTTATAAAAAAAACGAGACATTGAGTTTAAAAAAACACGGGTAAAAGACGGAAAGGGAAAATACATCCATGGAACAGTGTGATAGAAACAGAACGCAACAATGAGAAAGAAAAAAACAAGAACAGTGAGAAAGGAAAAAAGAAGAGAGAGTGAGGGAAAAGATGGATATGACATTAAATTAGTTGGCACGTCGTAAAAAGACGTAAAAAAGGAAGAAGAAAGTAGAGAGATAGATATAGAGGGAAAGAGAGAGACAGAGAGAGAGAGAAAATACTTAGCAAATATATTAGAATCACTTAAAATAGGTTTGCAGTCGAGAATTATATATCCCAATCTTCTCGTTGTCGGTTCGATAAATTTAATTTTACAATTTTAATTTCAGTTATTCATTTCATTGATTTTCTTAAAATAGAGCAGCTTTTTAATTTCATAATGTTTTAAAATAAATGTTTCATATTCTAAAAATACAAAACCGTTTACTTACGAGATTTGTCGTTAATGCAAACGATTAGACGTTTTTTCTAAAATATATTTTCTTCGTGCAAACTTAACAATATATATGTATATATATATATATGTGTGTGGGTAAATATATATATAATTGATCACGTTCAGATGTGTTAATCAAGTGAACATAACACATAGTTTTTCAAGAGTTGTCAATACCAAGTAGAGCATTTATGAATATATTTAGTTATTTGTAAATACATATACAGGGTGGGCAAAAATAAGGGTCCTATTTTTAAAAATGCATAACTTTTTTATTTATTGATTTAAAAAAATTTTTTTTTTTAGAATAAGTAAAGGACCCCTTCCGAAGCAGGCATGAGCCGTATTAGCCCTAAGGAACGTACCCTCATTTAGAAAACATTATTTTTGCTTAAAAAACTCAAAACAGTGTAAAAAACTATACTTTAGTTTTTGTAAGTTTTAAGAAGTGTTTTTCGGCTAAAATTTGTTTTGTTTATTTCAAAAGATCTCGGAAGGGTCAGTCTACACACACATACAGTTTGGTGAGTTTAACTTTTATTTTGTGGAAGTTATTCAAATTCAAGTTATTCAAATTTAAAGATAGGACCCTTATTTTGGCCCACCCTGTATAAAGTCAGGTACGTATATAAATATACATATATATATATATATATATATATATATATATATATATATATATATATATATATATATATATATATATATATATATATATATATATATATATACATATATATATATATACATATATATATATATATATATATATATATATATATATATATATATATATATATATATATATATATATATATATGACAAACTCCAACACCAACAAACAACGAAAATCTCAGTTAATTAGAAAACTCATCATTGTGGAACAAAAATTAACATAAGAACCTGGATAACTATCCCGTACAACATCTGCTATTAATAAATATACACAAATAACTAAACAAATACACATGAATTAAATAAACTAGTTAGATTTCATTTCCATCTCTTCTCACACTTATATATATATAGATATTGCATATGCATACACTTTTTATACTCATAATTATGTTGATAATATTTGGTTTATTTATAATATACTAATTATTAAATAAATGGGAATAGATAAATACATCCACACAAAATTAATGAATATTATTTCTTAGCTTTTTTACTTATATCCACTTATTGCATATACATACATTTATATACTCATAACTATTTTAATAAGTATTATCAATTAGTAATACACAAAGAATGAACTAAATAAAAAATTCCTATATAAATAAATAAACGAGTTCTATTATTTATAACTCTTTTTAATACATATGTTCATATATTGCAAAACATTGATTGCTTAATTAATGTGACACAAATGAAGTAATCAAATTCATAAGAATAAATAATACATTCACACTTGAATAAGTAAACTAATAGGTATGATGTCACCCTCCCTCTTTATGCCACAATTTTTGTTTTTAATCAGAATTTTCGTTTTAAAATAGTAACGATTCACACGCTTTTACATTCAAATAACAAATATAATTGATTTTTCTTTCTTTCTTCTTTCATAATTTATTCAAAGCATGACAATAAGTTCAGACTTCCGTCTCTCTATCCACTAGTGGTCAAGCTCGGCTGTGACATACTTTGACTCAAATATGCTTTCTTAAACTAAAAATAGATATATGAATTAATAACTCTAAGCTGTCACGCCATTCACTCTTTTCCCCTTAAACTATATAGACAATCCGTTGCCGTTTTTCATTTTGTGCCTTTCTCATCCACTGCCATGCCGAAACTCGGACAATTTCAGGCAATTTAAAATTAATAACTGTATGATGTTTCTGCATTTTTCTTCATCCTGAGGAAGTCTACAATAAAGACAGAACGTTGGTGAATATATTAATATTATTTTTTGTTTGCTTTTTCATATATATATATATATATATATATATATATATATATATATATATATATAACGACATGGAATGCTTCTGCTTAATAAGTCTTTTTTGATTTTTTTCGATTTTTCGGATCGTCCGCCCAGTGTTTTTGTCAAATTGTCACATGTAGAATCCATAAGTTCAATGTTGTATTATTCACGAGTACTTCTGATTGATTCATTCAATTATCTCCAGCTTTGGTATTAGTTTGGTTTATTCATATCTACTGAGTTTGTCGAAAGATCCGCGAAGGTTTGGTTTTTTAAACAAAAAAACAACACTTTTAGACATTTTACTTTTTGTAAATTTAAATTTTTGTAATTGTTCATTAGTCACGCGCTTTGCACGTGATCACGTCCCGCAGACAGTGTCTTATAACCAGTGCGTATATTTAAATTGTGGCAAATTCAAGCGAGTCATTACGAAAGTATGTGTAGGTATGTCATAGGAGACTTGTGATTTAATCGTTTTTTTACTACAATGTATGATAGAAATACAATATAGAAAAGGTATGAACACCAAAAGTTAAAGTGAACTAAAAGAGCTCTTCAAAAATGTCTTGATAAATAAATACATGTTCTTGAAACACGGCGTTCTTGTCGTTTTAGTTAATATCAAAATATTCATATGCCGAAGATTTCGCAGTTAAAATAAAACCTTCTTTTAGTGAAATCCGGCCAAATTAGTTTCATATAACGTATTTATTTACTGTTAAGAATGAACTGTCAAAAATGAAACAAATTCAAACTAGAAATATAAAAGTTACTCTATAAAAACAGCATATTCCATTTCACTTAATTGGTGTGTTGTATATATATATATATATATATATATATATATATATAGTAAGCAATGAAAATATATATGGCAATCAAGCTTGATTGCCATATATATTTTCATTGCTTACTACCTAGCTCTACTTACGTATCGAGCACTGTTGAAGTAAATACTGAAAACTGATACATAAAAAATTATATCTCCTTATAATATTTTATGTGGATACATGAAGTACTAATATATATATATATATATATATATATATATATATATATATATATGGACATTAAAAAAAGGGAGAATAACAAATCAAGACTACCTCATGATGATCGTCTGAAGAAAATAACACACAAGTACAAAATCTGTAAAACAATGGTGGTACCCGGGGTAGGCCTAAAAAGCAGCGTATGTAAACATACATTCTGAGATACAAATAGATGATGTCGGTGGTAAATTGAGTTAACAGTAGAGAGTGTATTCCCCATCGTCACCATCTATTTGTATCTCATAATTTATGTTTTCATAGGCGGCCCTTCATGTCAACCCCAGCTTCCACTTTTTTCAAATATTTTGCACTTGTTTATTATTTTCTTCAGAGGATCATCCTGATGATGTCTTTAAATAAAGACGAAACTTGGATGAATAAATAAATAATATGTATTTGCTTTCCCTTATTTTAATATCTATTACGTCGGGACAATATTTCAATTCTTTATCTTTATATATATATATATATATATATATATATATAGTTATCATTAAATTTGGCTAGATGAGCAGGTTCTTTAAGCTGCCCTTTAAATCTGACCGTTTTATCAACAGTTTGATTTTTACCTACTTTTCCATCAGCACAATTTATACCGCGATGAAATCTTAATGCTTATATACTCAATATCAGCTGCCGAGATTTCTCTATTGTTTTACAAAACGCTATGCATTATCGCTAATGGCAGTCATCGACCACTCTACTAGAGTGTCCAATCGACGTAGGATGAGGAAGTATGTTGATTAACACAGAGAAATTGTTTGTGTGTATCACAGTTATTTAGTGTACTTAGTGCTTACAGACCGTTTTTCTAACCGTCGGACTTATTAGCCATTACGTTACCAGCACAAGCTCATCTAAAATCCAACCCTCTTAGCCACGATCAAGGCGGTAGGAACGTAATTGTTTCAGAACCACCTGTCTAAAAACCTCTAGCGAAAATCCAGTAGGTTGCAATCTCGGAATCTGTCGTAATTTGGACGCCTCTGCCTTTTCGTGTGGCAAGCACTCACGTGTCGTGCGTCAAGCTGCAAACCAATTGATTTCGGATAACAAGGTTGCTTCTATGCATTTGCAACCGACATTTATTTGTGTGTTCTATGCTTGACCTTCCCCGACTTCGTATGCAAGCGCGTGAGCTTGCTGTTCTGCGTGTAGCGGTAAAACTCTGCAATCCAGAAGGCATAACAAATATTTACGACCAACGAGGATGACTTCATGAAGCGCAGACAATCATAAGGGACGATTCTCGTAGGCTCTGTGCAGAAGTTCGATTTGCATAGTAACAAGATAGAGAATAATCAGAAGCTACTAATGAATGAACATCTTTACGCTTATATACCCATTTTCAGCTGTGTGGAGTTGCCTTTACGAGAGGGCTTAACCCAGATCATGTCTATGTAGACATAGATAGATAAATAGATAACGATTAGGAGAGACAAAGAATAAGATATATTACGAGAGATCGATGAAATACAGACAAAAAGGTTGTTTCTCCTGAACTATACAGTGCATTTCCATTGTCTTTTCTTTGCCATTCACACCAACACTTTCACCGGTTTTATTACAGATTAATTATCGACCCAAAAGTATAGGATTTCCTTTCTCGTTTGGCTTAGAAGAAAGCAAAATTTAACAATATTATATTATATATTAAAATAACTTATCACAACAAAGTAAACTAATGAAAAGGCAAGTCAATATATAAAAAAAACACCAATAAATGAATTCTAATAATCATATTATCAGTAAATATAGTTGTGTGAAGTTCAAGTAGTGGTAAATAAAAATAAGTAATAATCCGCACAATTTGTTCTAATAATGGTAATACATACTCAGAAAACAGTTATATTTCTAAAAGACTTTCTTCAACTAAAGCTGCAAAAGTAACTGAATGTTATTTTAGTTTTATTTACTTATATGTTATCTATTACTAGCTGCACTTACCTGGGATGCAGTAAAGCCATTGATTTTTTAAAGTATTTCATTTGTTTTCACTTTTTTAAACTTATACAGAAAATGAAATACAATTTTAGTTGCAACCTTAACAGCTACTATTATATTCTTCAGTTTAAAATATGGGTTATTCCTATGCTGAGTCTATTTATTGGGTGACTTTTTTTTTAAATATTCGATACTGCAAGTCGTCCTGATCGAACAAAATATATTTTTTAATAACTTATAACGAATAACGTTATTCAATGGTGTTATTTCAATGACATGGTACAACAATAACACCTTAATTTAGCTAGCCAGAAGCAAAGTTTTCTTTGTCAGATGTTATTCAATAAGGGTTCAATTTTTTAAATACGACCGACTTTTCTATATATATTAGATATAAAACGAAGTTGTTTGTCTGTCTTTATGTTTATCTAACTTAAACTCAGAAAGTACCTGAATACACTTAAACACCTTATAATTCTGATTTAGTATAACCATGAGCAGGTTATGGTGACACAATTGTAATGCTCGTGTGCCTTGAGTCACGAGGGACGAAGTTAGTAAATGTTGTAAGGTGTTAAAAATTAACGTGGTGTTCTTTTAATTCAAGTCATCAGTTTTTTGTGAATGTCTTAGAGAAATATTAAGAATATTCTCAAGTGACGTTAAAAGGTTGTCTGCGATGAATTTATCCATTTCTTTAGTTCTTTCTTTTGTTTCTTTAATATTGAATGAGTTGCCCAAGAAGGACCATCCGTGAGAGGGAAACAGAGCGTGGGAATCGCAGAAAGACGTGAGATTAAAAGGTAACTAGTCTGAGGATGTATTAACTAAATATATACTAATATAGATAGAGAGGTAGACAGATAGATAAATAGAGAGAGAGAGAGAGAGAGAGAGAGAGAGAGAGAGAGAGAGAGAGAGGGGGGAGAGGGAGAGAGATGTCCCAATTAACTTGCCTCCCAACGAGGGAAACCTTAAGCTAAAAGTCGGTTTAATGTGAGGATATTCAGCTCCCTAATAGGGCCGCTCTGAATGGGAACGTAAATACGGGTTTGGCTCCGTTGACACTCCCCTACAAATCAGGAAGACTTAGACGACTGAAAGAATGGCTGCTACCGGATATTGAACTTCTTTACCTTCCTCCTACCGAGGGCAAAATTACACGTAGTGACGACATTTTAGGGGAGAAAAATAAAACTCCCCAAAAAGAGGCAATCTCAATAGGATCAGTAATATATGTCTAGTGCTTTCGTCGACACTCCTTCCTAAATGAGGCAGCCCCATGAGACATGCAATACACCCATCCGATCTTAGAGAAGAATAGACAATACTAGATAGTGATTGTATACTGGATGTTTCCTTGAACCCCCACCACCCCCAGAAGGTACAGTTAAACATACGGTCGTTGTTGTAAATATACAGCGTTGCCCGGAAGTAATAACTTGAAAACTGAAGCGTTATTATTTTTAATACAATTAAATATATTTATTTCATTATATTGTTGTGGACTAACGAAGAACCACTGGGGGCAATAATTTAAAAATTAAAATACGTGGGAATCTATTGGATTTCCTATCATTTTTAATAAAATTTAAAATAATATATTTGTTTCTTTATACTGTTATATACTAGAGAAGAAACCCAGCGTTGGCCGGAAGCTATAACGTCAAAGCAGAAATCCGGGAGAATTTCTTACATTTTTATTATCATTTTTAATTAAATTAATCAAATATTGTTATCTTTACACTGTTGTATACTGGAGCAGAAAACCTATCTTCCTCAGGAAAAATATTTTAAAACAGAATGTTCGGGTGATTTTCTTTAAATTTTTCAAATTTTATTTTCTAAAAATTCAAACAAATATTTGTTTCTTTATATTGATAGATTGTAAAGAGTAAACGAAGCGTCTTTCTATGATCTTTTATTTAAAAACTAAAATTCTTGTAGATTTTTCTTAGTTTTCTAATTATTATTTGAAAAAGTAACGAGACTGAGAATGTATTTTGTGACCAATGACAGTAAATTGGACAGTCATTGTTTCTGAATTACAAAGTGCATTCAAAAAGTAACAAGACTAAGGACGTATGGAAAACAATGATCTCTTTCTTTTTCTAAATTCAGTCGCACTCGTTCGTAATGTACGGAAACAAAAATAAATAGCAGCAGCTTAACCGATCTCCTCGACTTAAAATATGAATGGGTAATGGAAATGTTTACGACAGTGTCAAATGGGAGAGACCTCCGGACATATACACCAATGTCGTCATCTGAAAATATCTCTAAGTAAAACTGATATTTTTAGCTGATCTTTCAGTTTATTTTCATGTCTGAATAATTATGATTTATGTTATTTGATTTCGTAGATTTTTAAATAGTAAACTGACTTGAGAATAATAACAGCAGCCCTTAAGCCCCCCCTCCCACGTAACTGCTTTGTTCCGGTGTAAGGAGTTGTTTTATAGACCTTTTTATAATGATCGGCAAAACAATCTAAATATATATTGATAGTAAACACAATAATGTTATTGGACTTTATAGTGCATGTAGACAAGCTAATGAATACGAACCATCCAGACAGCGACAGTACATTACTCTTACCCACAAAGAGCAGCTCCAAGGTATAAATCTATTCTCACTTGAACAGCAGAGGATGCAAGGAGACTTGATTCTGGCCTACAATTTCATCGACGGGAATGTACATCTACTATCAGAGGTGTTTTTCACCCCAGCACCAAGTCATAGTCTCCGCGGGCACTTGAAAAAGATATATCACCGTCGTTTCCGGTTCAATAAAAGAACGGCAGCGTTCTCTGTCCCTATTTCTGTTCTCCGGAACAACCTGCTAAAGGAAGTCGTGAGTATGACTACCATACCCATGTTTAAAGCGGCCTTGGACAAACATTCATAATGTATGTGGATGTAAATAGATTCCACCTGTCTCGTTAAATAGTTGGTTGCACTATGCTACATTTTTAACAATTTCATTTGAAATACGACAAAAACAGAAAGCGCGTTC
>OY744515.1:42527393-42589893 GCA_963556195.1 Sepiola atlantica
ATCGTCTTTATTTTTTATAAATTACTTATCGTTTGTTTTTTATTTGATTGTTTATTCAATAACTGTTTGTTGGCTTCATACATTCATAATTGCAGTTCCATGGACTTTTGGATCAGATCAAAGTAAGAATACCATCGATTTCCAAACTAAATTCCTACTTTTCTTCTCCTTTAAATTCCACTTCCGCTTAGAAATCAACCTGCTAAAGGAACTATTTTAGGTAGGATAAACCCTTAGATGAATGTAGTAGTGTTCTGACTGTAATGATTCTAGCTAAGAGTAGGATAAAAAATTAAATTGTATTTTACAATATTTTTTTTCAAATAAATAATTCAAATACCCTTCATCTTTACTATCTTCTGTCAGTGAAACAAAACATTTTCTAGACTGAGGCAATTACATTTGTGTTGAAATCAACAGTGTCCCTTTATGGGAGCTGGATTTTCCCCACATTAAAAATCGATCTTGGGTCTAACTCTGCTTTCGTAGGGGGACAGGTAAATAGAAACACACGTAATTACACACATCGTAAACGACAATATTTTATATTAAACACATAGGTTTATATTCTAACTTTAAAAAATATATCGGCACTATATTTTATTATTTTAATAAACATGCAAAGAAAATTTTTTTCAACTTGTTCAGAATCTAAATAATAAACGAGTTTTAGTCTGTACAATCCAAGAAACAAGTGTATGTTTATTTAATTCAACGCACAATTAACACATAACTTAACTATTATTTTTTAATTGATTTTAGTTTTACTTTAATTATTATTAAATCAAGTCCAGTTTCGGTATACATAGAACAGTGTTCCTTTCTTTTCATTTGTAATGCATTTTTTAAATTTCTAAAACCTATTTTTCAAAAACTGTCATTCATTATTTCCAGCTTACCTTTTCCGCATGTCTCGCTTGCCCCAAAGTGTATGACGTTATTTTCGATCGAAATCGACTTCTCCTTACGAAGGTCAAGTATAAAATGTGTTCAAGAGCTGTTTCGACCAACAAGAATAAGACAAAATAGGAAAATCAATTGTTGATAAAATGGGAAAATACGTTTAAAAGAAATAATTAATTAAATGTATCGATTAAAAAGTGTCTAAAGGTTTTAATTTACACGGCAGAAAAAAGAATAAGAAGAATTACTAACAAAAACTTGAAAAGAACAAGGACACTACCTTTCCTGTAAAAGAACCAGCGATCTCATAAAATCTTTCTGCTTGCACAGGGAAGGTTTGTACAACGCGACAGCGACTGATTCCACGGTGGGATACGGAATCAGGCCTCTGCATGATCCAGAACAACTGTATGCCATCACTTTCACGACAACAGACATCATCAGCTAAATGCTGGTCAATATAAGATTCCAAGGCCGAAGATGAGTGTAAGCACAAGGAACCACGTCTATCTTGTCTGATTTTCGATGGGATATGCTAGTTGATCCGAGTCTCTAAACGTAAAGTTGTCCGCTCAATATAACCAGAATTTACTTTGGCAATTGAATTGTTACACAATATTACTATTTTTATATGGAGTAAACTGTCTTTTGAGAAAGTCTGAATGTAAACTTTGTGCCATAAACAAAACGTAAGTCAACAGAAAAAAGCAACCAGTAAGGAAATTTAGTTATTTGCTTGCCGAGCTCTTGACTAATGCTATCCATTTAAGGTAGTTTAAGATAAACCGGACCCCTTGAATATTGTTGTAAACTTGACAGATGCAACTTTTTGTTGGTGCAGCCCATCAAATTAATTATTTATTTAAAAAAATTATTTTCGGTTTTTAATTTTCCCAAAGTTTGCAGTTTTTCGTTATATATATATATATATATATATATATATATATGTGTGTGTGTGTGTGTGTGTGTGTGTGTGTCTGTTACCAACATTTGGCGCAATGATGGTTCGAATATCTTTTGAAAACAATTCCTCACCACTTTTATTTAATATATATATATATATATATATATATATATATATATATATGTTTATTTTTTGGTGGATGCTAAGCTCAAATAAATGTCTCGAAACGCGCGTAAACATTGCTTACAAGAATCATTATTGTGAAACTTGATTTGAATGCATTTTAAAATCTATTTCTAATTGTATATATATATATATATATATATATGTGTATGTATATATGTATATTTATATATATATAAATTGATAAAACAAGATCAATAATTATATTAAATCCTATCGAGATACGATGAAGCTCAATATAGTGGGTAGCGCATTTATATATGGATAATAAACTTGTTAAATGGATAAAAAATTTAAGTTTACAAGTTTCTTAACTCAGCAAGTATTTAAACAAGGAATACAAATACAAAACTACCTTTAAGCCATGACTTTTCAAACATAAAGCTCTTTTTGCATTTTGAATAATTTAAATTTGATTCAACATACCGAAACATACTGGGTCAGCGACTACGCAAAATCTAGGGAGTGTTCAGTCGTTTTTCATGTAAGAAAAAGTTATAATTTTTATACAAATTGTTCTCTTTGTTCATTGACAAAATAAAGGGAAATCAATTTCCAACTAACAAAGATCAACGTAAAAGGACTCCTGACCTTTTTGGCAAGGAACAAAGTGTAGTTCCTGTTTCGATGCTACACTATTTTGTCGTCGGTCAGCGCAGCAGAAATCCTTCTTGATTTAGGCTATTTAAATTTGTGTTCCAATCCAAAGTTTCTCTTTTTTGTGAGCTGGATTTTCCTCAAATTAAAAACAGACATTGTGTTTCTCTTTGCCCTCGTGGGGAGACAAGTAAATAAGAATAATGACAAACGTATGAATTTAGTTATCGTCCTTACACCCTAAATAAAATTCTTAATTCCTGACAAGTTAAATCTCATAACTACCTAGATAATAACATTTTAATTCATGCTATTTTCTCTATTTATTTGCATGTTAATTAATGTTATTTTTCAATGGAATTTTTATTCTAAACATGGAAAAATTAAGTCATTTTCTTATAAGATATTTTGATAGAAATGGTTGAAACGGACGCGCGGCAATTTCTACTCGAACCTTCTCTACATAATTTTCACTCATCCTATGAAAAAAATGTACGGTTATTTTATGTTCCCGTGTGTTCTTTAAGTATGTTCGAATAAAAAGACGTTGTTTACTTAAATTGCTTCCCAGACTAGTATATTATTTGAACAAATATAAAAAAGAAATCTTCCCATATTCCTCTCAATGTGTACATTACTATATTAATGTTTGATTCAACATCCGTATTTGATATTTAAGCTTCTAGTGGCAGAGTGGAAATATTTAAAAGAACATTTCATCTATTGTAAAATTACATGATCAACTAACAAAAAGGAAAATTGGCTATTTGGAATAAAATATGGATATTGAAGAAGATAAATAATCAATAACAAACGGTGAATATCAGATTGATTTTTTTATATATTAGATATATTTATTTTTCATTTCTATTTTCTATTTTGTTTGAAATTACACAACGGGACTGCTGGACTCATCTTATCACATAGGGGATATATTCTAAAATATTACGACGTTTTAAAAAGAGAAACATTTGATAAAATAAAATCGAATAAATATATATCACAGTAACATACATTACACGTTACATGCTATAACTTGTATTTGGCCTCATTGTATTGTTATTACCTGCAATAATATGTTACCTCTGGTCGCATATATTCTCTAGTATATATGTAGAACCAAAAAATGGTAAACTGCTCTATAAAAGAAGAAGTAATGCCTGAGAGAATTGTCTGATGACAAAAGAACAGATACTACACTACCCGCCAAAAGGGGGATATGACATGTGATAATGGACGAATGACAACACAACAGTATCTATACCTACTCTCATAAAGGACGGGAATGCATTGGAAGACTGCATTATGAAAACATTACAGATACTACACTACTGTCTCCAAACAAGGAAAAGGTTTTCCTAGTATATATTACGAACGAACTATACTGCCACCATAAATAAGGAGGTAGGTTTTAAGAAGATTAGTATCATGTAAACATAAAAGATACTACGCTACCCCCATAAAGAAGAAGGTAATACTTTGAAGGATCTTGTAATAATGACAAAACAAATACTACAGCCCCCTTAGAAGAGAAGAGGTGATGCCTAACACGATAGTGTCATAGCAACAGGGTAGATACTAGACTACCTCTTACTGAATTGAAAATTGAAAGATCGTACATAAATTTGATATAGTATAGTAAAGTGAATTAAGCAGTGAAAGATAGTCATAGTATAGTTTTGATTCAGACTGACAGACGACAAATCCATATTAGTAATATATTTGTTCTATAAACGTGTATGTTGGGTTGGGATTGTAAGTGGAGATTTATGGATAGCGTCGGTTTCATTTCGGTATTAGATGAGGCCTATGTCATCCTAGAAATTGAGGGGGTGCTAATGTGGTGTTGGCATATCTTGCGTCATTTTATAAGATCTGCCATCCTTGCTATTTAAAGTTACGTTTTGGATTTTTTCATTCTTCATTTTGGATTGGTTTTTTGGCCGTTGCCTTTCGGAGTCCAGTAAAAGCAGCTTATACGGCTTACCAAAATAGTTCGGTGTTACATCGTTGCTTATACATTCATAAGGTAGCTTCAGCTGCGATTTTGCTACCAGACATTTCTTGGTTACTTTTACAGGCAATACTCTGTACTTGGTGGTTCACTAATTACTTACACACCTTTTGATTGACTAAGTTGGCTGATCTGTCTCGGTTTGCCACACTATTGCATGCATAGACATTGTCATCAAATCTCGGATGGAAAGGAGGTCAAGTAAACAAGCAGTTTTAGCAAGCCGGCAACTTCTTCACCTGTCTTCTAGTCAGAGGGTAAAAATTCCGACGATTGATATTTACTTGCTTCCCACTGTAGCAGGATGAGTCACAACGGCTGAAGGAGAGGGAAAATCAGTTAAAACGAGTGCAAAGAATAAGCGGGAACGGACCCGTCGGCATTCCCCAGTAATGTCGTCTCGAGCGTTCGACAATAAAGCACCCCCTTTAAACCCGAAGATAGTAGTTGGGGTTGTATATCCTAGTACCGAGCCATAGCATACGTCATTCCGATAAATAAGTGTCCGATGGTTCATGTCAGTTCCTATGTTGGCAGAATGATGATAAAACGAACTTTGGCTTCTATGAAAACTAACGAAAATTCGGTATTTATATTCAATGCGTACACACACGCTTCAATCCAATATATTTTTTCTTAATCTAAAAAATGTCAAGTTGTTAATTTCAACTGGAGTATAAGAAATTCCAATTGTCTTTGTAATTTAAAAAAAATATTAGGCGTAAGAATTTAGTTTCGTTTTTTTTTTCTGTAAGCCAAAAAGACTGGTAACTCTCAAATGTACTAATATTACTGAAAATGTACCGACTGCGCTGTTATTAATTTCGTTCAATTGCATACAAAATAAAATGATTTAATATTTTTAGAATTTTTCATTCAATTAAATAAGAAAAAAACTTACATATTTCATCAAATTTTTTTTTCAATTAGATTAGTGGAAAGCTGTTCTCCGTCTACATAATAAAATCGAACTTAATAAAACGTGGATGCTTGTTAAATGTTTCGAGGAAAAAAACCTATTTAAACCAATTTCCCCTTGCCTGGACGATAAGAATTTTTAAATACTAGTGTACACCCTCCGTCAAAAATGACAAAAAATGCATCGCCAGTGTTGGCACTAATATTCATATCAACCATAGAAAAACGTCGGTAATGTAATGCTCACATATATATAATTATTATAACTTCGGATGACCTAAAGAAAAATATTCACCGTTTACTTTTTTTAGAGTACAGGATTTCTTTTTGAATTAATTGGAGGCGGGGACGGTAGTCTGGCTTGCTATTTGATTTCCCGTTGTCCCATGAAATAGTTTCGTCCAAGGGGTATGTAAAGGCACGCTACTTACTCGCTACCATTTGTGTGACGAGAAGAATCTATATTTATTTATAAACATATAAATACACTTGAGTCCTTATAATATAGTGGAAGATATCGACTGGCAAATGGTTATATATGCTTATAGATAAAAAAGAAGAAAACCACTTTTGTTTTGCCATATGATCGCTTTAAAATAATGGTAATGTAGAGAATGGAAACTTCGTATTTATTAAAATTAACTTCGAACAAACAGCACCTGGAATGATTGGCTCATATTGCCGCTCTTTCTAGATATTACGTTAGCGTAATCCGTAAAGCATTAAGGTGGGCGTGTAAAAATGACGTGAGAAATGAAAATTCCATGTTTTAACTAGATGTAGCAAAGAAGAACTTTTCATTAGAGATTGAAATTAAATTGTCACGAAAAGACGTCACGTGCTGGAAGTCTCAAGTTCACAAAGTAAAAAAAAAGCTAGTGAAATCTCTCACTTATTTCTGAACAGCGAATGAGCACGGACGAGTTTGGGACAGTCGCTCCCTTCCCCTATAGGGGATGGTTTGTGCGAAGACCCACCGGGTATTATGTAATACCAATTTATACTGAAAATATGAAAAAAAATAACCCTAAAGGATTATGTGATGTTATTTATAATAACTTTTATATCGTTGCTATTAATAAGAAGACGACGTCAGCTTAAATATACTCGCATCACGATACACGCGCAGGTTGCTGCAGCAAAACAAACACATTAGTAGAGAGGGAGAGTGAGAGAGAGAGATCAACTCCACTGTGACAGCCACGTCGAATTACAGCTACTGCTACGCATCATCAACACAACAAGACTGAAGTTGTTTACGTGGCGAGCCAACGTACTAGAAACTGTTGTATCGAAAAAGAAAAATTCCCAAAATAAAGCTCGATTCTAACGTGTATTTTTATATCCATCAATTTGTGCGACCACTACTCGTGTGTCTCTGTATGTGTGTGCGTGTCTTACATATTTTTATTATCATTACCAAAATAATAATAGTTATCATCTATTATTATTATTATTATTATTATTATTATTATTATTATTAATTTATTGATTATGTATCGATTAATTAGTTATTGAAATCAAAATTTAAATTAAAATACCGTAAAATACCAAAAGTAACTTTTTTATAAATCATTTTTAAAACTAACTTTATTACGAAATTAAATCCACCGCGATATTTCTGGATGAAAAATGCTTAGCAAATCCTAATGTATTAAAATATTGAATGTGATGGAGGCTATTTCCTTCCAATAATTTCATAAATAGAGATGAAAACAAAATTCCCTTAACGAAATTAGTTAAAGTTTTATAAAAATGCCGTGTAATTAATTATTTAATTTCCAACAGATACTGTAATAATTAAATCCTATTTAAATTAAAAATAATAATTGTGTAACATTAACGAAACAAACGGCAAACAATTAAAGTAGAAAAACTCCCAGGCAACGTCATTTCAGTGCAGCTGGTTGGTAACCGAACTGCCTCTCTCTCTCTCTCTCTGCCGCTATCCCTGTCTCTGTCTGTCTGTCTGTATGTCTGTATGTCTGTATGTCTGTCTGTCTGTCCGTCTGTCTCTCTCTCTCTCTCTTTCTCTCTCTCTCTCTCTCTACCCCTCTCTCTCTCACTCTCGCTTTCGCTTAAGTTTTAAATAGCATTTTCGATAGTTTGTCAGGCTTACGTTCTAAATATTAGTATTGTAGGTTTGGTCACGCTTAAGTTTTTAATAATATTTTCGTTAGGGTCAAATTTTAAATAATTTATTCCTGTTTTCTCATGCTAAGTGTTAAATTCTATTTTTTAGTCTGTCAAGTTTAATTTTCAGTTATCATATTCGATCGTCTGTCACAGATAATTTAAAAATATTATTTTCCTTTGTTTGTCATGCTTTAGTTTGAAATAGCATTTTATTTTATCAGTCACTTTTAAGTTTGCAACAGTATTTTTATTGGTCTGTCATCCTTAACTTTGAAATAGAATTTTCCTAAGTCGTTCCCACTTAAGTTCTAAATAGTATTATCGGTGGCCTGGCTCACTTAAGTTTATAAATAATATATTCGTTGATCTGTCACGCTTAAGTTTGAAGTACTATTTTCGTTCATCTGTCACGCTATATTTTGAGATATTATATTTGTGGGCCTGTCACGCTTAAGTTGTAAATTTCATATTCGTTGGTCTATCACGCTTAATTTTAAAATAACACTTTTTTTTACTTGTATTCATCCCAAACACGGCAAGTTGCAACTGAGACGCAAGGGCTACTGTGAATTAGGGGTCAGATTCATAGCGGGGTGTTGTGCAGCGAGATGTCTGTTCAAATTACATGTACATTTCTGCCTGTTGGAAACATGGAGCAGGGAGGGGATTCCAAGCAGTTTGAGACAAGAAGCTATTAGAGTGGAAAGATTTCGGTATGTGGGGACTTTTACAGTGAATAGCTTGGATATATTCGTCGCTGTTGTAGGCTTACGTTAGAAATAGTATTTTGTTGGTCTGTAACGCTTAAGTTTAAAATCGCATTTTATTCGATCTGCCACGTTTTAAAATATCCGTCATTGTTAATTTCTCATGTCAATCTCTTTCATCTTTGTCCACCTCTCATTTCATTTTGTTCCTTATTGTCGTTCTCATTCAATCCTTCTAGTTCTTTCTGTCGCTTTTACATTTGTATTTGCCTTTCCCCTTCCCTCCCTTTCTCTATCTCCTTCTAACCCCGTCTCCATTCTTCTTTCGCTAATTTCTGCTTACGAACATTTCAATACAGATTTCAGTTTTTACTATCATTTCTTCTTTCTCATTTTCTCTTTTCATCTTTCTACTTTAACTTCTGTTTCCTCCTTTCACTCTTTGTTTCTGTTCTTTATTTCCCCTTTCACTCCTCTTCTCTCACCTTTTTCCTTTTTTTTTCTTACTGTTTGTTTATATACTTGTCTCTCTTCCTCACTGCTATTCTATCTATTTTTTTATAATTGTTACCACTTTCTGATTTCGGTTTCCTTCCTCTTTTCTTCTTCTTCTCTCTCTTTCTCTCTCTCACACACACAGTCTCTATCTCTCTCTGACAATTTCTTTCTCTTTCATTCATTTTATTCTCTCGTCCACTGCTTCTTTTTCATATTGTTCTCACTTTCACTTTTCCCGTTCATTTCTCTTTATTTTCTCTTCCCTCACACTTTTTCTATCTCTTCCTTTTGCCTCTTTCTATCTCTCATTTCTTTCTTTCCACACCACTCTCTCTTCTCCCCCTCTTATAATTATTTTGCATTTCTCCCCCTCTCACTTTCTCTTAGCTATTTTTCTCTTTCTTCTGACATCCCTTACCTCTTTACTTTCTCTCTCTTTCTCCTCTTTGTTTTTTTTTTACTTTTTTCTATCTTATTTCTGTTTCTTTCTACTCCCTTTCCGTTCACCTACTCTTTCTCCCTCTCTTTCTTTCTAAAGCAAACACTCTTTCTACCTTCAAATATGTTGCTTTTCCCCCTATTCTCTCTACATCAATGTATGACTCATTCATTTTTTAATTTTCTTTCTACTTTTTCAATCCCATTCTCTCCTGATTCGCTCCTTTTCTCGTTTACTCTGTCTACATACCTCTCTCGATTCTGAACTCTTTAGTGTTCTTTCTATCTATCTATCTCTCTTTCTCTCTCTCCCTCTCTTTAATTTATTATGTATTTTTCTTTGCTCTTACCTTCACGTTTGTCATTTTTTTTTTTCGTCTTGCACCTTTTTAATACTCCCTCTCTTTCTCTTTCTCTTTCTCTCTCTCTCTCTCTTTCTCTTTCTCTCTCTCTTTCTCTCTGTCGATCTTGTGTTCTCTACATTTTAAGTTATTGATTTTTTCCAATATTCTCCTACCGCTTCTACACACTCCACAAATTTCAATCTGCTATAGATTTTTTATCTTGTTGAGTGCGAGGCGAGGGTTATTTAATTTAATTTTATTTAAATTTTCTATTATAATTCTTTCCCTTAAAACGTTTTCCTGGTCGTCACGTGGTTTGTGTTTTAAATTAAATTTTCACCAAGAACTTCTTTTTATTATTTGTTTCTCGCCCGCCCCCTCAGGTTCCGTTTTTGTTATTTAAATATTTTTCTCCTTTCATATTTGTTTTATTTTTTTCTATCGCTCGTTCAATTTCATATCGATTTTATATTTTACTTTCTTCTGCCTATTCGTTCATTTTTTCTTTGCTGTTATCTTTTTACTCGATTTTTTTCTTCTTTTCCTTTACTTTAGTTTACCCATTTCAATTCGTTATTCTTTCTTTATTTTCCTTTCACTTTAAAATTCATGTCCTTAACTTTTCCTTTATTTTCATTTCTTCTATTTTTCTTTATTAGGTACTTTTTATTTCATTAGTTCAATTTTATCATTTCATACTTCTTCACTTTTTTGTTCATCATCCTTTAAATCTTTCCTTTTTTTCATTTTCTTCCTCACATTTTCCTTTCGCCTTTTCGTTCTGTTATATTTCTCTTTTATTCTCATTTGTTCATACTCTTTAACTTATATATATTTTTTAATTTTTCTTTCACTTATTTTTCGTCTTTCTTTCAATAATTGTTTTTTCGCTCGTTTTTTTTTTAATTTTAAAAATTATTTATTTAGTTAGGTTTGATTTAATTTCTTCTATATTTCTTTTTCCTTTCATGTTTTTCTTTCATGTTTTTCCTTTCATTGTCCTTTTCATGTTTCTTTCACTTCGTGTTTCTTTTCTTTCATTTTTTCTTTCATTGTCCTTTTCATGTTTCTGTCACTTCGTGTTTCTTTTCTTTCATTTTTTCTTTCATTGTCCTTTTCATGTTTCTTTCACTTCGTGTTTCTTTTCTTTCATTTTTTCTTTCATTGTCCTTTTCATGTTTCTGTCACTTTGTGTTTCTTTTCTTTCATTTTTCGTACATTTTTCTGAACTTTTCATTTTATTTTATGTTATTTTACTTAGATATTTATTTTTCTTTTCTCTTTATTTAACCATTTTCTTTCAGTATTATCACATGTATACCCTTCTTTCACGTTTACTCTCCTTTATAGCCATTTCTCATATAAAAAAAACATCAATATTTTCTTCTGGATTGTTCTTTTGTATGCATCTTTGTTTTTTTATCATACCCCTTCATTTTCCGCTATTCTTTCTTTTTCTCATCTTGTATTCCATTTATTTTGCCTTTCGTTCATTTTTTTGTCATTTTCTTTCTGTCTTTTTTTCATTAAAATTTTAATACATTCATTCACTGCTGTGTTTGTTTTGTCTTTCAGTTTCATTTTCAATCACTCTTCTGTTCTTTTTCTGTTCTCTCTTCCCAATACTTCATTCATTATCGATTGCCGTTTTTTTAATTTAATTCAATTTGTCAATTACTTCCAATGTCTCTTCTCTCTTTTACCCACTTTGCAGCTATTGACTTGTTTACAATTTAAACAGACTCATTGTAAAACAAAAAAAATCTGGTTGTGTGTTTTTCTTCCGTCGTAAGCAGCTTGGAACTTCGAATATCTAACGATCATTTTTTTTAACATATTGCTCGGCCTCGTGCCAATATATATATATATATATATATATATATATATATATATATATATATATATATATATATATACGCATATATCGTTATTCATTCTTATGTTATTGTTGGTTTTTACTCTCTGAAAGCTTATGTTTTAAGTTTGCATAATAATAAAAAGTTGTCGTTCCTCTCAAGTTGTCTTTTCATATCTTTATTTATTCGTCCACAAATGGGCTCATAAGCTTTGGGTGTTAACTCTCAATTACCATATCTATATACTACTAAAACTTTATAATCGTGCTCATCTGTTTGCTTGCATGTCTCCATGCACACTGGATGAAGTAGTTTTCTTTTTAATAATAGCTCAACACTTATGAAGGTCAAGATCCATTCTAAGATAATTAGATGGAATGATTATCAGTTAGAAGGGGAAGAATATTATGGAAGTATAAATAATGATTAATAGAATGGACTAAGTTTGAATACTTATTTATTATATGTATTTTTTTTTAGATTGGATTTAAAGACGGCCATGTTGTAGTATGTAGGAAAGCAGACCGGTGTTAATGTGGTGCACAGATGAGAAGCCGTCATCGTTTTCTGACATCATACATTAACACAAATGTATGATAACCGTGTATTATATATGACGTGTGCAAAGTGTGCCATCTACCTGTCCCAATACAGAATGGATAGCGTCACCGGTTATTGGCGTAGGAATCATAGTCGGAATTAAATTAAATACATTAGTTGTTTTATTAAACTAATAACACATCCGTAGTATTGCCAGTTGTGCTTAGTTTACAGACGCGGGTCGTATTTGTGTTTTGTTGGGGTTCCTTGATTTATTCCCGTTGGGAAAGGTTTGTTGCTATATCAACTTCAACCTGTTTGTTTCAAATTAAATATATAATAAAGGTTCCGCAGAGAGTAACAATGATCGTTTCTGGGCAATATCGAAATCAACCCCGGCGTGGGTCAAGAATCTATTCTGGGCCAAAACATGTTCCTGATCTTCGTTAGTGATCTTCTAAATCATATTCTGAGATTATTTGTTGATATCTACGATGGCGACCCAAATGTCTATGGCTGCACGTGAAAGGGTACTGGTGATCAAGTTGTCCCTGATTACATGCGCTGTCATGTGAAAAAGTGACGTTTTAATTTTAACAGCTTTTAAACCAAGTTTCTCTACTGTCATTTTCCGTTCTTCTTTTGACTCAGTCAAAATGTATGGCTCTATCCGCGATGACGCCACTTGTTTTGATAATCTCCTAGAACTGACTTTGACTCCGGATCTAAAATAGAAGACTACTATGCAATCTGCTTCTATGGTCGCAAGAAATATAATTGGGTCATTCTACCGCTCTAGGAAGTAGCTAACTCCTGATGCAATCTTATACCTATATAAGAGTCAGTCTGAAGATGGTATTGCGCTGCTTTTGATATTATGCTATCTCGGGGGAGGATGTGTATGAACACACCACAAAGACGTGTCATGAGCAAAAGTTGAGCTCAATAAGGCTAAGATTATGACTAGAACTCAAAGAGAAAAGGCGTGAATCAAGTAGGAATCCAGGTAAAGTGAGTTATAATTAAGTAGGAGAAACAATGAAGATAGCCAACTGCAATTCTGCATAACCATACACGTATGACTGGTACCTCATTTCAGAGAAGAAAGGGTGGACGACTATTTTGCCCACTTCGAAAAAACAGCAATTAATTTGAACAAGCTGAGGAAACTATGGCCGATGCTGGTGAAGACAGTGCTGAAGGGAAAGAAAAAGAGGACTTATGCCTTATCATCAGTCGAAGATGGGGCCAATTATGAACCCGTAAAATGAACCGGGCTAAAATGTTATGAACTCATGCTCGAACTTTATCGCCAGAGGTTTAGGAACTTTGAAAGAGAGACAGAACGAAAACTACGTTAAATTCGCGAGGCTAAAGTAGTGTTCGGTGCGGAGCGCTGGAAGCAGAATGGTACAGACACAGTTGAGATAACTAGTTATAGTTGAAATATTAAAATCCAGTATCGAAGTTAAAACACACTTTAACAAAATAAAGTTAGAAGACTTGTACGGTGCCTCGGTGATCGAAGATCAATACCCAATCACCCTTAGGAACAACTGCGTAAAATATACCTTCTCATGCATACGATCAAGCGGCAGTCCTAAGCAGATATTAGCTGAAGAATAGAAAGAAGCGACGAGGTTCGAGAAGACTGATCTGTTGTTACGCTTGTTGTAAGACAAGTCATATATTAATCCACTGTCAACTCAATCCTGGGGTAGGACTGAACACATTTATTGAAGCACTCCATCGAGCAATTAGTTTAAAAGACTGGAATAGGTGGTTTAATTTATTCATGGTTCAACGGATAATATCTGGAGTTGATGACAAACGGATAGGAAAAACCATACGTATCTTGACAATTACGGATTTTTCCCATTCAGTAATGGGGAAAAGACATTTACCTCGATGGATAAGGTCAATGGTGGTAGAAAGGGAAGTTTAATCAAATCTCAATTTACCTGATTCATCCCAAGTCAGAGATAATCTCTGGTACCATCGGAGTGCTGAATAAACTTCGAACAAGATAGATAGCATTTTTATTAGGTAACAAGATATTGTGATATATAATATTAGGTTATTCACATCCTATTATGAACCTGGGAAAATCTGCACGCTTTAGACAGAATGTTAAGATTATTTTCTCATAAAAACGTCTGCAAAAAATCTGCACACAAGAGGCAGAAAATCAAAATTAATGTAGAATCAACGTTGCGTGTAGTAACGCTGGCGCAGGGTAAATTAACGAATGAAGGTCGTAAGTTTGAAGCGATCAAGCTATCATATAAAACCTGAAGGCAAAAAGGAAAAAATAACAACACTTATGAAGATATCTTAAAGGCTCCCTATTCTTTACATCTTTGTTTCTATTTATTTGCCTCCTCACGAAAGCAGAGTTAGACACAAGTTCGGTTTTTAAGGTGGGTAACATTCAGCCACCTCCAAAAATAGGAGCACTATCGATTGGAACAAAAATAAATATTGTCTCAGTCTAAAATCATTTCTACTTCACTGAGAGAGGACAAATAAATATCGTTTCGTATCAGAACAGATACTACGCTTTGCTCTAAGCCAAACAGTCAAGAAGTTGGTGAATCTGAATTGGATGTAGAATGATCCCTACGTGTTCCTTTGCAATGTGAATCCGTATAGAAAGGTCAATGTTAATGAGAATCAATGTTGAGAATGGCATATGAAAATTAAAAAATACACTGTTGCTGATAATTTCTTCCATTCGCACTTGGTAGATTCTTCAGAGTCGAACAACTGACTTACTTTCAAGAAATGATTTTATGAAAATTCGGTGCTTTGAGAACTTATCCCAACATAATGGAGGGGTTTACTGGAACATTTGGGGTACACAGACACGCACACACACACACACACACTTTTGTATATATATATATATATATATATATATATATATATATATATATATGCTTATGATGCTTGCCATGGTGTCGATTGGCGACCATGCAGATAAAAGAGTATCTAAGAAGGTTTAAACCTCACAAATATTTCTATTAGATAGTTTAAATGCTTTATAAACAACCTACATCGGTAACTAATAATGGCGGGCGCGATTTAACTTTCACAGATTTTTGAGTCGGTAACTAACATCGACAGTTAAGGTATCCGAACTATTCAGGAGACGTTTATCCGTACTGAAAAGTGTTCTTTTACAATTATTGTTAAAATTGAATTTTTTTTTACTATCATCATTATATTATTTAGTAAAAATAAATAATTACAAATACATTTATTAACCTTGACTGTTCTGCTCCTGTTCATTATTGGGAAACAGTATTAAATATTAAGGTTGTAGGAATAAGACTATAATGCACAACGACTTATAAAAGGTTTGCTTTACATTATATTTGTATATATATATATATATATATATATATATATATATATATATATATATATATATAAATTAGTAGTAAAAAGTCAATAACCCAGAAATATAAAGAGAAATATTCAAATATTGACTGGAAATCATTTAAGCACGAATTAGTATGACTTTTTAATTGTGACGGTTAAAGTTTAAAATAAAAACATTATATTATACATGATGTAGTTAGAAAAAATCACAGATTAAAGGATATTTCTACGTTATAATAAAAGAAAGATAACGTCGGGTGGTGACGTGGCGCCGAATAAATTTGGAAAAAAACGTCATAATAAAATTCCCAGCTCGTTTGGTACTGCATTGAAATATTTTCAGACGTTCGGGAAAACTATTAAAAATTGTTATATATATATATATATATATATATATATATA
The DNA here is from genome assembly GCA_963556195.1 of Sepiola atlantica. Classification (NCBI taxonomy): domain Eukaryota; kingdom Metazoa; phylum Mollusca; class Cephalopoda; order Sepiida; family Sepiolidae; genus Sepiola; species Sepiola atlantica. The sequence continues at coordinate 42,543,218 of OY744515.1, forward strand.
TATATATATATATATATATATATATATAAACAAGGGATACGTATTTTCTGCTTTCCATCATTCAAAACATCAGAAAACTTATATATATATATATATATATATATATATATATATATATATGTTAGATTATCTATTGATATAAACCTGCGCTCTACATCGTCTCTCAGTTACTTTGCTTCAGCTTGTCACTTAAACTACGTTTTAAGAACGATATCACGCTCTACGCGTTGTACAAACGAACAGCATAACAATCTACACGTAAAAGTATTCCAAGACCCACTGCGATAAAACGTGTAGAAATAAGTCGGATATGCTGAACAATCTTCATGACCACAAACGGACAATGCAACTTTGTAATAATAGCCTTTTTCTCTAAAGATGTGACAATCATATATATATATATATATATATATATATATATATATATATATATATATGTGTGTGTGTGTGTGTGTGTTAAGTATCGACGCACCATTTTTTCTTAAGACACGTATACTTAAAAACAACCGACAACTCATGTCTGGATATTTTTGTATTAATCCCTACAATTTTCCGGATTAAATTCTTAATCTCGTATGAGAATTGGCTGATGAATCTGCCGTAATTTTCTTTTAAGGCCAGACTAGTTTCTGACCCATCTGGGTCCATCTTCAATGGAATAATGTCAATCAGGTAAATACCTGGAGTGGGATTATAGTTATTTATAGCGGGAAAATTTAAATACGAAATTATATTTATTTAGTATTATAAATATTTAAGTATATTAGTACTAGTGTTAAAATTAATCTTGTTAATATATATATATATATATATGTGTGTGTGTGTGTATCTGTGTGTGTGTGTGTGTAAAATAGAATGGATATATTGATGATGCAATAGGAGAGCAAACATTGGAATTAAGATATGTAAGGAAAACCAACACGAAAGAATATATGACAAACACAACAGCTCAACGTTTGTAGTAATTGATCCCGGGCAAGTTTGGATTTTTTCATTAACAACGAAGTAATGTAAATAGATGAATGAATGAATGAATGAATGTTTTTCTGTGCCCAAAATAGAAATATGACCTAAATGGAAAGTTTGACACTTAAAATGAGGACGCGCCGTATTCATATCGATCTGTTGACGCGTTGAAGAGAAGAGAAAGAAGAGAAGTTCGCGGATTGAAAGCTGAGAATTCAGAACCTGTTTTATATTGACAGGTGCGACGAGGAAGAATGTGTCGTGTAACGGTGAACAACGGGGATAGTGGAATCAGCGAAGCGGTTTCAAACTCAGGGCAGAGCGCTTTATTTTCGCTACGCCATTCATGACATTTAAGAATGATTAACTCAGCTACTTCGGGACAGAACATATTAGGATCAACTTATTTGTAAGAGAGGGATTTACATTATTTTCGTCTGTCGAATTGTTATTCTTTATATATATATATATATATATATATATATATATATATATATTCCATGAAAAATGTCAATATACTGAAATCATATGCCCTTAATAGGGTTAAGATGAAAATTCATATACACTAAATGTACAAAAGCAGGGAAATTCCCAAATTTTTACACTTTTATTGTCATTAAGGGTATAACTATATATCAACCAAACCATTTCATTATCAAATCACTACAGTATAAATCTCTATGCATGAGTGGATAAAGTCTGTGAGGTGCGCTGAAGAAAAATTCCTACCAGTAAAATACATAGCCTGTTGTGCTCGCATACCCTTAACGACAATAAAAGTGTAAACATTTGGGAATTTTCTTGCTTTTGTACATTTAGTGTATATGAATTTTCATCTTAACCCTATTAAGGGCATATGATTTCAGTATACTGGCATTTTTCATGGAATGTCACTACTTTTGTAAAGGCAATGCCTTCTCATAACTGATATATTTGGTAGTTTTACTAATCAAGGTATATGATAAACTGAAATTAAAATGCCATCAACTGGACACTAGAACCTTTATCTTTGCGAAAAATCAGCTGAATCCATCAAATGGTCGATAAGATATAGAATAAAGTGTATAAATACTGGTTATTTTTAAGGTTTTTTGGAATCCTCTGGGAAAGTAAGGTATATGGTAAACTGAAATTAAAATGCCATCAACTACATCCTAGACCCTCTATCTCTGCCAAAAATCAGCTGAACCCATCAAATAGTTGATGAAGTACAGGGTGGCACATACGTACGTAGGTAATACCGGTTTAAATTATGTGTATGTTCATCCGGTAGGTGTTTACTTTACCTAGCTTACTATATATATATATATATATATATATATATATATATATATATATATATATATTATGCTCCGATGAACTGGCTACTCTGGTGCCCCCTCGACGTAAATTCACTAGACTAACTCGACAATCAACTAAATCTCATTCATTCACTGCGGAGGTCCCCAGATGTCGGAGAGCCTTCTACTCAAATAGCTTCTTTCCTCGTGTTGCTGGCCTCTGGAACTCTCTTCCTGCCCCCTGTTTCCCCAACAGTACAGACATGCAGAAGTTTAAAACTAATGTAAACAGATATCTCGCTGCACAGATCCCAATCTAGGTAGACTGCCCCCTACCTTCTCCCCTCTTCTTTTTTCTCAGTAGCCCCTTACGTCTACAATGGCGTCCTGCCTTGTTTGGGGTGAACTATGTTAAAAAAAATGTTTAAAGTTAATGTACTATAAACTTCAGAAAATGCAGGGAACACATTTCTATAAATTCAGACTGTTTTACTAGCTTACAATTGTGTCGGCTTTTCTTTAATCAGAAACATTTTCGTGACATACCGAATCTTCAAAATATCAATTTATTGGTATAGGTAGGTAGCGAAAAACTTTTTATGCACTTCTAAGAAAAGTATGAAAAAGGAGTATAATGAAGAACCGAGGATTTGATGCAAGGATAAAAGATTAAAACCTAAACAACTACGGTTAGTTAAAATGTTTGTCACTTGTTTGTGTGAATTTTGACGCATGTTTCTATCGATGTTTAGCGATGAAGTATAAACACGCCGAATAAAAATTAAACGCACATGGTACGGACATACAACGATCACAACATTCAGATTAAAAATAAAGGCGTAAATATTTTTTTTTCGTTAATAATATGATTAGCAAACAGAAAATACATGACATATAAAATTTAAAAAATATGATATATATATATATATATATATATATATATATAAATGAAAAACAAAAAAAAACTTTAAACATGCACTGATAAAGCCTCCTTTACAAATTAATATTTCGTATATTTTGTATAAGACAACAAGTATTTGTGATTGAGGACGGCTGAAACATTTATATGTTAATAAAAACTGTCCATTTTGTGATTTATGGAAATGGGTTACCGGCATTTACTGAAGTTCATATACTATTAAATTGAATTATAGCTCTAGTTATATACTATTGAGCTATAACTTTAACATTTGTTTTTATAAAAAATGTATATTTAAAAAAATACAGAATGTTGCAGCAACATCCGACACTTGACAAAATGAAAAAGTGGTAATAAAAACAAATATTGTATATGCAATATATATATATATATATATATATATATATATATATATATATATATATATATATATATTATAGTAAGCAATGAAAATATATATGGCAATCAAGCTACACAGAGGAAATAGAAATACAAGAAACCACGTGTTAAAATAAATTCGCCTACTGTATTGACAAAACAAAGGAAACATGATATAGGAAACTCTATTGTTAACAAACAACAGGATTGACATAGGAGCGTCACCAACAAAGCCTTTGTTCGCGGGAAGCCCAACGATTGGCTGAGGGAACAACAAAGAATCTGATTGGTTAACTAGCAAGCCATGTATATAAAAACACCTGACAAAATACCTCCATGCCTTTAGCCTTACGATTCCCCCCGGGGATGAAACACGGGAGCCTCTGTGTAGCTTGATTGCCATATATATTTTCATTGCTTACTACCTAGCTCTACTTACGTATCGAGCACTGTTGAAGTAAATACTGAAAACTGATACATAAAAAATGATATCCCCTAATAATTTTTTATGTGGATAGATGAAGTACTAATATATATATATATATATATATATATATATATATATATATATATATATATATATATATATATATATAGTAACACGAAATTACATAATCATCGATGCAATAATTTATTTCAACCGGGTGGTATTGTAAAGCATTTAAGTGAGATTCTTGATAATACTACAAGGTTGAAATAAATTATTGCATCGATGATTATGTAATTTCGTGTTACTATATTTCATTTTATTCTTGCCCTGTTTATTACATTGAGCTCTCATACCCGGATTTCCTCCTGGAATGTATTTCATTGTAACATACTATATATATATATATATATATATATATATATATATATATATATATATATATATATATACATCCATAAGAAGATCAATAAGCTCAACGTTTCGCCCGATGTGATGTGGGCTTTTTCAAGAGCGGATGAAAATTGTGCTAAAAATAATAAAAGACGGGAAGTCATATAATTGGGGAATATATATAGTGGTAGGGTTTGAATGGAGGGAAATGTATGTACATAGGTAAAGTGCCAGAAATAAGTGTGCAAAATGTCAGCATATGATTATATATATATATATATATATATATATTCTCCGTTTTCTTCTCCTTTCCTTTCTTTTTCAAATACATATATGCATATTATTATATGACCTTCTCGTCTTTTATCATTTTTAACACACTTTTCATCCGCTCTTGAAAAAGCCCACATCGCATCGGGCGAAACGTTGAGCTTATGGGTCGTTAACTGTTCCATTTTTAATTTCACACACACACATATATATATATATATATATATATATATATATATATATATATATATATATATATATATATATTAGCAAGTATATGATTACTCTGATCGCATAGTTTTCGCTAGTCAATTATAAAACAAAACGTTAAAAGAAAAAAATGTCGCAAGATTAAGACACTGTATTCATTTCAGTTTCAAATTAATAGATCATTATATGCTGTACTTAAATTAAATACAAATAATATATATTTTCATTGTATTAATTACTGAGAAAATTGTTAATTTTGTCGAATTTGACGTTTACACTTCCATAAATCTGCTGTTTGATGTTTGTGATATCAAAACATCATCACATATCTTTTTAGGATTTTTTTCTTCTTCTAGAATTTTATTTTTTATTATGTCCCAATGTAATGTTTTTACGTTTAGCCATTGTAATCAGAACTTTCTAAGCGTTATTGTTCATTTCTATCGATAATCATGTAGAGAGTAACGTTATTTTTGGTACTTGTACAAAATTTGAACAAATCAAAACCGACTTTTGCTGCCGAAGATCCACGCCGAAGCGATTATCGAGCTGAAGGTTAGAAAACAATCCTGCTGGCGACATATATAGACAACGTCAAACGTAAATTGGTTCAACCAAAAAGGCGCCAATTCCTTCTTTGTAGAATTTCTTTTTACAAAGGACGACTGGTTGACAATTAATTTTACGTTGACCTTCACTATTAACTTAACCCTAAACCGTAACCATAACCGTAACATTTAACCTAAACTATGTAATAATTGACTGTTTGTCGACGACCGAGACTCTTGTTTTTTAAGGACTAAAAATATTTATTTAAATAAAGAATAATAGGAAAGTTGTTTCATTGTTTTCTTTCTTCACACAAAAAAGAGTCTTAGAAAAAAATATAACAGTTGTTTCATTGTTTATATTTGTCCAAAAAGAAATCCTACTTTATAAAGAAAAAGAAACTAAGTCCCTTTTTTAAATGTTGACTGTTTGACGATGGCTCGGTTTGATTCGGCGTTTTACATTATTCTGCTTCGGAAAAGTCGCCTTTGTTTCGTTCAAAATCTGTAGAAGTACATTGTTTCATTTTACTTTGTAAATACATATTTTAAAATAAGTATAAGAAACACACAATTAAATACTACTACTAATACTACTACTAATACTATTACTACTCTACATTTTCAAATAAAACTCGTAGTAGTAGTTTTGTGTTTATTTTGTACAGCTTTTTTGGTTCATTTGATAGTATGCATCTGGCTGTTATTTTATTGTAAAATGAACTTAATCTAGCTATTTTATCAAATAAGAAAGTTGAAAATAAAATTACATTCGATATTAATTGATCTTTTAAAGCTTATTCACGAGATTATTTTTTATATGTATTAAAATAACTAATTTCCACATCAACTATTGCTTAAATAACAAGTTATCTTCGACTATTACTATACTATCAGTTGTTTACGATAGGTATCGTAATTCTTTATTAACTACAGAAAATAAGGTTGGTATAACGTAAAACAGAAAAAAAACAACAACGTTCTGACTGCTAAACGGAAGAGAACCCATCCCGAGCAGGATTTGGAAAGCCTATTCGGCTGCCCTTCGTTTACCGTCAAATCGATCCATACTTTTCCACGCACCTGCAAATATCAAACTGATTCTCTATCTCAAGTTTCATTTGCTTTACCTTCTCCCCCCCCTCGCCTCTCTATCTCCCTTTTCTCTGCTCATCTTCCGCCTCAACAGATCAATATGCATTCCACACGTCCTCCTTTTCAGTGTCAAACTTCTATTTAGGTCATGTTTCTATTTTTGGCGCATAAAAACATTCATTCATTCGTTCATTTATTTATTCATTACTGGCAAAGTTGCCCGTGAGTAATAACTTCGAAATTGGTCCAATTTAGTTACTTGTTCTTTTTTGTTTGTTTTGTTTTTTGTTTTTTTTAATTTTCAGATGATGATTTCCGTTTCTTAAATTTTTAACTTCAAGGTTTTGCTTTCCTATTAATATATACAACGGTTATGATTATATTAATATATCGGTTGAACAGTGAGCATCTTTTCTTGAAGTTCGGAGGTTGAATATTTTTGTTGCTGACATTTGAAAGAGACGATCATTTCTCTAATTTAAATTTATTATCACAGACCAATGATAAAGACTGTTTGTGTCCGGTCTTTATTCGTTGTCCGGTAAAAAAAAAAGAACGATAGTTTTAGTGTGCTTCAGCTAACGATTTAAAAACCTTATTTTATTCGTGATGTTCGATCCGCTTCCAGTCGTCTTCTCATAAAAACATCGATAACCTCGTCGATAATGTAACTTGACATGTGTTTCCTACATCTGCTCTTTTCTTTCACGCGAATATGAAACTATCTATTAACTCTCGACAAACGGCCACTTCAACGGCTGCTCTTGTACTGATCCAAAGCTAACCAATATGCAACAATATAGTTAATTATGAGAAATCTCGTATATATATATATATATATATATATATATATATATATATATATATATATATATTTACTAGAAAAACCTACCCGCCCTCCGAGCAGCAATTATTAGGGAGGGATTGGGGCGTTGATTTAAAAAAATGCCTTTTTACTCAGAGAATTCCATAATTTTAACAATAAACTTTGGGAAATTTGTAGATTAACATCCTATATTTTAAAATGGGATTCTTCCTTTTAGGGTTATTCTAGATTGTTTGGACAGTTAATATTTTTTAAACAATAACCCTCAGATCGACTGGCAAGGTCTTAACACCAAAGGTTCCCATAACCCCCCCCCCCCAAAAAAAAAAAATAACACAAATAATTCATTTCCAATGACAAAAAATTGTGAAATTCAATAAATCCCAAGAATGGCAAGAAAAATTGAAAATTATTTGACGTTAAATTTATCTGCTAAACTGATCTTTAGTCTAAATTCTGAAATATTTTCTGTTGTTTCTCTTTCCGACAGGTTTCTCAGGATATTTACACGTAATCGGTGGGAAAAGTTAAATCTCATTTTATTGGGGGCGAGGGTAATCTACAATAATATCCAAACTTTAAATAGTTTTCATTTATACCATAAAAAAAAGATATTTAACTACTTAGATCATTTTAAAGTTATTGATTTAATTTTCACTGGAAAGAAAACAAATATTTTAGAATTTAGAGTAGGGGACCAGTTGTATATATATATTTAACGTAAAATGTTTTCATATTTCTGGGCCATTGTATTTTCTTGGGAACTTAACAAGATTTGTTTACCACTAACTCTAAGTCGGAGTAGCAAGGTCATAAAACCACGCACCATCTCCTAAAAAGTAGCAGCCCCTCCCAAAAGAACGCAGCGGATTTAACTCCCATAACAAAACAACATGAGTTAACTGCCCTAGAACTGGCCGATAAAAATTGAAGTTATATACGAAAAGGGTTCCCCACTTTAAATTATAAAAAAAATGTTTTTTTCTTTCTTAAATCCATCAAGTTAAAAACGGTAGAATCATTTTTGGAGGGAAGCTGGTAGCGGAAAATGTTAATCTACAATCATACCAAAATGTGAATCTCTAATTCTTTTTTGTAATCTGGACAGATCACAGTGCTACTAAACTAATATTACAATTTATAAATTAAGCATTAACTTAATTAATAAGAAAATGTATTGATTTATTTTTCACAGAAAATGCAAAAACTAAAAAAAGAGGGTGAGAGAAAGGGGCATAGAGAGAGAGAGAGAGAGATAGAGCGAGACAACCACACTGTCCATCCAACTTCCTCTTTCTGTTCTCGTTTCTGCCTCGCTCGTAGCAAGCTACAACCTTCGATAAGGTCGTAGCGAGCGCATGGAGTACAAACTTAAGGTGTTTTAGCCATTTTCTCATGAATTTATTAAATAACTTTAACTAATTACTGTTAATATAGACGAAACTATTGCATGTAGATAACAGACATCAGCCACTGCAGTTCTAAATTAATAATAATAAGCAATTATTAATTATGAATGGTTTAAAAATAGTTATGCTAATTAGGCAGTCAAAAGATTTTCTCTTAATCCTTTATCTCAACTAAATATCAAGTTTTATGTTGTACTAGACCACCCGTGACCCGTTGGGTCAGTTTGTTATATTAGCTATGGAATTCATGTATGTGCGTGACACTTGTGGCATAAAGAAAATAGGTTTTTTTTTACATAACAGAAGCATTTCTATGTAAGTATATTATAATGGAAGAAGAATATAGATAGATTTCTATGCGTCGTTCTGTTTATTATAATTGTTTTTTTTTTTTAATTACAGTTACTGAATTATAAGTGGTTGGCCATACTTATAGGTAAATATGCACTGAACAGGTACCATAATACTTATTATAGTTAAATTTAAATTTTTATATGTCATCTTTTAAATGAAATTGTTAGTTGAAAGTACAGAAAAATAAAGGCGATTTGAGAAAGGAAGGGGGGAACAGCAGGCTGTCTCGCGTACGTAACGAAAACAGAGGGAGTAGGAGTGGTGAAATCTGTGAGAGGGAAAGTGGGAGGTGGTTTCGTTCACCGCCGCTATTATGGATGATATTAATAATGATTGTTGTTGTTTTGTTTGTTTGTTTTTGTTTTTTAAAAGGGTGGAGGTTTTTTGAAACTGCGACAGACTTTACGAAGTCCTGCCGTTGAATGTTTTTAGCCGTGGAGAAAACAAAAAAACTATTTGATGAAATTAAATGTAATTGTTTTATATTAAAAGCGATATAAACATTTCCAGAATGAAAAAATTCATGCGTTCGTTAATCATAAGAGATTAACGGAATTGGACTAACAGATTGAAAACGATGCTATTTACGCATGCGCAACCGGATGTTGAAAACCGGAAAGCTGAAAGCTGATTGCAAACATACAAGACAATAGAGTTTTAGTATTATATAGATTATTGATTTAAATAACAGTAATCCGTTTTGATTATGATATAGGAGTGATCAATAAAACAGACTTTCGCATTTATTCATTTATATATATATATATATATATATATATATATATATATATATATATATATATATACAGATTTTCTACTTTAGACCTAAATAGCATTGCATCTAACAAATCAATATTTGATTATGCCTTGCCCTTAAAAATATTGAAATTGTTAGTATATGTGTTCGACACTTTCAACTTGAAATTCGGATCGATTTCATCGGTTACCTTCTATATCCGACCTGAGTTTTAGTACAACAAAAATCATGCGTCCACCGCTAAATTTAATTGGTTAATTAAGCATGTTCATCATCATTACTGTTATTATTATTATGATGATGATTATCATCACCACAACCACCACCAGTTTTTTATACAAGTTATTATCAGTGATTGCTCACTGACAATAACGGGTGGTATTCCCCTGGAGTCCGAGTGACAACACGTCTCCTCTTTCAATAACTATTGCCAATTATCTTGCGTTATCTTGCGTTATCATAAAAGCATTTACTATCGATTTCCCGCTAGCAACACCTGTTGGGCAACTCTGAAATTTGAGTGATAATAATTATCCCCAAGCTTCCAGAACTCTCACCCCCTTCCAGTGGAGGTCTGGTTTGTGTTTTCCCTTCTCTGTCTTTTAAACTTCCTTACCTTACACAACAACTTAGTGTTTGTTTCTCTTCTTCGTCTTCTTATTGTTTTTCTTTTTTTTAATTATTAATATCAAGAAAAGAAGATTGAAACTGTCAAGCGAATATGTATGGTGCTTATTAATTGCATCCACACGAGGAAAAAAAAATCTAGCACAAGGTCTTAGTGTAGTGTAAGGGATATCCAGCGTATCGAAAGACGATTTCTGGATGGAACAAAATTAAAAATTGCCTTTGTCGAGAGGGTTTCCTTGTCACCTGATTGAAAAGAGACCAGATACTACCCATTAGTCCTAGCCCGAGCGCCGAGAAAGAGAAAAGATTCAGATAATAAACTCGTTTGCTTGATCAGATTTTCGGACAATTGATCCACAGATATTAAAAAAAATAATGGTTCGTCTTACGTTAAGCAAATTAGATCTGATCAGATCATATGAAATCTTACAATGTGTCGGATGTGGGACGGTCAAGCCGAAGATGACAAAAGAAACAAAAACAGATAGAGAAAATCATTTAGAGTGTTGCAGATGATCTAGACAGAGCACAAGCAAGATGACTCGACAAGGATGATACAATATTAGACGGATGACGAGTTATTATGTAAGCGCAGTTACTTGTTTCCTGAGTCGGGCGAACGATGGCCTCTTTTGTAGCAATGGACCGTGACGAATTTTCAAATTGGACAGATGACAGGATATCCGGGCATTTAATGAGCGGGAACGCCAGTGTGACATCATTTGTAAAATGATTGCTTTAATATTTCTGACCCCCATAAACGCTTTTGTCTCAAACCCTTTCTCTCTGAGTATACGCTTTTGTCCTACAGCGATGATTGATCGAAGCGCGGGATTTACCCTTCTCTGGCGGCATTGATCTGTGCTTGAGTTTAAATAAAAGATAAGTAGGTTGAGTACTGAATACGGACAGGCGGTACTATACATTTGAATGTCACGATGCTACATAATCTCTCTCCCTTCCCTCTTTATTTATAACGACTTAAAATAATACGAGGATATATTTCCAGTCTACGGCCAAACATTAGATAATGCTGAAGACCAGTAATCATCTTTACATTTAAACGACGAGCAGTCTATCTCTCTGTGTCATATGGTCCTCAACAAAAGCTATGCTGTTGTCTGTTTCGGTGTAATATAGCCATCGATTTTATATAGCACTCGGTGGACGCCATGTCGCTGTATATATGTTCTATATAGCGCTTGGTGTATACTGTTTTCTTTGTGTTGGCTGTGTTATAAAGCTCTAGATGTGGGCTAAATTTTTACTCTGTCTTCCTAGGTTATATAATACTCGACGTGACTATTCCAATTTTATGTTACGCTGTTCTCTATAGCACTCGATAGGTACCTTGTTATTGTCTTGTATCGGTGTTAGATAGCACACGTGTTGACTATGCTTTCTTTCTCTCTATATCATATAGCCCACAATAGAGGTTATGTTGTAGTATTCTCCCAATGTTATAGAGGACTTGTGGGAGTCTATATAATTGTTTTTCAGAGTTATATAGCCGTAGATGGAGACAATGTTGTTGGCTGTCTCCATGTGTTATATAGCACTCGTTGGGGTGTAGCTATTGTCTGTTTTATGTGTTATATAACCGTCGATTGAGGCTATGTTGATAACTGCCTTCATGTATAAAGTACTCGGGAGGGGCTATGTTTTTTGTCTGTCTCTGTACCATAAATAGAACTATCTGTTTCCTTCACTGTTTACGTCCCAGTGTCATATATAAATGGATAACGGCTATGCTTTCGTCTGGCCCCCGTTTTATATAGCATTAGATAGTGGATATAATGTTGTTTATCTCAATTTATCATATATATCTCGATGTAGCCTATGTTGATGTCAGTCTCTCTGTTATATAGACATTTACGAAAGCTATGCTGTCTCCTCCTCTTGTTATATAGCACTCGATCGGTGCTATGTTCTATCTATTATAAAGCTCTCGATAATGCTATGTTATTGTCTGTCTACCTGTGGGATAAAGCTATCATTGGGGAAATGTTGTCAGTTTCACTTTATATATATTCTCTTTATGTTTCCTACTTAACGGGTAACTGGCAAATGTTCTATGTAGGACAATGAAGTCCAGTAAATAATTTACTATATTTTATTTAGATATTCATGTTTTTCTTTGGGGTATGTTCGGACTACTTTCAACATTTTGATTCAACTGTAGCATTGAGGAATGCTACAGTTGAATCAAAATCAGAGAATGAGAAATACTTCTTGACTGAGGTAATTTTTTATTATGAACATATTTTTTGAGTAAGGTATCCCCCACGTTACAAACGTGTCGACGTTAGCTCTCATGTTAAGGCATGTTGATAAGGACTATATATTCTTCCTTTTCAATCAATTGATTGCAGGGACGAATAATGAATAGTTTATTGACACTAGCACCAAACAGTAGTCATAAACGTGTTGCGATGTTATCGAAGTTTGAGACATATTTAAGCGACGTTCCGCTTGGGTTGGTGTGAGGAGGTGTAAAACAATTTCTTAATATGGTTTCGTGTCGTTAAGAGAAATTCACTACAGTCTACTGCATTAACTACAAGTTTGTTAAGCAGTCATTCGATACGTAATCCATCATTCGGCAGGCTCCCATTGACTATTCCAGTTAAAGTAAAAAGGCAACGCATGAAATCACAGCTATGCAGATGAGCGAATTTTAGCGCTGGGCTGATACTCAAACGAATAAATAGAACACGTAAGGACAGTGTTTTATTGTGAGATGGAAGAAGTGATGTAAGATCTTTTACTATTATAACTATTATTAATAGTATTGTTGTTGCTGTTGTTATATATAATTTCAAGTCAGATGTTTCCTATTTTAATTACGGGGGGGGGCTATGGACGAGTGGTTATAGCACTTGTCTTTGGGCTGGCCAACCCGGGTTCGATCCCACTCACGGCATGCGAATGTTCGGGTTTGAGAACTCCCTCTGTCCACTAAGCAGTAAATGGGTAACTGACTAAAACTGAGGGAAGGTTCAAGGCAGCGGAAGGAGAGGGATGGGCTCCGCCTTCGATATGCTGTGCCCTAGACACGATGATTCTTAACAAATCCCCGCCGCTACGGCCATGGGCATTGTGCAATGTCGGCAACGACACTCGTACGCGTCCAGGCTATGCGACTTTTATCTTTACCTTTTATAGCTTTGTAATCAAACGCTTCCAACATAATGTTGCTTCGTATGCTCTTTAGTCCGACTATTGATACGCATATTCAGAAATTATCGGTTTGTTTCGTTCGAATTCAGTTATTTTGAAATTATATCCGTTACTGTGTTTTCACTTTAATTACTAATTTCAGCGTTGGAGTAGGAGTGACTCTTCCTTCACAGTAAACAGTCATCTTTCATCGGGCTAGAACACCGTAACAGAAATACAATATAAATTTAACTACGGTCGCGGTTTCGTATCGCATCGTGTGTTAGATAAGTTCGTTTTATTTACTTTCCAGATTAGAGCTTGAACGGCTGCTAGAAAGAACAATATTCCGTTTTCTGATATAAAACTCCCCTCCTAAAATAACAGTAAGGATTCTTCCTTGGTACATTCGTAGAATATACATAGCAAAAACGGACCCTAGATATTTTTCTTTTAACCAATGCTTACAAACGAGTATTCACTCTCTTTTTATAGCTGATCACACATGAATGATTCGGTGTCTTTTGTTAGACATTTGCATTTGGGGAAAATGATGTACTATAGTCACAAATATTACGAAAACACTCTGTAAGAAACATCTAATATTTTGTTTCGGACTATTGTTCTAATCTAGAGTGTTTTCAACACAACGTTAAGGCCGATGTAACCTCCGACCTTCTTCAGGTGTACCTTGTTGAAATTGGAAATCTTTCTGTCGAACTCGGGAATCTGGACGGAATTGCCATGACTGGGAAGAATACTTCTTCCAAGTCATCGCAGATCGAGCGAGAGCGTAGATTTAATAAAGGGTACCGTTCGAAATTCCGTCCAGATTCCCGAGTTCGACATGGTACACCTGAATAAGGTTTGACGTTACATCGGCTGAAACGTTGTGTTGAAAACACTCTAGATTAGAACAATAGGCCGAATATACCAAATTCTAAATCTAATATTTTTGTTAACAACAAATTAGCAATAAAACATTACTTCGAATACAGTTAATGATGAAGATAAACTAGTTCAACCATGTCAGTTTACGAAGAAACCGAATCAAATGCAGTCGGTGTGCAACCGAGATGTTCGCCCATTAGCACATAACTGTTTGCTGTGGCTTTGATATAAATCACACTAAATCGTTATTGAAATAGCTTTTTTATTTACTACAAGTTATACAGTTGTAATTAAAAGTAAATGGTACAAAACAAACAAAAACTATTAATTATTCGGAATTCATCGGCATCTATCGGCATCTATCGGCTATCGTCGGTGGCTACTTTTCATCGATTTCTTAGACGGCCGTAAAGATATATAATTGCAGACGACTTTTCCTGTGCCACATTCTCTGGCATTTGACGTCGGTTTCTACATCTTCATCTCTACTGGATAATCTCTGTAATAATAACACATCACTCAATAAGTTCTGGGTCTGACATATAGATGTCGCTAACAATATAAAAAATATCCATATGATTCTTATAAAGTATTAACCTTCAAATAGCACGTGTTAAAACCTAATCGCAATTAGTTTACAAATTTCAGTTATTTAAGTTGAGCTACTGTCATACATTTTCAAAACAGTGGAAACGTATTAATTCCGTGTGGTATAAAGCATTGTTTTCTGATTTGAAAAACACTATTCAAGCAAAGCAATATATTGATAAGTTTTTATTCGGACATTGTCTCGTCGGAAACTATGGCTAAAAGGTGGTGTGTTGACTTTAAATGCGGTCGTACAGACAGAAATATGACTGGACAATACGGTCATTCAAAATCGACAGTTTTAGACGATCATAAATTGAAGTTGCGAAAGATAGGAGCGAAGTTACAGATATTAGAAAGCAATGTATTAACCAATTTGCATAAACATTTGTTAATAAAGAAAGCTGTGATTAAGGTGTGTGCCGCATTGGCTCACAGACGGTCAAAATCAACAACGCGTTAACGATTCAGAGAGTTGTTTTCAACGGTTGCAACGCAACGAAAGACGTTTTTGCGTCAATATGTGACAATGGATGAACCATTGATCAGCCACATAACTGCAGTGTCAAATCAGCTGAGTGAACACAAACAGGGAAAGCTGTCTAAAAAGACAAAATATGAAAACATTAGCAGGTCAGTTTTGACTTCCGTATTTTGGGATACGCCAATTATTTTGTCTATCAGTTACCTTGAGAAGAAGAACAATCAATATTATATACACACATATATACAGACACACACACACACACATATATATATATATATATATATATATATATATATATATATGTATGTATGTATGTATGTATGTATTAGTGCGTTTGAAGGAAGAAATCGCCGTAAAACAACCACAAATGAAGAAGGAAATAACATGATTTTTCACCAAGACAATGCACGGTGCCACAAGTCGATCAGCACGATGGCAAAACTGAACGAAGACATTTCGAATTGCTTCTTCATTATCCTATTCCCCACCTATGACCCCAGTGACTACCGGCTCTCAGCATACCTATAAAGAATTCTCGAATTTAAGAGATTTGGCTTCTATAAAGAAGTGATAGCGGAAACTGAGGCGTATTTTGAGACCAAAGAAAAATCGGTCTACAAAATAAGGCATACATTTTTAGAGAAGCGGTTGAATCAGTGTATCATCCTTGAATGAGACTTTGTTAGTTAATAAACTCGAATTTTGTCCAAAGGCTGTTGTTTTATTAGTTAGGCTTCGAACTTATTGAATGATGTGATGTCTACTGTAACAACAACCATATCGGTGATGTTTTCGTTAACGATAGAAGCGAGAACAGAACACGACGAATAAAAACTAAGAGCAACGTAATAGTTTTTTTTCCCAATCACATTGATTCGCAGAATGTCTATGCTTGAACACAGATGACATTGCAATAACAGTTTTTTTAGGTTTTCTTTTTTATATACTTATTGTAATAACCATATCGTTCTATTTTACTCTGTCTTTAGATAGTAATTTCTTCCTCGAATAAATATCTATGAATATATATGTTGCCGGAAGATATTTAAAATGACACGTAAAGCAAGATCTATGGTCTGGGCAACAAAAGTACAAGTATTGTATATTTTATTGTATATTACAAATTCAGGTACCGCTTCAAAAATTTGACATTGTAAATTATTTATTCTTTCATTTCCCCACAATTTTCAGGTTTCTACCGAAAGCTGCCTTTACTTTTTGTTCTGTCTTAAGGAAGGAGACCTTCTCGGTTATTTCTACTTTAGTAACAAAAGTTATTTATAGATTATATTTGTGTTCGTATGCGGTTCTTGTCTATACCTTACTGTGATAAATATACACTGTATAGATATCTTTTTAAAAATAACGAGAGGAAAAATAAAAAAAATAAAATTGTTTAAGACAATAAACGCGAAAGAAAATTGAAAGCGAACATACTCCTGGCCAACGCTGGGTACATACAGATAATTGTTTATATATCTTTTAATTGACCCCTTATTAGCTTTCTTTTAATTCTTATAGGATTATGACTTATTACTCTGCGGGTGAGTTAAGACCTACTTGATAAGCACACGGTCGAAATTTATAATTCTTTCTTGCTGTTTGTGGATGGGTTCTTTCAAATAGAACTTCCACCTCAGTTGGAATTCGTGTTATTTTCCACTTTGGTTGGCGAATAGGTGGAGGTGGAGCGATTTCGTTTCCAGGTTAGACGTGATGTTGTCCGGTCAGAAGAAAGGGCGCCATGAAATTGTCAGTTTTTAATCTACACAAAAGAGCGGGTGAAAAGCAAGGGGGTAATTTTAAAATAAAGTCGACTACTGAGAAAGATGTAATGGTGAAAAAAAAATGTTGAGATGGGGAGAGTTGGTAGGTGGAGCGTGAGAGATTAAAGAATCGCATATTGCGAATAAGGGCGGGAAGAGTTTATGTTTGAGAGCAAAAAGAAAAAGAAGAAGAAGGAGAAGGAGTAGAGGAAGAAGACAAAAGATTAGAGAAGAGGAAAACGAAGAAGAAGAAGAAAGTTAAGTGGAAAGGTTTTTAAGGCTAACCCACGTTGATAACATAGGTTCTCGTCAGATCAGTAAAGGGATGTTGAGCCTGGTCAGTAGTTAGATGGGTAATCAATTTGGAATACCAGGTGGTGTAAGAAAAACATCCAGGTGAACAAATAAATTGATGGCAGTATAACAGCCGACAGATAGGTTTTTTGTCCCATGAAGTATTTTTTAAAAAGGAAGAGAAAAATAAAAGAAGAAGTTAAGAAAAATTAGAAGAAATGGAATCGAGTAAGAAATAAGTAGAATGGGAAAATAAGAAAAAAGAAAAAGAAATAGAAATAGTAGAAGAAAAAAGAGAAAGAATAAGAAATAATAGAAAAGAGAGGAATATAAAAAGGATAGAGAAGACGAAGAATAGTAAAACGTGAGATGATAAATAAGGAACGATTGGAGCAACAGTAGCAGATGAGCATAAATGCTTTTTGATAAAGTTTAAAACATATACGCAGCATCTACGTCATATTTTCTCACACATACGAATAGAATAGTCGTTGTTTTTACTAAAATCCCTATTGTGCACCTTCGCACAACACTACACTACATAAAATAATAGATAGACAACCTCTAGGAACAGAGCAAATGTAGACTCTACGATCAAAGGGACGAAACAATGAGCCGAACTGAATGCGATTCATTGTTCGAAAAGTAATATATAAATAGACACAGCTTATTTGAGTAGATATCCAAGGTGAATTGTGTAAACGACTACCCTTCAAACACAAACGTACAAAGGCAGACCTTAACCAGCATTGGAAATTGAGAAGCAGAATGTCCTATAAGATATTGTAATATAAATAAGTAACCCCATCTAAGCTAGAAGCCCAGCCATGATAGTAGTCAAAAAGAAGAAATAACTGCCAAATAGTTAATTGACTGCACCCGCTTTATATTGTGTGAAGCTGATTGAAGTGCAAAAAATTAAATAAATGCATATATATATATATATATATATATATATATATATATATATATATATATATATATATATATATTAACTCGGCTGTTTAACTGATGAAACACTTCATTTCAGATTCTAGACAATGTCCGGTCATAAGAAGAGAATACGCACCGTTTCAGGCCGTCTTTTTTATGCGTATCGGCACTCCTTACTGATGTGAGGCCCCATTATCGGAATCGCATTTCAATCTAACTCTTAAATTAATTTTTTTTAAAAACTGATTTTTTAACTACTTAGCGTCCCACGTGTCGTTTGGTGATTCAGCGTCTCGTCTGTTTTTGTTCATGTTTTTAGCGGCTGAGCGTCTTACGTCTTTTTTGTGTGAAAACGTTCTATTATATCGAAGTGAAAAACATTTTTTATAAATAAATAAATTAAAATGAATAAAATAAATAGGTAAATAAATAAATAAAATAAATATAAATAAATACTTAAATAAATAACATTCCTAAATTTTCCAAATGGTTAAAGGAGATAATTCTTAAATAATTTTGAATAAATACATTAAAATAAAAATGGTTTCCTCTAACATAGATAACTATACAGTGGACTATTTCTATTATATCAACATGTGATATTCCTTTTCGCCCAGAGCCACCTTATTTCTTAAGTATTCCATCTCCCTCTGCTGTCTGTGTTTCTTGACTGATGGTTTAATAGATTTCTCCCTATTCACCATACAATGCCATACAAATCCGGTATATAACATTACCACATTTTTTCAACCGTTAATCATATTTCATTCTTTCTAATTCCTGATGTAATGCATTGCTTATTGTATGATCAAGCATGCACCATTCTTCCGAACTGCTGGTCGATAGGAATCTTATTCTAGTAGTTTCATCTTACTCGTTGACACAACTGCATGGATAGCCTCGGCACTATGGGTTGCGTCCTGGCCTTGGTTTTTCGACGTTTTATCTGTGATAACAGAGCGCTGCTTATGAGTCATTGGGTGAGAAGCACATCCCATATTGCTTCGATGAATCTTCATTCCTATTTGGGAGTTTGATTTCCGTCCACAAACGCATGGAAAGTCCGTGTACTGTTCTTTATTCGTTATCCGTTGGTCTATCTGAGTCGTTTTCCAATAGTTAGGTTTTGACCCATCACCTTTCGGTGGATCTTGAGGGCATTTTCCTGTATTTTCGTCTGTGGCATATATTAGATGAACTCTACATTGCTGGCCTGATTGGTTCATTTGGTATTTCCCAACGTCCCCTGTCTTTCCAGGTTTCGCTGATCTATTCCCAGTCGGCATTCGGTCTGTTCCTGAAAGTCAACGGACAAGCCATGCCTTTATAGAATGAAACTAGCTACCGGAACAGTAGCAGAAACTCGCTCTGAAGCGAGCTGATAAGTTATAAGATAACTACAAAAGGTTATAAAAACCTGGTGCAGATACAAAACGAAATTGTAATGAAAGTGAGAGATCACACCATACAACTCACGACACCGGTGTAAACATATTAAGAAACATACTCGAATGTGAAAACCAAACATCAAAACAATGTCACAATGATCAGCAATAGACGTAGATAAATTTAGAAGAAACTATAGTATGACTTGAAACACCCAGCAAGTAAAAAAAAGCACAGTGACACAAGTAGCCGTAGAGGGTTTGGGTATGTAAGGATGAGAAGTCTGAAGAGAGATATCAACATTCTGAACTTGTTTAAAATAGTACGGGGAGTACTGTAATTTTGGAGAGGATCATTGTCATCTAATATTTGAGAGAAAACCGGCGGCTATGTTCACTGAGAAATCACTGGTAAACAACCGATACGAAAACAATAAGTGGGTTGCAATAGGGATTTTAAGAAGCGGAGTAGTGTAAATCTAGTAAGATTTGCTTTCAATCCAACTCCAGAGGAAACGCCGTTTTTTTACCAGCCAGCGTTCAGTTGTAATTATTAGTGTGAGAACCCTTAATAAATAAGAAATACCCAATCCACCACCCCTCCCCTTCCTACTACCACTAATGTTATTTGTTTCATTTTACTTCACTGAAAGTCTTCAGAAATCAATATGTCACTCCCTGAGACTAACACTTGAGCTCTATATGTGATACATAGATATTCGAATATTCTATTAAAATTCTCCTTTATTTCTCAAACGTTGAGTTCGTATATAAGTTAAGAACATTAAGTTTCCTCTCCCCTATTGACCAGTAAACTATGTTGTAGTATATCTTTCTTTTGGTCTCTTGGTTTTACCGGATTCTAGGACAAACATTCATATAGTCTGGTGGAGTATCCAGCTAAATGTTGTTATTTGAGGTAACATCACGAGGAGAAGATGCACCATTCCTCGTGTTAGCATGTGTATAGCCGTGGTGAGGGGATCTTATTTGTGTCGTTAATACTATGGTGTTTTAAATATTTGGCCAGGGTTTACTTGTAGGGTGAAGTATCTACATATCAGGTTGTCCTGAAAACACCTTTTAAAGAGTAACTGAAGACACTCGAGGATGGTATCTAATGAGGGCCGTGTTCCAATGGAAGAGTTAGTGTGACACTTTTTTTAAGGTCAACAGTCATCAGAGCAGCAGTCAACGAACTCATTTGACTCCCCTATAGCTGGCGACATTTCAAGTACAAGGACGCATCTAAATACTGCCCCCCTGTGGCTATCTGTCTATCTATGTAGCTGTCTTTCTTCCCCTCTCTCTCTCTCTCTCTCTCTCTCTCTATCACACACGTATAAAAGTAATATCTCTGATATTTGTCTGTGGTTGTCTCTTTAAATAAACTTTTTTTTCGGTGTGAGTTTATCTACACACGAAAACAACCTGGGTTTACAACGCCGACACGGGTGTATACTGGCACCCATCGAAAAACAAAACTACTACTGATAATATTAAGCATTAAGCCCTCCGTTCAGTCTAGAGAGACTATGGATACCCCTATAAGGGGCTGGCTGCGCATGTAATTATGAATCAAGGGTTGCGCAATCCCTAACAACACCTCTCCTGAGTCGGCACTGCTTGATTCCGATGGCAAGCAGTTCAAGACGACTGGAAACAATGCCGAGATAAACAGAGAGCACATACAGCACCTGGTAGTCCCAAATGGTCACCCATTTAATACTGGCCAGGCTCGACGTCGCTTAACTTCGGTGATCTAACGGGAACCGGTGTGTCAACGTGATTGTACCGTATAATAAGAATAATAGGGATGATAATAATAATAAGTGTAATATAAAAGACAGTTGGTGACTGACTGCAACCAGAACTACGTCACATTTCTAAAAAAATATTTTGTGATATTCTCAAAGATGGTCTTTCTTCAGAGACATTGATAAATTATATTTTTCAAGTTCCTATACATATTGCATTTTTTTTTATTAATTCACCCTATTACCTTAGTGTTTCACTTTACCCACGAGGTCATAGTTTGACACAAAGTCGAATTTTAATATGGGGAAAGTCCAGCTCGTCCGAAATGGGAACTCACAATTGGGGCAAACAATTTAAATAACCTCAGTTTACAAGGATTTATTTTTCACTGACTGATGACAGAAAAATGACGCCTAGTATCAGAACAGGTACTAATCTTTGCTTCTACCTAAAATACCAGGGAATGGGTTACACATGTTCTTCTTATTTTATAAGCATACATATTTGTGAAATTGCTTTATGAAAAATTATTGTTAGTAAATATTTAAAAAGTGTTCTTTTTTAAATGAATGTATTATTAGAAATGTTTGTCCTATTTTAATGTTAGTATTTACGCAGATGATTCATCGGTATTAATTTTTTTCTCTGCATGAGCACGACCGGTTTAAACCTATGAATGGAGCGCTTAGTGGCTATTAAAACATCACACTCACACATGATACAATCACACTCCTTTCAGTGTTCTTTATAATGAGAATACACGTCTTTGATAGGGTATTTTAAATAAAATTATAGGCATTAATACGAAAATACATGATAGGCCATGTTTATTATATATGTAGAAAAATAGCGCTTACCAAAATAAGTGGGATCAATAATCTGCATAAGGATTGTAAAAGTAAGGTTTTAATGAACTATTTTTTAAGTTTTATTGATTTCAAGTTAATTGTTCTATTTGCATGTCTATAACAAACAATATGTGTATACATTTTGTGATGATGGTTTTTGAAAACAATTGAGAATGAATGAAATAATAAATATTGTTATATTCATTAAGAAAAATTAAATATGAGGAAAACACATATTTTAAATGGTCTATATTATAGGGGAGACTTTCTGTGTTAAATTCCCCATTTCTGAGAGTATGTAATGTATGTGCGTAAAGGAATTTTAAGAGGAACGAATACCTTAAAGAAACACAGTTATAACGACCATCTAAAACGATGAAAAATAGAAGAATAAGGCTTCAAAGAGAAAGAACCAGCCGTAACAGAAGGATAAGAAGAAGTGTTGGATATATCCTCTCCTCCCATGCTTGAGTCAGATTCAATTCTCCTTTGTCGACGACGGGTTGTTGGCTTACATGTCCGCCATGGTTTCTTGTCGATCACGCTGGAAACAGGAAAATAATCCGAAGACAAACCACAGGACGGCACAAATAGATTCACACAGTATTTTGGCCTCCATGGAAAAGTCAACCTTTGTGAACCGTGTTCGGTTTTACTTAGACGTTCCCAAGGAGGGGGCAGTTAGACGCCCACAAACGGCTTAGACAACAGCAACTGACTGCCAGACGTCCGATGCGCACGAAATGTCGAACTAAAAAGACTGAACTCACCGGAAAACGGAAGTCACCTGATTCATGACGTCACCTGCTCTTTTCACGGTTACGGTGGGAAAATCGCGAACCCCTCATATTAATGAACAGAAGAAGAGGAGAAAATGAAAACAAGAAAGAAATCAAAGACCGAAACAAGAGAAATAAATATTTAAAAAATCAGAATTTAAATAAATATCAAAACCACAAAATGAGAAAATGCCAATAATCATTTAAAGAATTGGAAGAATCTTAAAAAGAAAACACAAGTACAATTTGAAAAAAGACAATTCAAAGATGGTAAATTGTAAGATTTGAAGAATGTAATGACAGAAAAAAAATGTAAATAAGTATTTAAATGAAACTAATACATTTCATAACGTTTTAAAGAACAATAATTTGAATGAGTAGAAGAAAAATTAAAGAAACGAACATAGAGAAGAAGAAAAAGAAGAAGACGATGAAGAAGAAGAAGAAGAAGAAGAAGAAGGAGACAAAGGAGAAGTTCATGGGTCGCGATATGAGGATGAAGACAAAGGTGAATTTGAAAAGAAAAGTTATCCGATAAAAAATAAAAGAATGCGTTTTCTACAAAGAGTAGATAAACATTGACGAATTTAAAGAAAAGTATGTTGAAAAAAAAAAGATAAGAGTACGTGAACACGCGATTTGACAACGTGCGATAACCAGTTTAAATTATAGGCTTTTATCAAGTGAGATACACAACCATTCTTAAGTTGATAGAAGGAAATAAAAATAGGTGGAGAAGCAAGTGACCACTGATCAATGAACAAAAAAGGTAAAGAAAATATTGTAAATGTTTTAGAACTCGCTTTTACTTATTGGAGATAATACTATATAAACAAAACTTGTACATGAATATATATATATATATATATATATATATATATATATATATATATATATATATATATATATATATAATATATATATATATTGTAAAACATCCCTGGTCAAAGTATAGCTTGATAAAAAAAAAAACTAGAATATAACCTCTAAGGTCCGATACTCGGGTGTTAGACTACTTTCAACCAGATGTCTTACAATTTAAGCTATGAATAGAAAATTCAATTTTCATACACACACCCACACCCACACACACACACAGACACACACACACATATATATATATATATATATATATATATAGTAATAAGTTATGAAAATATACTTATGGCAATAAAGCTAAACAGAGACTGCCGCGTTTCAGCCCCGTAGGGAATCGTCATTTTAGCCTGACGATTCCCTACGAGGATGAAACGTGGAAACCTCTGTGTAGCTTAATTGCCATAAATATGTTTGCATAACTTACTACTAAGCTCTACTCACGTACTGAGCACTGTTGAAGTAAATACTGAAAATTGATACATAAAATATCATATAAAACATTTTATGTTGATACATGAAATAATATATATATATATATATATATATACATATATATATATATATACATATATACATATATTTTTATTGTTATTGGAAAATAACTTCCTATTATTAGGTGCTTGTAATCTATTACTGAAATATCATTTTTGGAAGAAATGAATAAGATAAGAAAGTGTATATCATGTGGTTTTATTCAAAATTCGATCTGGGTGCCATAAACCGCCACCAGCTTCTAAAGCTGTTTAGAAACCGCATCAACTGATTTTACAAGGATGCTTTTTCTCTGTTATCTTTTTTTTTACTAATGAACCAACACTCATCAAGCCTAAAAACTCGAACATGAGGGTCCACAAAATGGATAGATTAACAGATTAATGGCGAGAAATACTGTGTGTGTATTGAAAACAGAAGCCGACCATGAAAACAGCATGTTACCCCTATTGTCAAAAACATCGCTCGTGGAATGTGAGGACTAAACGAAAAAATAACGCATAATTCATAACTTTTACTCTCCCCATTTATTTCTTGTAAGAATTATATTTTTGTAATAACTTGCAAGTATAGCTCACAAGTATAGAGCGTTACTTTCCAATAACGATGTATATATATATATATATATATATATATATATATATATATATATATAGTGTGTAGATTTCAATTTTGTGTAGAGAATCTGAATAACAGAGCTCAATGTAATTTAAACAGAGCAAAACAGAATTATAAAAAGAAAAACTATACACACATTAAGGTTGTACACATAATAACTTATTTCGACCCCTTTAATTAGGTCTCCTCAGATGTATAGACAACCACGTAAAAAAAAAAAAACGTGGTTGTCTATACATCTGAGGAGACCTAATTAAAGGGGTCGAAATAAGTTATTATGTGTACAACCTTAATGTGTGTATAGTTTTTCTTTTTATAATTCTATATATATATATATATATATATATATATATATATATATATATAGATAGATAGATAGATAGATAGATAGATAGATAGATAACCGTAATGGAGAATGGAATTTAAATCATGAAGTGAATTTAAATGATATCCGTCGATTATCTATTAATAATATCATAGGAGAACGTTTGAACTCACAATTCTTTTCTCTACCTAGCTTTAGATAAAATAGAAACTTGTGTTTAATTATTCGTATACAAATTACAATAGCTTTTTGAATTCGGTATTAAATGATTGCAAAAAGATTAATTTGCTGTAAAACAGTGATATGAATAGAAAATAATATATATATATATATATATATATATATATATATATATCACTACCGGGTTCTCTGGGCTTTGTTTTCAATTGTATTCTCGATTACATCTTGTAGCCGACCCGATAGTTTCTTCAGTAACAGGTACTTCCCGAGATTCATAATTATCAAAATATATGATTATCCAATGAAATCGCCCCCTTTGTTCAAATTGCAAATTGCAAATGACGTCGTGATTAACGAGGTAACACTTAACTATGATTAATTAGTATACACATCCGATTTTTCATTCTTTTACTTAACTGTCTAATCCGATGTTATATATTAACCAATTCATCTTATTGGAACAACATAGATTAACATGAAAATAGTGCAAAACTGTCAGTTCTTTATATTTGTCGACGTCTTGATACATTCATTCAATGGTAAAACTTAGTAATTTCGCCAAGAATTAGTTGAACAATTGCAAATACTACTTTTCGAGTTAAATATTATATCGATATGTATAAACAAATTTATGTTTCTTAATTGTGCTTCACAGACAATATTACTACAATTAAACAAATGAAGCTGATGAAATTAAGCAGCAAGTTATTTTTATTCTTCCTTTGTTTCTGTTTATTTATCTCTATTCGCAAGACCCAAAATGCTAGTAGCTTTTTCTTTAGATTGGTTAACCCTATTATTTAAAATACCCCCAACAAACTATTCGCTTCGGCACTTTCTTCCTGTTTTTATCTTTTCCAATATCATTTATAATATGAGAGCGATCTTTCCTTAACACTGACAGCGAGATAACTTCATTCAGAAATTAAATTTCACACTAATATACTTCGGTTCATTCGTAAACAACTTGGTTCAATTAACGAAAATATTAATTAAATCATGAAATTTAATTTTTCGTCGTTTGAGGTAGGCGTCTATAATTACCAACTAAAGCGCCGTTTTTTATTTTACTTTTAATTTGGTGGGTGATACTTTCAGAATTGAGAAACAATCGAATAAAAATACTAATAAGGAGTTATGGGGAGTAAGTAGGAGTTTCTTGATGATAGAGTATACATATATATATATATATATATATATATATATATATATATATATATATATATATATACAGATGGAGAGAGAGAGTTTAATTTATAAATTTATGAACTAACTTTTGTATATATATATATATATATATATATATTTAATTAATGTGTAAATTAATTTTTGGGTGCACAAAAGGATATATAAATATTCAGCAGAGTTTTAGTTACCTATTAGACACCATCTTCAAGTTTCTTCGGTCACTCTGTAAAAGGGTTTGTCATAAGAACCTGACATGAGGATGTTTCCCGTGCAAGTATACCCTGACGAACTATTCAAAGTAACATCGTATTCGAAGCCCAAACATAATCTCATCGGTATACACGGTCTTATACGAGGTCTAGTGCACCTTCTCCTAGTGATGTTATCTCAAGTAATACCACTTAACTGGATATTTCACCAGACTAGATGAATTTGTATTCTAGATTTCGGCAGTACCAAGTAACCAGAAAATATATATAGACTACAAAATAATCAACTGGTCAATAGAGGAAAACAATTTAATGCTCTTTACTTAATTACAAACTCAACGCTTGAGACTTAAGGGCCAATTTTAATGGAACACTCGAAAATCTATGTATCTCATATAGAGATCAAGTATTAGCCCCGGGAAGGGGTCTCTTGATTTTTGAGAACTTCGACTGAAGCAAAATGAAACTATATATATATATATATATATATATATATATATATATATATAGATAGATAGATAGATAGATAGATAGATAGATAGATCATACAATTATGTATTTATTTGCCATTCGTGGCGGTGGTTTCTAGAGTATTAATTTTCGTGGAAATGGACTAATTGAACACCCCGGTACCCATCTTGGGGGGGGGGGGTGACCTTAGAAACCACCGATACCGATTGCTAATCAATTCAGAATTGTACGATCTTATAAATATAAAAGTAGTTTATACTCTTCGTTACCTAATTGAACACGCTGCTGTTATGTCTTCATACAATGTTATAATATATATATATATATATATATATATATATATATATATATATAGTTATCCACAGACAGGCTCGTTTGAGGTAACACGTTTCTTCAGTGTGGCTTGACAGTCAAGCGCTTCAAGCTGGGATCAAAACAACCATTTTCTTTAGAGTCAGCGATTATAATTATTAACGTATCTGCACAAACCACGAAGATATAAAATCAACCGCTGAAAAGCGCTTCATTCTTTTTTCTGAGTAAATTTGTACTCTCGCTAAACGTATTATATTTCACTTAAATGTGGATGCGAGTGATAGCGAGAGAGAAAGAGAGAGGGGAAGTGAGTAGAGAGAGAGAGAGAGAGAGAGAGAGAGATAGAGAGAGCGAGAGCCTGAGATAAAGAACAAACGGAAGATTTTAAAATGAAATAGGTAAGTAATATAAACAAAAATAAATTTAAAAAATAAGCTGGCTAAAATTGTTCAGCTGTTTGTAATCAAAAATGAGAACATGGTATTTGGAATACTTACACAAGGGCGCCTTTTGTTCCCACTCGGATTGTTAGGAAGATCCCCCACCCTCAACCTCCAATCCGAAACGCCAGTCTCTGCTATGGCCGAGCCTCAGTTAATCAAAACTATCACGGCTGGTAGACGATGATGGTAGGCAGAGTATGGACCGATGGAGTGGGAAGGAATTTTATATCGGACTTATATATACAACACGCAGATATACACATTCCCCAGGAGTTAACAATAAACAACTTTATCTGGCCTCGTGCCTGGATCCTCAAGAGGTGCTTTTTTACCAGTATAACCTCTTCAATTACATTGTCTCTAACACTCGTGGTCATTTTTAAAGACCAGATAAAATGTACTTCGAAAACTTTATTTACATGGCAAACACACCTACGAGAAATAAATATTTTAACGAAATATTTGGGACAGGAACCGATCTGAAATGTCTGAGACAATAAATCTACTGCTTAATCTTTAGCAAGCAGTATGCGTGATCAATTATAGACGAGGTGAACAATCGCATTTCGCCAAAAAATACGTAATAGTAAGGTCTGTCTTGAACTCAACTTTAGTGAACAAGCACTGAACACTGATCACAAAAATGTCTGTCTCAACAACCACGATATAACGAACAACCACAAATAATACATTTTGAATGCCGACTTATGTGACAATTGATCGCGTGCCTTTTTTTGTTTATATAAATGTCGAATTGTTACTTACATACGAGCGACGTATGCGCATTTGATGATAAGATTACCCCAAAAGATAAATGGGATTATAGTGCATTATGGATAACAATACTTGCGTCGACCATATATATATATATATATATATATATATATATATATATATATATATATATATATATATATATATATATATATTATGGGAGTGTTATGTCCAGATTTCTGAGGATTGCTCGTGTTACCTTAAAATTGGTAGATGTTATGCCCCCAATTTCTGACCTAATAATAAGAATGATTAAACAATGAGGTGATCAGAATAAAATATTTAGACAATTTAATAAGGCAATTACTCGCCATCCTGATGCGTTTAAGTCTTATCAACTTAATCAAAATAAATTGATAGAGCAAATCCTCAGCTATCTAAATATAAATAAAAATAATGTAGAATATGTATACTCGTATATATAACACATATACTAATTATATAAAAAATAGTTACGTTTAATAGACAGTAGAAAGGGATGAAAAAGGAAAGAAATGTTTAAAAAGTTAAAAAAGAAGAAGAAAGAGAACAAATCGACAGTTAGCTTATAACGCCGATTGGAAACGTTGAGAGTTTAAAACAAGAAGAAGAAGAAGAAGAAGAAGAAGAAGAAGAAGAAGAAGAAGAAACAGAGAAAGGATTGACAGTTGGCTTATGAACGCCGGTTGGAGGTACTGTGAGTTAAAAAAGAAGAAAGAGAAAAAATCGACAGTTAAGCTTATGAACGCTGTGAGTTGACAAGGAGGATTAGTATTTATTTGAAATTGATGACAAGGAATTGAACAACAAAGGAGGAGGTGGCGGAGAATGAGGATGGGGGAAAAGGACTAAAAGTATGTATATGTATATATATATAATTACATTTTTTTAAAAATATTTTATTATGTTTATATTTTTATATTTTTCATATTAAACTAAAACTAAAAATACATTAATCACCTAAAAAGTAGTGTAATGGATTTGTCTACACACTTTAAAATGCAGCAACAGCATTGTAAGTAACGGATAAATTTTATTAGACAGACGAACAACACAGGTAAGGAGGACTTTTTTTGTTAACAACTAATATACGTTAGCAAAACATTTATACGGAACAAAACTTAGGTTTAGTATACGGAACGTTTATGTGTTTGTCTTTTAAGGGAAGTTGGGTCTTATCAACTCTGCTGGGAAGCCATGAAATTAAATACTGTCTTGTTTTTTAATTCCCGAAACAGTTGTTCATGGTAAACAACTGACGATTCCTTAAATAATGTTAGAAGCAAACTAATATAATAGCTGTAAAAGTGAAATTGACTTACATGAGTGATTTTCCACTGAACGACTTGCGACTTAAGGTTTTTTTTTGTTTTTTTTTTAATATAGTTTTAATGGTTGAGAAACTTCCAAGACTATATATATATATATATATATATATATATATATATATATATATATATATAGTCTCGGAAGTTTCTCAACCATTAAAACTATATAAAAAAAAAAAATTTTTAAAAGAAAAACTTATAGTCTCAAGTCTTCCAGTGGAAAATCACTCATGTAAGTCAATTTATTTTTTACAGTTATTATATTAGTTAGTTTCTAACACTATTTTAAGGGATCATCAGTTGTTTACCATGAAAAACTGTTTCGGGAATATATATATATAACGTGTTAGCCACATAAATCATGGCAATTGTTTTGTCGGATTTTTTCCTCCACTAGGCTAGTTGTCCTACTAACGTGTAATAATCCAGTCTACCCTACTGCTTCACTTAGAACATAAGAGAGCAATTGGATTAAGGTATTTCCAAACAAAAAATGATGCAAAAAGAATGTGTCCCGTATTCCGTTCGATATAACTATCTGTCTAATCTCTGGTATTGAGTATTGTATACCATCAATATATTTCAACTGAGAGAAATAATTCAACTATATTACATCCTTGAGAATGCCGCCGTCAATGTTCATAGGAATCACTACTTTAATAACTTAAACAAAATAGATGCTCTGAAACCAAAGTTGCATTAAAATTGTCCCAACCGCTGCAAAAACATTATAGAAAACGCAAAAAAAAGTCCTCTGTCCAACTGTTAAACTGAGAGGATTAGTTTTCACTAATTTTTACGAATAACAAACAGGGTCCTGAACAGATATAAGACCTTCATTCCAGCCATGGTCAATGGACAAGAGATAATATTCTCAGCATCTGATAAAGCCAACCTTTTCAGAAAGAGCTTTTCATTAAATTCCTCTCCTTCGCGATCTGGGCCACCTACCTCTAAAATTTCCCCTATGACCGACAATGCTTTTAGCGACATCCAGTTATCTGTTCGACGTGTTGAAAATCTTATCAAGAACTTTGATGCCAGAAAGAGAACTGGACCTGACAACGTTCATGTCATAGTGATAAAACGTTCCAGTTATAGTGATAAAAGCTGTTCAATTTTTGCTTTAAAGAGAAATGATTTTCATCACTTCAGAGACTTCGTTAGTATAACCAGTATCCAAAATTCCGGCAGATTAGTCTTCTACATCTTTATTTATTTTTAAAACTGCGTTATATTCTTTTGTATCTAAACTATTATTACTTTAAAATGGTACGAAAAAGAGCCACAACCGCCTATGACAATTCAGACTTAATTCCTGCGAGAATATATACAGGGTGGGCAAAAATAAGGGTCCTATTTTTAAAAATTCATAACTTTTTTATTTATTGATTTAAAAATTTTTTTTTTTAGAATAAGTAAAGGACCCCTTCCGAAGCAAGCATGAGCCGTATTAGCCCTAAGGATCGTACCCTCATTTAGAAAACATTATCTCTAAGCGTGAAACCCACACTACTAGTCTAGCTACGGATAGCATCGTGAGAAACATCATTCGTTTCTCCCTGGTCCACAAAGGAACCGCATTGTAGATTACAGATGCTACATCCAGGCGAACCAGCTGATCGAGTACGATGCGAGCCGTCACCTCGTTGACATATTTCCCAAACTCACAAAGCCTGCTGCAAGTGAAGAAGGCGTGCTCAGCCGATTCTTTTTCGTCGTCCTCGCAGCGAACACAATATTTGGCTTTGTGAAGCCTGCCATTGAGGGGTAGAGCATTCCTAACCAATCGCCAGGTCAGAGAGAACTCAGAATTATTGAGATACCCCCGGCCAGGTGCCCAACACCACTGAGAGCGGATCTCCTCCTCAGACCATCCCAGCCGCTCACCCAGCGGATCAGAAGCGGTCCCCTTCACTAACTCCCTATAAATGGGTTCTTCTAGTCCGTGCAAGGTCACTGGACCCCGGTTGCAATCTGAGCGCAGCTCGGCATTCGGCGATGAAACGCGTCTGTCCTCTTGGTCTACGTCGGCCTTCGACCAAGTGGTCGGGGATGAGGTTGGGAAAAGCTTTTCAACCGCAGGGCCCCACACAGTTTCCTCCATTAGAGTACAACTCAGGAATGACAATCTCTCGGCATGTCGATGACTTGCCAAGTCAGGCATTCCCAAGCCCCCTCACACAGACGTTGAGGGCAGACCTGCCTTCGGACAAGCGACTTTCTGTCTTGCCACAAAAGTGAAAAGAGCAGACGCGGTCATCAGGCAGGGGTAGTACAGCCAAGCGGTAGAGGATGAGCGGCAATACGTAAGTGGCGCACGTCTCAGCTCTACCCTTAAGGGGAAGCCCCCTTCGAACCCAAATCCTAACAGACGCTTCGACCTTAGACGATACTTTCGACCAGTTCTTATCAAGCTGGAGACCCGGAGCGAACCACACGCTGAGGATCCGGACCGGGCCATTTGTCCAGTTGAAACGGCACGGCAACGCAGACGCGTTGCTCCAGGCAGCCAACTTAATGCCTATGGATTTGCTGAATTTTGACTACGGCCCCTGTCACATCTTCGTACTGTTTGAGTGCCTTAATCACAGTGCATATGTCTCGTAAGGTCAACACACACACAGTGGCATCATCGGCAAACGCGGGTACTGTGACTCGCGCATCACCAGGCAGAGCAATTCCGCGAAGGGCTGGTCTCGTCCCTAAGTTTGCGGAGAAAAGGTTCCAACGCAAAGACGTAGAGCAAAGGCGACAGCGGACAACCCTGACGCACCGACCGCGAGACAGCGAACGACTCCGATCGCATCCCGTTTACTTGCACCACTGCCGTCGGCTCGCGATACAAAACGGAGATCCATTTGCAGAAGTCCGGTGTAAAACCGGCGGCTTCTAGAACAGACCCAGAAAACGATGATCAACCCTATCAAACGTTTTGGACTGATCTAAATTGATCAGCGCGGCTTCAGTGTCGTCTTCTAATCCCTCTATGATCGTGCGCATCAAGTGCAAATTGTTTTGAATCGATCTCCCCTTCACAGCGTAGGTCTGCTCAGGTTGGATCAAATCAGCGATAACAATCTGCAAACGATTCGCAAGAACTTTGGCCAAAATCTTTAAGGCTGTGTTAAGCAGACTTATGGGCCTGTAATTATTTAGCCCCCCCACCATGCCCATCCTTCTTCTTCAGTAATGTAATCACGCCCCTGGTGATTTGACCGGGGATGGAACCCTGTTCAAACCAGTGGTATAATACATTCGTCAGGAGAGGGACGAACATGTGCGACATCCTCAAATAGAATTTTACTACCCGAATGTATTTCTCCGATCTACGTTCTCGAACGTCATAATTCACGGCTTCGTTAGACACTTTATCTAACCTAGCCTTAATTATTTGACCTTCATACCGCTCGTTAGCCGCGCGTTTCAGGTCCCCTTTAACTAGTTCTATGGTTAGAGAGTCCCCCCACCCCAGCCACCGCCCGGTTCAGCTTATCTTCTAAAGACTCTTCTGTCCTGGCCTTATCTAATGCGAGGCGCTGGCCATATCGGACACAAACGTCTCTAACCTTAGACTTAGTGTTAACCCACCACCTACTCCCTGTAACCGCCCTCACTAAGCCCCGCTGTAGAAAATTTTCTAGCTTTTCCTGGAAGTCACGCACCTCCAGTAAGTAGGTATTTAACTTCCAGTACCCGGCTAGGCTTGGCCTATTAGCTTACTTCAGACGGGGCATGACTAGTTTGTGGTCCGAATGACCTAACCATTTGAACGTGGGACAAGATAAAAATATCTACGTCGCCTCTTCTAACTAGACTCCTATCCAAGTAGGTACTTGCAAAGGATGTGCCACTAGAGTTCCACGTCCACATCTCTCGGCCCAGATGATCGAGACGAAATCTGTCGACAAGATCGCACGAGGCCATCAGGTCAGACAGACGGCTCTCACACCGCACCAACCCACTAGTCCCGCCCACCCTGTCTATTTTGGGATCAAGGATGGCATTCCAATCACCCATTAGTACTAACCACTCCGAACCACCAAGGAACAATTTTCACCTCCGAAAAAAGGAAACCCTCTCCCGAATGATGTTGGGCGCATAAACCGCGACGACTCGGAATGTCATATTGCTAACGGCAACATCGGCCACGACCAACCTCCTTTCTACATCTGCGTGTACAAAGCTTACATTTGCGAAAAGGTTACGACGCACTAGCAAGGAGACCCCTCTACTACAAGTATTGCCGTATGCTGAGAAGACATCGTAATGTCCAGTCAGCATACTGCAATCCCCGTACGAAACGTAGTGAGTCTCTTGTAGCGCAGCCACATCTATGTTACGGGCCATAAGATCCCTCAGAACGCGAGCAGCATGGCTTTGGGATCTCATGCCCTAGAATCAAGTTCGTGTCCATTGTTCTATTCAGTGTCGATCAACGGCTTGAAGTCATCAGGGACTAGGATGCCGCAGGCATGGCCAAGCAGTTAGGACGTAATTCGTCCGTCCCGGGCAATACCTCCGACATCCAAAGGAAAGGTCAATTTTAGGGCCCTATAAAACGAAGGGTGGACGTAAATAGGAACCCGCCCCGTGCACATAGTTCTCAGCTCCTTGAGGGAATCGTGCTTCTCCTCCACCAACCTCAGACCCAGGATTGCCCCCTCCGCTTCTTCGATCATGTGCTACAACGCCTTTGTCCGGCCCACTCTGGTATCACGGACAAAGGTAGTTACGAAGGGGACGTCGGGTCAGTTTTGTGGCTTGTCTATATCAAGACCCCGGGCCCGAGTAAGAAGCTCCAGCGGTCGGATGGATTTTATTAGCCGTGCCGATAAGTTCACTGCTGATGTGTGAGGCTCCACCTCACAAATCCGGTTACCAGGAAGAAAAGGGAGTTTTCGAGTTTTCTCGGTTCTCGACAACGGAGAAGGAGAGGGGGAAGCAGATCTGGCGTCGACGAAGACTTGCTGCTCTGGCTCTTCTTTGTTGACTGGGGGAGGGGAATCAAAAAGGGCGGGGGTGTTCTGTTCAGTTGAAGGATGTGAGGATTGGGGCGTTGAGGGCTGAACAGCAGAGATAGTCATCTCTGTTTCTACAGGGGTAGGGGGGTTGGGCCTAGTCTTTTTCACTTTTCTAAATTTTCTGGGTTGTTTTTCGACTTCTTTGCCAGAGCAGTCGGTCGCCATCAAAGTTTTGTTCGCCTCCCCTTCGGAGTCAGACGAAGTAGTGGTGACCGGAATCTTCCGTTTAAGGTTTTCTCCCGCTTCGGAAAAAGTATACGGCACGGCTGGGGCAGGCTGAAGCCTCTGGGTGGGTAGCTTGGTACCTGACGACTTAGTGGGAGGCTGCACTCTTCGGTCATCCGGGGGACGTATCGATTTATCGGAGGGAACGGAACTGGTTTTTGTAGTGTTTTTTGCTTACTACAGTGTTCCACCCCTCCTCTGTCGGTGCAGCTACTGGAGTCTGCGTTGAAGGAGCTGCTGGTGCCACTTTGGTTATCCCGGCCTGAGCAGCCGTCGGCGTGTTGGGGGCTCTGGTTGGGCAGTCTTTGGCCATATGCCCCGACTGCTCACAGTGCCAACAGATGGGTCGTCTACTTTCGACAATGATGGACATCGTCCAGGATTCGTACCTGAGCCGCGGTGGAATAGCTTTGAAGCCGGCCCGGTTCAGACACATTTCGAGGTTATGGGTCCACGGACCGGGATGATGGATTCGACGTCCCCATACTGGCTCATAACAGCACCCAAATGCTAGGAGCTGATATAGCAAGGGACGCCGAGAACGGAGACTGTAGTTCTCCTGCGCCTCAGGTACCCCGGTTTTATTTTGATGTACAAAGTCTGATTTCGCCAGGTTTGTGGCGATCTCCGCTGTTGGGAGCAGCAAATCCCATGAAGCAAACCCCTTCTGGCAGATGTATGTTGCGGGGATCTTCAAATCCCCAAGGAGTTTGGCCATATTTTTCTTTTGGGACCCTAGTCAGTCCTTTGGTTTTAGCGTCAGACGTGACGAACGTTAAGATGCGCTTTTTAAGCTCTTCCACCGAACCTGAGGCGGGTTTGATTATGTTTCCGTTCGTCAGGTCCTTGTAGGTGGAGTCAAACAAGTCTCTGTAGTCTTTTGGTGACAACTGCGACTGGGGCCCCATGCTGCTCCCGTCTTCGCTGGAGACGTTGATTTTGGAGTTGCTGGTTTAGGCGTTCTTTGACCGGCCGGAATAGATTTGTCTAACGACGCTGCCGGTGTCTTCTGAGTACAAGGAAGGGACGGCCAGTCGGATTGAGACGACACCGGCGGTGAATTTGGTTTCGTCACTCTCCCCTGGGTGCTGGCGACACCAACTGCTCCTTTTCTCTTCTTCAACGTAGTAGCACCCCCCCCCCTTTTTGACTCGGGGCCGAGAAGGTCTGCTGCCAAGCGTCGGGAAGGATTCGTCGCTGCTACTACCGCTGCTGCTGTACAGATGATTGCCACTGCCGGCGAGACTGTCGTTGCTACTGCTACAGCTGAGTCGCAAGTCTTGTAAAAGTTCGCGTTTAACAGCCTCCCTGTCGTAGAAGCTGGTCGCCGGTGGTATCTGGTCCAGGTGGGTGGTCTGCTCTTCTTGCAGGTCCAACGACCTAGCATTCCTTATCCCTTTGGGGGGAGTGCGTTCCTCCCTCCCGAAGGGGGGCTGACAGTTGAAGCCCGTCTTCTGGGGTGCATTACGGCTGGGACGTAGGCGATGGCATCCCACCTTCCTGGACCATCCCTAGGAGCTGAGTTAACCTCGCTGCGGGGGACTGCAGCTAAACTAGTCGGAGTTCCACTTAAGGCAGCACCCCCGTGCAGGGACATTTTGCTCACTCCAGCCTTCGGGGTCTTAACAGGCGCCCGGGTGCTGGAGCCCAGGTTGAGCGAAGCAGAAGAACCTGGACTTTGGCATATTTGGCCCAGACCAGCCTCCATACAAGTAGGGAGATTGATCCCCGAGTTAGGCTATTTCAACAGAACTCGGTCTGCTCCTCCCCTCTCGTTCTAGAAAACCAATTCAGGCACGCCGATTCGAAATCCACTAAACGTCTGTTAGATGTGACTCTAACTGTTCAGTGGAAGTCTGCCAGCTGCTTAAGCCGAAAAGGAGAACAGAACCTTCCTGCAAAAAATAGAAAACCTTTAAAGTTAATTAATAGCCAAGGGAGGCGACAAGAAATATGGCCCCAAAAGAGGGCCGAAGAGACAAAGCTCTACCAACGGGGAGCTGCCCCCCCCCCAACGGGGGAGGAATTAGAGTGGAGCATAGACAGTAACAAAGAAGAACAAAATAAGAACAAAATGCCAAAATAGAGGCCGAGTAAAAGTAAGAAAAATCTTGCTTAAACTAATACTTTTTCAACTTCCTTATATACTGTAACAAACAGTCGCTCAAACACTAGACGGGTTTTGCCATTTACATAATACATTCTTTTTAAACTTCAATTAAATTCATATTTACAAATATATACTTATAACTGCTATTATCAAATTTACATATGTATTTACAATATTTTCCGATAAGGTGATATTAATAAAAAGTATTCATATAATTAATTAAACACATTTCATCAAGAAACCAGCGTGTTTTTTAAACCACACTTTAAATGGCAAGTATTGTTAAATTTGCAATTTTTTTCTTTTTAATTAAAGCTATTTATATGTATGAGGGAGGATAAAAAATTGGGGGGTTTAAACATTTTTTCTTCTTCTTTACTTATCTAAAGATATTTCCATTTATAGGGGAGGGTAAAAAATTTAGGTGGTGTCGAAATTTTCTTTTTCTTTATTTTTAACTAAAAATATTCTTAGTCGAAACAAAGAAAATCAATGTCTAACCACCCAAGAAATATTATTGGGGCTCCATCGGTTTACGGGTGAGCGTTCATTTCTGACGCGGCAGCCTAGCAAAAATATGCGACCGGAGGGAGCATATATTTGCTAATAATAATAGTAATAATAATAATAATAATAATAATAATAATAATAATAATAATAATAATAATAATAATAATAATTTTAAAAAAACACTGAAAAGGAAACGATTCCAAGCATCTGCAGATTAATAACCTTTTTACCTACCATGTGGTGAATCTAAACAGCACAACTGAGAGAAAAAGTCTTTTAATAATAATCGACTACTTCACGAGGAATATAAAGAATGCCGGAAAGGGGCGAATGGCCTGTTATACATAGATATACAAATCATGTAAGAGGTAAAAAGCAGAAAAAAGAACATAGCCATGGCATAGATCAACTACTAGAAAGCTTGGCAGGGTCCCTCAAGCATGGACAATCATGTACTCAATATCAGACAATATTATTAATTTTATTAAGAAATTAATGGAAACATGGATACTGGAACGGACAGCTGGAGGGCAGTAACTAACTGAGATAAGAATACAGAGAGGCATCTTCCAAGGAGAGTATCTATCACCACCACTGTTAATAAAATCTATGATTCAATTCAACAACATACTCAGGAAATGTATTGCCGGATATTTGTTTTCTGACACAGAAGAAAGTATAAATCACCTCTTGTATATGGAAGAGCTATTTGAGAATAGCAGAAAAAAGCTATACATGCTGAGAAACACGTCCACAGTCTTCAGCCCGAACATTCGACATAAGAAGGTGTGCGCTGCTCGATATGAAAAAGGCCAATAGGAGACATCGGAGGGTATGGAGCTTGCTAACCAAGGGGAGATGAGGACACTAAGCGAGCACGATACCTCTAAATACTTGGGAGTTCTGGAAGCAGACATCATCAAATCAACAGAAATGAGAGAGAAAATTGGAATAGAATACTTGAGAAGAACAAGCACAATAGAAACAAAAGTATATATCAGTAATCTAGTGAAAGGAATACACAACTAAGCAGTATAACTGGTAAGATATTCTGCAACATTCATAGACTGAACCACAGGAAGGCATAAGCATCTTGACAAGACGACTCGAAAAATATGACCATGTATAATCGATAACAGACTCTACATGAAAAGAAATGGCGGGGAAAGAAGACAGTGTGAATGACACAAAAAAGAACTGGTAAAATATACAACTTATGACACAGAAAGTGAGACCGCAGCAAGTGACACCGTCAAAATTAACAATACTGGTTAAACAGAAGCGGGATACAAGACGATAACACAAAATGTGGGGAGATAAACAGCTACACGAACGATTCATAAGAATGACAGGATAAATGACTCACACCTGGACATGGCTACGAAAAAGGCGTCTAAACAGAGAAATTGAATAACTACTAACAGCCACACCGAACTATGCGACTAGAACTAACTATAGCGATGCTAAAATCGTCAGAATCAAGAAAAGTACCAATGTATACTTTTTGGACAAAAAGACAAAACGGTAAAGCACATAATAAGCGAATGTAGCAAACTAGACTTAAAGAATACAAGAACAAACACGGCCGTGTGGGAAAGGCAGTACAGTAGGAACTGTACCAACGATTGCATTTTGGACATGTCAACAAATGGTATAGAAAAAAGTCTAAGGCAGTACTGGAAAACGAAAGTCACAAAATCCACTGGGGCATAGAAGTAAAAATAGATAAACTCACCCAAGCAAGGAGACGAATTGTCATAGTAATCAAGCAGAAGTAGAAAACCTCTAAATCGTAGACATTGCCGTTCCATCAGATCACAGGGTAAAGGTCAATGAGAGAGAAAAACGATGCAAATGCACGGAACTTGCCAGAAAACTAAAAGGGATACGGAGCATGAAGAATTTCAATATAATACCAATAATTGTAGAAACATTAGAAAGAGTCTCGAAAAATCTGGAAGCTTGACGAGTAGAAATTGGAATCAAAGGAAAACCTACGCCGATACAATGAACAGCAATATATGAAAACAGCTGAAATCTGAAAGAAAATCCTCGAATGCGCAAACCAGCCACCACAGACCACGGATGCTGCCCAGTCATTCAGACTCCAGATAACATCACAAATTAGTGTCAGTGAGAAATCACTGATGAAGACCTGTGTGAGCACTTCTAGTGAGTAAATAATAATAATAATAATAATAATAATAATAATAATAATAATAATAATAATAATAATAATAATAATAATAATAATGTATAAATAGACTATGTGTGGTTCGGTTAAGTGTGCATCTGTGTGTGTTATAGTACATAGTTGTTTTTTGTTATTGTGAGAAAAAACACTCAACACGAGAAATCAAGAAAATGATCATTTTCCTTCTGAACGATATCTTACAGAAATGCTAATAATATTTTATTTTTGAAACCAAAATGAAACCTAGAGGAAAAGGAGATGGACTGCATTAAGTTTCGCCGTTTATATTATTTCATTTCTGTGACAGAGGAACTATTTCAACAAGTCCCTCCATTCCATTGCTCTTTTACTCCATCTATTGTCTTCTCAAATGTTTCGAAACTTGTTAGGCACACTCTTTCCAAACATAAATACGTATTACTCTACTGTTTGTGATTTTCATTTATTAATTATATTTTCCTTTATGTTCTTGTGTCTTGCACTTCGTTCTGTACGTCTTTCTTTATTATCATTAATATATGTTTATTATTCTTATGAATCGTGTTAGTATTAGCAGTAGTAGTAGTAGTAGTAGTTGTTGTAGAAATAATCCTATTTTCTTTATTCTTTACTTTTACTTATTGTTAAACTTCTCCATTTCTTATTTCTTTAATTGTTCCTTCCTTTACTCTTTTTCTTTTACGTATTTCTTATTTTTCTTCTTCTTTTTCTTCTTCTTTTCTTTCCTCTACTGTCCTTGCTTCTTTTTACGACTGATACTTTTTTTATTTATGTATAATCTGTTGTCCTTATTTTTCCTCATTCACAATTTCTTCTTGTTTCTTGTATTTTTCCATTACTTTTCATTGTCTTCTTCTCTGTAATATTTTTCATGTTTCTTTATCTAATTATTCTTAATTATATTATTATTATTATTATTATTATTATTATTATTATTATTATTATTATTATTATTATTATTATTAATATCAGTGTATTACATCTTATAATAGTAGTAGTAGTAGTAGCAATATGAGTAGTAGTAGAATTTCCTTTTTTCCCCTTATTCATTTAATTTGTATTTTTGTTTAATTTCTGTCTTTATTATCTACTTTTTCCACCTTCGTTTTCTTCTATTCTCCGTCTTATTGCAATATATTTCCATTTGCTTAACACGTTTATTCATTCTTTTTATTCTTCTTTCAGCCTAATATTTCCAACATATTCTCTTCTACCATTTTTATTCTTGTTCTATTACAATTATTCTTTTCGATTTTCATGTTGGCGCTGACTGTATGTATAATATATATTGTTTTTAATTCTTTACGTACATTTTTTTTATTTTGCCTTTTTTTAATTTCCGTTAAAATGGAAACCGGATTTCTAAGAATATGAATCAAGAAGAAAGAAAGAATGAAAAAGAAGTACACGAACGAATACAAACACACAAAAAAGAAATCAATAAATAAAGAAGTAGAAAAATATAGAGAAAGAAAATTATCATTAAAAAGAAAAAAACAAGACAGAATGAAAGAATGGTTAAAAGATATGAAAAAGAACATTTATATGAAATTAACGATGAAAGTCAATGAATGAAAAAAAAGAAAAGAAAAACATAAGAAAAACGCTGACAAAAAGAAACAATGATATGAAGTAATAATTGAAGATATGAAAGAAATTGAAAATAACGAAAAGAAAAGAGTTATAGACTTGAAAAACAGACAAATATTAGGATGAAATAAATAAATATAGAAAATAAGAAGAGAACAAGTTTATATAATTAAGAACGCGAGGGAAAGAAATAATCAAATAAAAAATATTGCTAAACAAACAAAGAAAAAAAAGAGAGAATAGGATAAAAGAGGTAGGGGCAAAAAAATCTGATGAAAAAAGAGAATGATGAAAGAGAAAGAAAAAAAAACAAAGTATAAAATAATCAATAAATAAAGAGGAAAAAGCACACAATAAAATAAACATCTGTGTTGTAAAAGGAAATCAAAAATAAAAGTAGAGAACTAATATAGAAAAAGATGATAAGAGGAAAAAAAGAGAAGGAAAATGAAAGAAAACATAAGATTGAAGAAAGAGAAAATGACGTCGAGTACAACAAAGGCCGATAGAAAGAAAGAATGTGAGAACTACTTGCAAGATATAAAGGAAAAATGAATAAAGAAAGAAGGACAAGCACACATCTTAGAGGTAAAGAAAAGTATACAGACAACACAACAAGTGTTTATGGAAATGAAAGAATAGAAGATAGTGTAGCGGAAAGTGCTCGGAAGAAAAAGGAAAATCGGAACGGAGAAACAAATAATTAAGAGAGAAAACAATCAAAAAAATCAAAATAAATAATTTGGTAAAAAGTGAAAGAAAATAAAAGGAAAAAAATG
The DNA here is from genome assembly GCA_963556195.1 of Sepiola atlantica. NCBI lineage: Eukaryota > Metazoa > Mollusca > Cephalopoda > Sepiida > Sepiolidae > Sepiola > Sepiola atlantica. The sequence continues at coordinate 42,586,201 of OY744515.1, forward strand.
AAATAAATAATTAAAAGAAGAAAATAAATGAAAAAATAGAAAATAAATAATTTGGTAAAAAGTGGAAGAAAATAATTACTTTTAGGAAAGAACGAAATAACTCTGAAGAAAGAAAATGCTAAGAACCAACAGCGAATGAAAACAGATCGCGAAAATGAATTCTAAGAAAACACGGGATAAAAGAAGACAACGAATGTGCAGCTTATTAGGAAGAAAGAAAGAAAATCAAAAAGATAGGTCAAATAATTTAGAGAAGGAAGGGAAAATAAAGAGAAAGAATACTTGTTATAAGGAGAGAAAATCAGAAAGATGGTTCAAATAAATTAGAGAAATAAATAAAAAAAAATATATAAAAAATGACTTAGTTGAAAGAAAGAGAAAAGAAAAACGTAATTACTTCACGGAAAGAACGAAACGACTCGAAAAAAAGAAAAAGCTCAGAACGACAAAGAATGTAAAAAATTATCGCTGACAATTATTTGGAAGATAGAACGAAAAATTAAAACGGAGTAATATAGCTCGATAAAAAAATGACTTAGAAGAAAGAAAGGAAAAGAAAGAACAAATAAAACAAAGTAATAACTTAAAAAAAAACTAAAAGAAAGCAGAAAGAAATACAGAAAGAAACACTAAATAAACATAAAAAAGAGAGAGAAAAGAAAAAAAGAAACTTTTTTGAAGAAAGAATTGAATGGTAAAGGATCATCGAAGAAGAATGAAACACAGACGATGGTTGGAATCAATCAAAATGGATTGTGATCGATTGTCCAATCTTTGTGTTCTGGGCAGATAAACGGTGCAATTATGAGTTGGGCTTCGGCGCGGCTCAATTCATCGGATTCTGGGACACGTCAACCATTTTAATCGGATGGGTGTTGGGCGAGAGCGATGCTATGCAGGATCGCCCATCTCGATAGCAAAAATGCAACAGTATCAGCAAAGGAAAAATATAGACACATACAGTCATGATAAAATAGACATGTATATATATATATATATATATATATATATATATATATATATATATATGTAAAGGAGTAAGGCTACCAACATTTGTAGAATGTTTTTTTCAACATTTATTTATTATTTTGTTGTTTTTTTCAACATTTATTTATTATTTTGTTGTTTTACCATTTTATGATTTTATATATATATAACGCGTTTCAAGCGGTGGCCCGCTTTCATCAGATATGAAAATCCATTTGAAGAAATGTCTTTCGATTCGAGCAAATGTTGTTTCATTTGAGGAATTTGTTATTGTTTTTGCGCATGCGTGGGTTTGCGGGTGTGTGGGTATCTTTGATTTTTATTTTTATTTTTTATTTGTCATTTTTCCTGCTTCTCTTGGTCAAGTGCGTGTTACCCATCCATTATCCATCGGTCATCGCAGCCTCCTAGGGTGCGAGAATTTCTTTTGAAATTTAATACTTTTTATTGCTTTTTGTCGTCTCCAAAAATGAAGTGGTGTCTGCGTGCGCGCGCGTGTCCGTATGTGTGTGGTCTAATCTTGAGTCTTGTGAATAGGTGAGCGACACATACACACACATAAATACGCACACACACCCATGCGCGCGCACACACAGGCGTGTGGTTATAGTGACAGAGAGGGGGATAAAGGTTGAATTATATACACATACATACATACATACACACGCACACACATATATATATATATATATATATATATATACATATACATACATAGATACATACACGCACACATACACACATACACACACATATTTGCAAAAGATAAATTAATGCAAACGGTCCAAATAGATTTGAACTTGGTTTGGCCGATTTCATAGTTCGGTATTTTATGTGCAAATTTAATGTCTATTGTAAATGATTCATTTAACACAAGTTGCTATTTGACTCATAGCTGTGTAGAAGTGCGCAATAAGAAGTTATGTACTAATATTATCTTCCTTGAATAAGAATTTTCCAGTCTATAGATAACTATAAATAGTTATTTATGTTTGTACTTAACTAGAGGTGGATAGAGTGTGGTCAAAGTGTGTGTTGTTAGAGTTATGATCTGTTTAATGTTGGATTAAATTTAAGTATGAAGTTTTTTTCTTGTGTTAGTAAGTAAGTGTAGTCTTGGCTTTGGAAAATTGGCATTATTTTGAATTTTCCTCCGCTGCATGAGGGCACATGTTGGGAGACGAATAATTTACGGTTTTCTTTGATTTTAATGTTGCTTTTATGTAAAGATACTCTATTATTAAATGTTTTTGTCGCACCTATATAAGCTTCATTACATGTTGTACATTCAAATTCAAAATAACTAATAAGTAAGTCTTTTATCTTTATAATTAAGCTTCCTAGCCAAACCAAGAACCGATAAACGTAAAAGGGACACTAAACTTTATTGGGCTCTTAGAGTTGAGTAGTTAGGCTTTCTGTATTAGGTATAGAGTTATTTAGCAGGAGGGCGGTTAAGAAATCATCGATGCTGTGGGACCTTAATTGGTAATGAATGTGCAGGGTGTGGGTTAGATACAACTTAATAAATGAGGGAAGCGGCCAAGTACTTTCTATGCACCATCGTGGTTAAACATGGGGTTTGAGAGAAGTAGGGGCATTTTAAGAACGGGTTTCACACTTAATTTGCATCCTAAATTAACAATTCAATTGTATGCCTAATAGTTGTATTAATATTCATTAGATTATTAAATAATATTCAGGTCACTACATTGCGACAAGTAAATTAACACTTTGGAAAATTAGTAACAGAACCCTTCCATATATATTTGGGGATTAATTAAATTCTGACGAAAAGGGGGCTGAACTCATTAAATCCGAAAATAAGAATTACCAACCTTTCTTGTTTCATTTACATTTTGATTCACCTTCAGTCGAAGTTGTCCGAAATCAAGGTGTCCCTTCTTGGGGCTAAAACTTGATATCTATATGAGATGCACAGATATTCCATTAAAGTGCTCTTTTACCTACCAAATGTTGACTTAGTTAAGAAGTTAAAACCATTATTTTTTCTATTCCCAATTGACCAGTTATAATGTTATAGTATAAATTTATTGTAGGCTATAGGTCTTATGGGATTCCAGGAAAAGAATTAATCTAGTCTGGTGGACTATCCTGCTAAGTGCTGTTATTTCAGGTAATATTACTTGGAGAAGATGCACTATTCCTCGGTATAGCCGAGCCAATGGGATCTTATTTAGGCTTCAACTACTATGTTTCTTTTAATATCTGGCTAGGGTTTTCTTGTAGGGTGACTTATCCTCATGTCAAGTGATACTGACAAACCCTAGCACAGGGAAACCGAAGCCCCTCGAGGCTGGTGTCTAGTAGGTAATTCACACTCTCTGTATGGCATGATACCTGTGTAAGTAAATCACCGATCTCGTAATTTTAAAAAAAACATATAAAAACACCTTCCGTTATAAATGCAATTAGATATTATTATTTTTTTACTCACTTAAATATACAAATAAAAATAAATGTTTAGGGAAAATTTGTTCTGAGACCGATAATGATGTTTTTGTAGGTTCGCCCCCCCCCCATTTCATGGGGTCATTGTGACAATCATAGATAGGAGCTAAACAATAGAAGTTTCGCATGTAATTTCTAGTTTTTAAAAATAGCTTTATAAGACACTTCAAGATTTTAGAGTAATAATTAATGATAAGTAACAGTTTACTAAAAAAACTTCTGATTGATTTTTAG
>OY744515.1:42592393-42647393 GCA_963556195.1 Sepiola atlantica
TTTGGAAATGTGAAAAAGTAAAATTAAAAATGAAAAGAACATGGTTATTAGAATATAAAATCAACCTGACTTATATATAATGTGTTGTTACTGATTGACATTCATCGAGCCGAATCTTCTAAAGAAACTGCTAATTAAAAGGCACTGCTATTATATGCTAATACATACATTGTCAGAATTATATATATATATATATATATATATATATATATATATATATATATATATATATATATATATATATATATATATATATATATATATATATACAGGGTGGCCCAAAAGTAGGTTTACAGTTATTAAACTATTTTTTATATGGTTGAAGTTTTTTTCGAATGACCTGGTTAAAAAATTTCAAATATTTTATGATAACTGTAAACCAACTTTTGGGCCACTCTATATATATATATATATATATATATATATATATATATATATATATATATATATATATATATATATATATATATATATATATTATCTAACTACCAGATTCAAAACAAACAGTCGTTTAGCATTACTGCCAAGTGAATTAGAGAAAAGCGGTAGTTGGAAAAATAAAATGCGAGAGGTTTTAGAATATTTAAGTAAATACATTGTTCGATACAACCTGCTTATCTTTCAAACGAAACGATAGAGACATTTGGATTTTGGTATTTTAAGTTCGACATTTATTTGGTAATAAAATACAATCGGACTGGATTTTTGCAAATAAATTGCTTATGATTACGAAAATATGACAAAAATGAAATCTGGCAAGAGACTGATAGAAATGAGTCATTGTTTTCAGGTTTTCGATGACGATTGTCCAAATGATGACATTGACTAAACTGATTATCGTATGAGCGATGGAGTGGGAAGGAACGATTCAAATGAGTAAAAAATTTAGACATTGAATCCTGGTCTAAGATCTGTCTGGGATTTCTATGCTGGCTACGGCGGGATGATTGGCCCTTACGAAATAACATATATATTAACCGAATTAGATATGCTCTTTGTTGAATTCCTAGACATATATGTAACCATGACAAAAAAAACAATAAGAGAGAAAGTGTGTCTGTAAACGTGTAATACAATAAATAAATAAAATCTACATCATTCACATTCTTATAAAAATACAAATGCATTATATATATATATATATATATATATATATATATATACTTATGCACACTGTATTACAAATAACAGAATTCGTCTGTTTAATTATACCTTTCTATTTTTCCAATTTTTCTGATGGTCTTTTTTGTATTAAAATCAAAAAAAAAGTTCCATAAATTACACATGTTTCAGGAACGTTTCAGATTCTTCGTCGAATCATGCTCAGGTGCGAAAAGCAAATGAACAAAAAAGCTGGAGAAAGAAGAGAATTTTAAAAAGACGGTTGAGAAACGCGCAGAGAACGTTTTTCCAGGGAGTTCTTGCCGAATTTAAATTCAGAAACGCTGGTTGGTATCACAGAACTAAATCGCATCATGTTAAACATGTTAAAATCTCACTACTGGTTTCATATGTGATGTTGTAAATGTTAGGTTGTTGTGTTTTTATGTAGATAGCTTCGAGTATTTTTAATTTTTTAAATTGGTTTCTGAATGTATAAATTAAGTGTTATTCACTAGAATTTGTCTTAAATCCTCTGATTTAAGACAAATTCTAGTGAATAACACTAAATTTATACATTCAGAAACCAAGAAATTAAGTTATGTTTTTGTAGATGTGGGTAAATTGAGCTAGGATTTACAAGATGCATGGTGTTGCAATATCTGTAAAATCAAAACAATAGCGTTTTAGTCATTGGTTAAAGTACATTAAAACGTACATATTTTCTATTATAGTTACTTTAAAAATCCTACTTGTCGATTTATTCATACAAAGTTATATTAAAAAGAAATCAATTCTGAGACATTATTGTAATTTAATTGTTCATATGTATTTTGCGAGTTTTAAATACAGTTCTAGGTAGGTGTACACATTCATCAGAATATATGTCTCAATTATATAGTATGCTATTAAAAATGTGTCTTAATTGCAAATTCTTCTAATCAGGGTTGTACAAATTTATAGTTTTAGCGGTATTTCGATATTAAGTAGTTATTCCTCAAGCTTGAACACATATTAGTTGTTTGACTTTGATTAGCAACTCGAGATTATGGTCACCACCACTATAACACTCATACATTATTTACTATTTCGGTTGCAGTATGCTGGCCGTGATGGGTTGATGGTCGGCATTTTATCATTGTTGGATGTTTTCAAAGTGTTTGGTTTGCTAGGGATTAGTTCGTTCTTTTTTGTTAAATATATTTTGTAAAAGTCACTAAACTTTGGAGTCTCACTTAATTCAATCTCTCTATACCAGTGTTGTAATAATAAAAAAAACAACCTTTAACCCCTTTTTTCTATGTCGACTTTCCCATAGAGTACTCTATATTCAATATCACTGTACTGGACATTTATCTTTGCTTCGGACCGTAGTAATTGTTTACAAAGGTTTGTCTCGCCTGTATAGTAACCTCTATGAAAATAAACCTTTCATTTTTTTATCATAATATCGCGTTGGCTATTCCTTTTCTACCTGAATTACAACCTTGTTAATTGTACTCCTTTCGAATGATTAAATAGTATCGACGAGAATTAAAAGGTTACAATAATACGTGCCTGTTTACTGGTTAAACGTAGATAGAAACACATAAACAGGCACCCTAGAGAAATAGAGAGAGAGGGGGGAGAGTAACGCCGGAAATATTCTTCATAGGATAAAGTGACCGTCATTATTTCTTATTTTTTTATTTTTAGCTATTTTATTAAACCTATCATACTTTTTCTAAATAAATACGGATCACTCTCTACAACTCACGCCGTCTTCTTTTTATTGATTGGCTATAATCCTATTCTTAAATAACCGAATATGATTTAAAAACTTTAACAAACCAGCATTGAAGTTATAACACGGTGTTTAATAGTAATCGATTCAGTAATAACAATTGTTACAACGAACTATTATGTTTTCCGTTCAGAACCGCTTCATTTCTTTCTCTCTCTCTTTTATTTCGTACATCACATGTCTCTCTCGTAACCTTTCTTTATTTTACTTACGTCCTGTTTTTCATCCTCATGTTTTTCCGGGTGGTGGTGGTGGTGGTGGTGGTGGTTAACAAGTTACACTATACTTTTCTAAATCACATTCTGTTATTCCGGAATAGAACAGAAAGAAAACAATACATTATAATTGACACATAGCGACGAATATTTTTCTTTAATTTCTTTAGGATTGAGGCCTATCTACGCGTATAACACAATATCATAATCAACCCGAATCTACCTTAGTTATTTTTTGTCGGAATTTTAGAAATTTGGTGCAGATTACTCGTCATATAAAATACAATTTATTTGCAATCCTCTATATTCGATATCATTATTCTGATGTTTACTTTTTAGTACGTTTATTTACTTCATCTGTGGGAAGTTAGACACAGGGGCAAGTCGGACTTTCCCATAGGGGCGCGTCGTGCGATTAACTTTAAACTAACAGAAAGAAGGTAACGCCTAAAAGAGTTAAACCCTAGTACTTAACAGAAACATACCTCAGGTCGACGGCAACAAAGCGGCTGTCGAACCATCCCTTATAACTACCACTCACCCTTAGTCCATTTGGCAAATAACAACCTCCAATAAAAATGAAAACAAAAATTTGCAAAAATTACTTGCTAAAACTGCATTAGGAGAATTTTATCACCAATTTCATAAAATAAATTAGTATTACTGACATTAATTGTTTTAGAGCGAGTACATTTGGGATATTAGTCTGAACGAGTTTTCGCTTCACCTATCAACTTATGCCCTAGTTTCGTTAAAACAATTAATACTTACTTGAAGTTATGCGATTTCTAAGAACACTGTTTTAGATTTTATTTGTTTCTCATAAAACATACTGTCCCTTTTAACCTACCATAGACTCTAGTGCTCTGTGGCAATAAAAATGAATAAAAACGCAAAAATAAAAAAGATAACTTATTAGCTAAATAACCTGTATTAATACAATGTAATTCACACATTTCATGAAATTAATTTTTATTACCGACATAAATTGTTTGCAAGCAAATGCACTTGAAATATCTCCCCAAAACATTGTTTTCGTTAACTACCCATTTGTAAACTTATTTCCGTTAAAACAATTCATATCTAATAGAAGTTATGCGCCTTTTAAGTTCGCATAAGTATCGATTCTTTGAAATATAACCTTCTTTGTTTACGTTTCTAACTGACTAAACAAAAATAACTACTTAGCCCGGATCGGCATTTACGCGCCTCAAAAGCTTATAACTTCAAGTAAATATTAATGTTTAACGCAAATATGTCACAAATGCGTAGGTAAAGCTATTTTTTCTATAATTCCACAAGTGCATTTCCTATGAATTAATTCATGATGGTAATAGGAATGATAATGCAGAAATAAATTATCATTTGAACAATAGAACAAATAAACATCAGCACACTTCACACAACAAATTACTAAGATTAGGGGTGGGGCGTAATGGGTGAACATTTCAGATTCATGCGAGTAGTATTTTTCTGTGTTCATTTATACATAAATAACACAAAACAATCAAACATTTTGAAAAATTTTCAAAATTCAGAAGGTGCAGGCCACTAGTTTTTGGCTATGTTACATTCATGAACACCCTTTTACAACCTGAAAATGGTCCTCAATTAAAGTACTATATCAGATTTAACCATCTATATCCATTCATAGCTTTTGAGGATGTTTTAAGGCCTGCAATGTCGCATGAAACCACTTTTTCACTGAAAAATGATGGATTTTTAGTCCCGTGGAGCCCTAACGGCTTTTTTTCTGAATTTTGCAAAATTTTTCCAAATGTTTGATTGTTTAGTGTTATTTATGTATAAATGAATACAAAAAAATACTACTCGCATGAATCTGAAATTTTCACCCATTACGTCCCACCCCTACTAAGATGGATTATTTGCCGCTGATTGCAAAGTCGAAACTAACCGCTAAAATCTTCACGCCATTATTTTGGCTATTTTATCTGCCTATTTGTGCTATTTTATTTGCCTATTTATACTATTTTATTTGCCTATGTGTACTATATTATTTGTCTATTTGTGCTATTTTATTTGCCTATTTGTGTTATTTTATTTGCTTATTTTTGCCATTTTCTGTGCCTGTTTGTGCTATTTTCTTCGCCTATTTGTGCTATGTTATTTGCCTATTTGTGCTGTTTTATTTGCTTATTTTTGCTATTTTCTTTGCCTATTTATGCTATATTATTTGCCTATTTGTGCTGTTTTATTTGCTTATTTTTGCTATTTTCTTTGCTTATTTGTTCTATTTTATTTGCCTATTTTTGCTATTTTCTTTGCGTCCTTTCATCCATTGCTTCTTCCTCTTTTTGTTTTGATTTTTTTGAAATCTTTTTTCTCTTCCCAATTTTGTATAAATTGCTGAGTTTTTACCAATAAAGTTATTTTTCAAACGAATATGGTCGCATCCAACGGCCGAAATATCTTGGCCCAACTACAATGACCTGTGTGTGTACTTATTTCTGATAGAATGTAACTCTCGCTTTTCCATAACAAATTTTACATTTTGTCTTGAACTCTGATGTCAGAATTACTTCTGCATATATATATATATATATATATATATATATATATATATATATATATATATGTATATGTATATATGTATATATATATATGTATATGTGTATATATGTATGTATACATATGTATATATTTATGTATTTATATATGTATGTATATATATATGTATGTATGTATACACATATATGTATGTATATACATATATGTATGAATGTATACACATATATATATGTATGTATGTATATATATATGTATGTATATATATATGTATATATATGTATATATATATGTATATATACGTATATGTATATATATATAACCAAATAATTAACAAAAACTTTAGAGAGATTAGGAAAAATTGAGACAAATTCAGATGATTATATATTCAGCAATATTGTAGGTAACCAATCAGCTCAAAGTTTGAACTCCTGATATACAAGTGCAATTATATTTTAATTTCGAAATATACAAGTGTATGAGATATACAGGGTGTTTAAAAAGTCTTGGGAACATTACAAATGCGTATATCTCATGAACTATTCCAGGTAGAAAAATGAAACTGGTGCCATTTAAAAGCTTGCTTAATCAAGTTTTTGGTCATACTAATGATTTTCGTGTTATCTTTCCCGGTGCAGTAATGGCGTTCTCTAAACAAGACAAGGCATTTTGCGTCCTCCAATTTGCAAAGACTGAATCGTGGACATGTTTTCAGCGTGCATTTCGCAGGAAATTTAAAAAAGAAGCCCCTGAAAGGAAATCCATTGTCAGATGGCATGCTAAATTTGTGAAAGATGGGTGTTTGTGCCCAAGTAAGCGAACAGGTCGCCCTTCAACTTCAGAAGATGCAGTTGAGCAACTTCGGACAGCCTTTCAGCGGAGCCCCCGTAAATCAGTGAGAAAAGCCAGCAGGGAACTTCAGCTTGCTCCAGCAACTGTCTGGCGTGTCTTAAGGAAACGACTGCAAATGGTACCTTACAAGCTCAAGTTGGTCCAAAAGTTGAAGGACACTGATAAGCCACTTCGCCGTGACTTTTGCATTGCAATGCAAGAGAAGTTGGAAGATAACGGCTTTGATGACCGGCTTGTTTTTAGCGATGAGGCGACCTTTCCATCTGAATGGCAAAGTTAACAAGCATAACACTCGCATATAAGGTACTGAGAATCCTCATGAACTTCTTGAGCACGAGCGAGATTCACCAAAAGTGAACGTGTTTTGTACAATTTCCAAGAAAGGTGTCTATGGACCGTTCTTCTTTGAAGAGGCAACTATCACTGGTGAATCCTATCTCAACATGCTGGAAGACTGGTTAATGGCTCAGTTGGAACAAGCAGAATCTGATGACTTCATTTTTCAACAAGATGGTGCACCACCACACTGGAGTCTTAGAGTAAGGCAGTTTCTTAACACAAGGCTGCCTGGTAGATGGATTGGGAGATCTGGGCGAGGTGATGACGTTCTCATGCCCTGGCCTCCTAGGTCTCCAGATCTTACCCCGTGTGACTTTTTCCTTTGGGGCTTTGTCAAGCAACAAGTCTATGTGTCGCCCCTTCCAAGAGATATTGACGAACTAAAGGCTCGAGTAACGGCAGTTGTGGGAACCATTGACGTCAAGATGCTGGAACGCGTTTGGCAGGAAATGGACGATCGACTAGATGTCTACCGTGTGACGAATGGTGCTCATATTGAGCAACTTTGAAGATTCTCCACAAAACTTGAAACTTTAACCTTTCCAACGGTACCAATTTCATTTTTCAACTCCTAATAGTTTTTGAGTTATTAAAAATCGTTATGTTCCCATGACTTTTGAAACACCCTGTACATTATATCATTTCAAAAAAATCAACAGAAACAACAGTAAAGCATTGTTTACTAAGTCACAATATTTGCCATGGAAAGCATAAATAAGAAGTACCACGAGACTATAACATCCATAGATAAAAAACGGATATTAATACAAAAAACACCGAATAAAAATGTTTCATTACTTGAAACTCAACGAAAGCAGACGCTTGCCAATAATCGGATGAATAATAGTCCGACAGCCCAGTAGATTTAGAAATTAAAACGCTCGTGTAGATCATATCTGAATGAGCATTAAAAATCCCCAAAACCTATTAAACTATAGAAGTAAAATAGCAAACAACTGTATGCACGGAATACCCTTTACTTTAGAATAATAATTCATAATTAGATAAAATGAAATAAATAACAACTGAATTAAAGAAATGCGTAAAATAGCAACAAATAACAAAAATAAAAATAGAAATATTCCAAGTACGCACGTGTTTAACTAAGGTTTCTTATTTATTCGCCAACTTCACAAAAAGTATTTGTCACTCCTATATAAAACTAAAAAAATGAAGATATCACATAAACGTCAGCTGAATCTGTGTTCAAGACAAACCCTGCTATTGGCTTGTGAAAACAGTAATCTGTAGGAATTTTAGAGATTTGAAACACCCAATATTTGAGAAAGAGGTCTTCCTCGAAATATATTATAGAACCCGGTAACACACATTACATCACAGTGTTTAAGTCTAGCCTAATAAAGTAAGATTTTCTATGCATAAAAAATAATATATTTTTTAAATTTACATATAAAAATCTTCACTTGTTTTTGTTTTGCTTCTCAACGCCGACATATTCCATTTCTTGCATTGTGATAGCCTTCTAATACTCCTCTATATACGTATTACTCACAATGAATAAAGCAAACTACCTATCCTTATATATATATATATATATATATATATATATATATATATATATATATATATATATATGGTAGTTTAGATTGTTTGAAGCATTGTGCGTATTTTTTATACAGACACTTTATAAAAGACTATTAGCAATACGGACATATGACGGGTAGGTAAAAGGGCGGGGCGGGGGAACGTTACAGCCGCCATTGTCGTACGCTACAAATTGAATAAAATGGGGACACATGATAACGGAACTATTTCCCCGAAATATGGGTTCTAAACTTACATTTTTAATGAACAGAGTGGCACTGAAAGCAAATAAAAATCATTAAAAAGATTTTTTTTTAATAAATATGTTTTTTTGCTGACTAATATGTTGCCACTTACAATGCCCGGGTGCCACTCGAGGATAAGGGTCAAATAGATTTTCAGTTGGACGATGGTCACCGCCCCGAGAAGATTGGAAACAATTGGTGAAATAGACAGATCATTACTTAAGTAGAAATTTATTATCAAAGAGGGAGACTCAACAAGTATAATTTTACATTAGACTTGAAAATGATCATGTTGTAGTGGGTCGTGAAGTAGCCTTGTGGAATTTCATTCCACAGATAGAATGTTCTACGAAAGAAACTTCTTTTATGGAAGTACTGCTTGGTGTTTAGAAAGAGAGTGGAAAAAAGTTCATTGCTGTGGTTCAAGCTATGCGAATCTTGCTGTGTATGCGTTTCTCGGAAGGGATAGTTATTGAAACTCTGTGTAACACCTTCCATAAACATAACGATACTAGAGAGAGAGAGAGAGAGAGAGAGAGAGAGAGAGAGAGAGGGGGAGAGAGAGAGTAAGAGAGAGAGGGGGGGGTAATCAACATTTTTCTGTGCGAAAGAGGCTGTAAGGAAGAGAAAAGGTCACCAACCACTAGATCGCGAAGTCGGTTTTGTACTCTGCCAAGACCAGAAATAATTAATGAATTAATATTTAATTTATCTTTTAAAAGATGAAATATGTTAAAATCCAGCCTCGGAATCAGTAACAATATGCTCGAAGTTCGCTGATTGAATTAAAAAACGAAATAGTTTATATTCATTAGAAATTTCTGTATTCTTTAAGAAAATTTTAAAAAATATTTATATGGTTGAGATGAAAATAAAATAACAATAACATCTCTTGGCGTACTGAATTTTCATTCAAAGAAAAAACTTGAATTTCTTTATCTAATTAATTTGGTTATTTCTATTTAAAATTTAATTAATTTAACTTTGTTTTCTATTCTTTATCCATTTGTTCTAACTATTGTTATATTATCTTAGTTTCGATTAAATGATTTCAAGTAGTGAAAAGGAATTAAATTGCGTAACCAGCTCGTTCTAAATGCGCACATACATTTCTATAAGTTCGTCGGTCTGCCTGACATGAATAATTGTTCTTGTTTTATTTTCGTTAAGTATGGAATTTAACAAGCTGAGATACAAGAAAATTAGATCAAAATTGAACGGACTGTCGGACATCGAAGCTTGTAAAGATGTGCGAACGCATCTAAAAATCGTCATTAAAACTTAAACGTTAAGATTAATCATTATGTAATTTCTAACGTAAGCGTAACAGACAGACAAAAACGCAATTTCAATGTTAAGCTCGAGAGGCACCTACCAAAAAATGTTACTTCAACCTTAATCGTGACAAACCGAGGCACAAGCTATTTAATGCTTTATTTCTTTTTATTGTTAACTTCTCAGTCTATTTAGATGTAATAGTTTACAAAAGAAGAATTTCATTTTTGGTAAATATGCTGAAGCTGCAGGGATACAATTTAAGCAAATATTTAAACAAAATCAATTCAAGTGAGTCATTTTTGCACATAAACATTATAAATTATAATAATGAATAGATGAAAATTAAATTAATAAAAAATGATTGTAATAATAATAATAATAATAATAATAATAATAATCCTCTCTTTTTTTTTTTAGTGTATTTTACTAAAAGCACTACAACCAAGAATACAAGCAGAAAAGTGGAGGGGAACCTATCGTTTCCTTGCACCTGCTATTATGGAGCGGCTAAGAATACTTATACTATGTCCTTATATAATATATATATATATATATATATATATATATATATATATAATAACAATAATTTTTTTTTTTTTTTTTTTGTGTGTGGTAGTGCACAATATCACTCATTAAAATGAATGTGACAATCACTATCCCTGTGACAGGACCACAGGCAAAACAAGCCTGGGCCTGGTGTGGCCACACACACCAAAAATATGAATAATGCACAATAATATAAATACAAGCCGTGGGACTCAGGAGAAAGACCTGAGTGTCATGATGGGCAGGTGCTCCCTCGTTAGCCAACATGGGGGACCCGGTCCGCATCCTGCGAATGTTGGCCCTTCTCATTTCAGAAACAAGACAACGGACAAGAACCAGGTAAGTAACCTCTCTGATTCCAGGTACGACAAGGACACAGACCAAAGACAGGAAAACCAGAGCGAAAACAACAAACTGAAAGGATATAGAAAGAAATGGACCACGAAAGAGAACAGACTGGTGATGGAGTGCTATTATAAAAGCCGCTACCCTACAGAAAGAGGCTACCGAAAACGAATGAAACATCTATGGGACATTGCTAGTGACTACCATACAACGGAACAAAGGATAGCAGATCAAGCAAGACAGATCCTCAAGCGAGGATGGTTCTCGGAGATGGAACTGACGGAAATCAGACAGAAGGCTAATGGCGAAACGGAGCAAGAAACACCACCAAAGGAGAGACCACAGAAAGAGGACGAGCAAAACATACACACTGAAACTGAAGAGATTGAAGACTACGGAATCACAGAACCAGGGGAGATAGAAGACTGCAGAACCACAGAACCTGCTGAGATAGAACTCAACGAAAAAGAAGCAAGTGAAATAGAGAACATTAGACGATACATGTTAGAAAACAAAACAAAACTCCCATCTCTCAGGAATGAAGTAGCGAAGAAGTTACAAGCAGAAACAGAAAGAGTAAACAGACTCCTCACACACATCCCAACAGAAACTATTACAGACCTAAACAACCTGATATATGCTGGGGCAAAATTGGTAAGTATGAAACTAAGAAACGAAGAGAATGGACAAAAGAGAGGACCGACAAAACCTGGATGGGAAATCAGACTGGAAACCCAGATCACCAAACTTCGGAAAGAAGCTAAAACCGTGAACAGAAGGAAGGAGGACATGAAACGATTAAGAAGCAAAAATCAGAAACGCAAGGAAAAACTAAATGAGAAACATGAAGAAATAAAACAAAGGATAGCAGCAATAGAAGGAAGACTGAGACGATACAGGTACAAATCAGAACAGAGCAAACAGAACAGGACCTTTGAAAACAATGAAAGCCAGTTCTACAAAAACGTAAATGGAGAAAAAACAACAACAGAGTTACCGAACCCAACAGAAACAAAACAATTCTGGAGCAAGATATGGGAAGTACCAAAAAAGCACAACAAGAATGCCCAATGGTTGAAAAACATGAGAGATGAACTGCAGGAAATCGAAGAAGGAACCGAAACAGAAATCAACAAAGAAACAATCAAGAAAACCCTAAAAAAAATGGCAAACTGGAGAGCACCAGGCCACGATGGAATACATGCATACTGGTTTAAAAAAATCACGACCCTGCATGAAAGAATAGCGCAGAAACTGAGCGGATGTATCCATAAAACAGACGTACCAGAATGGATGACGGAAGGAAGAACAACACTAATACAAAAAGACCCCAAAAAGGGAACGACCCCCGGCAACTACAGACCGATAACATGTCTACCAATAATGTGGAAAATTCTCACAGCACAACTGAGAGAACAAATCTACCAATCCCTGGACAATCGTGGACTGCTCCCCGAGGAACAAAAGGGATGCCGGAAAGGACAAAGAGGGGCACATGATCTACTATACATTGATCAAAAGACCCTGAAGGAGGTGAAGAGAAGACAAAAGAACATAACCATGGCATGGATTGACTACAAGAAAGCCTACGACAGAATCCCCCAAACATGGATAATTGAATGCTTAAAGATATACAAGATACCAGACAGGATTATTAATCTCATCCACAAAGTGATGGAAACATGGAGACTAAAACTGACAGCCGGAGGACAATACCTGTCTGAGATAAAAATACAGAGAGGCATTTTTCAAGGAGACTCCCTATCACCACTACTGTTTATAATAGCCATGATGCCACTCAACTACATACTCAGAAAGTGTGATGCCGAATACAGGTTTACGGATACAGAACAAAGAATAAACCACTTGATGTACATGGATGACCTTAAACTGTTTGCAAAAAACAAAAAAGAACTGGAAAAGCTGATAAACACAACCAGGATATTCAGCCAGGATATCCAAATGGAGTTTGGAATAGAAAAATGTGCACTGCTAGAGATCAAAAAAGGAAAACTGGAGACGACAGAAGGTATAGAACTCCCCAACCAAGAGGAGATGAGGGCGCTAGGAGAACAAGATAGCTACAAATACCTGGGAGTTCTGGAAGCAGACACAATCAAATATACAGAAATGAAAGAGAAGATTGGAAAAGAATATCTACGAAGAACAAGGAAACTCTTAGAAACTAAACTATATAGCAGAAACCTAGTAAAAGGGATAAACACATGGGCTGTATCACTAATAAGATACTCTGGACCATTCATAGGCTGGACCAAAGAAGAACTCAGGCACCTTGACCAAAGAACAAGAAAACTAATGACTATGCACAATGCTTTGCACCCAAAAGACGACACGGACAGACTCTACGTGAGAAGAAATGAAGGAGGTAGAGGACTGGTAAGTATAGAAGACTGTGTGGAAAACACCAAAAAAGAGCTGGAGAAATATGTAACCCAGAACACGGAAAGACTGATCACCACAGCAAGACACACCAGCCCAACAAACAACCCCGGAAGCACTGAACCCAGAAACAAAAAGACAAGAAAGGAAAAGTGGGAAGAAAAACAACTACATGGACGCTTTATAAGACTCACAAGCGATGAAGCCAATGAAAACAGCTGGGCATGGCTAAGAAAAGGAAACCTGAACAGAGAAACGGAATCTCTGCTGACGGCCGCACAGAACAATGCGATTAGGACAAACTTTATTAAAGCAAAGATAGATAAAACCCAGGAAAACAGCAAATGCAGATTGTGTGGACAAAGAGACGAAACGATAAATCATATAATAAGTGAATGCAGCAAGCTAGCACAAAGGGAATACAAGAACAGACATGACAGCATGGGGAAAGAAGTACACCGGGAAATGTGCAAACAACTGAATTTCGAATATGCAAGAAAACGGTACAAACACAAACCAGAAACTGTACTAGAAAACGAAAAACACAAAATCATATGGGATATGAATGTACAAACAGACAAACCCATAACAGCAAGGAGACCGGATATGATAATAATCAACAAGAAAGAAAAATCCTGCAAAATCGTGGACTTCGCCGTTCCAGCAGACCACAGAGTGAAGATCAAAGAGACGGAAAAGAGAAGCAAATATACTGAACTTGCCAGAGAATTGAAAGGAATATGGAACATGAAGAAAGTCAGTATAACACCAATAATCATAGGAGCACTAGGAACAGTCCCCAAAAACATGGAGAAAAGACTAGGAGAAATAGGAATCAAAGGGATAACTGAGACCATACAAAGGACAGTAATGATCAAAACAGCTACAATCCTGAGAAATGTCCTCGAATGCGGAAACCAACCCACATAAGCAACGAATGGAGAACAAACACACGGAAGCACAAAACAGAACCGGGCGCAAAATACAACCGCACGAGAGAGGCGCAAGCATAGGCTGACGCCACGAAAATTATAGACAGAGGGTCGAGGAGGGAAAGCGCAAAACCAGACCTCCACTGGAAGAGCGCGGACAGCTCTGGGACCTTGGGAAGGCTTGTTGCTACTCGGGCCCCAGAGGGGACCAATGGCCCTTATCAGCGGGAAATCGTTGGTAGGTGGCTGTTGCGATCACCGCAAGGTCATCAGCGGTGATGAACGAAAAGAGGTGGAGCATACTGGAGGCCTGAGGAGACTTGTTGTCACTCAGACTCCAGGTAATACCACAGGTTGTCGGCAGTGGGTGACCACTGACGATGACCAGTGTGATAACTCCTAGTGAGTAAATAATAATAATAATAATAATAATAACGAGAAGAAGAAGAAGAAGAAGAAGAAGAAGAATACTAATAAAATAATAATCATTAAGATTGAAGTATAGAAAGTAACATTTGGGAAAATATGCAACATTAAAATAAAGGTAAGTTGCCCTCTGAAAAATAATTGTCCAGCAAAAAGCATAATTAACCAAGTTACAAGATATGTTACTCGAGTAACAAAATGGTCTACAATGACGACCCGGATTGAATTTATTAAATGATCCTATAATTACAAATAACAATTTCTGTTAATTTATGATAGTGAACTTTACTAATCTACATACTCTTGCCCTCTTTTTGATAACTTTGCAGTTAGAAATGTCCACAATAAAAAAAAACACAGTCGAGTTTCAATTCCAAAACAAGGCGCTCGCTTGTCTAGACACACCGAATCGAAACAGATTGTATGTCGATTACTATATAAATGTGAAAATGATATTTTTGGCTTTTAATTCAATAAGAATTGAAAACCTGATTTTGAAGATGTCCAGCTGTTTTTTTTCCGACGATCACTTTTTCTATACTATTTTCCTCTAAATCGTGGATGGGGCCATTGTGATAATAATAATAATGATAATAATAATAATAATAATAATAATAATAATAATAATAATAATAATAATAATAATAATAATGATGATAATACACACCCACATATATATATATATATATATATATATATATATATATATATATATATATATATATATATATATATGTGTGTGTGTGTGTGTGTGTGTGTGTTCTTTTCAACTAAAACTGATGAGGACGACGTTTGTGCTTGAACAATCACGTGATGACTCGCCCATGCTGGGAACAAATAGATGGCCGTTTTACCAGAAGTTCAAAACGAGGCCAGTCAGAATCAGCATTCATTGTTAAATGTGGAAAAAAATATTTCATTTGGATGTTCTTTTTGTGAACAAAAAAAATGTAAAAGAAACACGAAAAACGCAGTAAGAAAATCTGAATGAGCCAAAGAATAACCGAATAAAACAAAAAAAAATACAAACAAGAATAATCCAAATGTAATCATAAAAATGCTGATGAAAGCGATATGACTGGTTTTATTATTGGGTCAAAATCAACAATAAACAAGAACATTTATCCCTTAAGATACACCCATTAAATTTGCTCGGATAGTGATTGAAAATGTAAGCGTGACATACGGAAAGAGCCTCTGATAAAAATACAGGCACGCATAAAAAATATTATTTGAAAAAGTGAATGCGAAGTATAACTTAAGCGTGACCGACGAAAGAAAATGTATATATCAAGCTTAAGAAAATTCGATATAAAATGTAAGTTTGATAGACGAAAGTGTGACAAACCAAAGAAAATGGTATATTGAACCTAAGTGTGACAGACCAAAGAAAATGGTATATTGAACCTAAGTGTAACAAACCAAAGAAAATAGTATATTGAACCTAAGTGTGACAAACCAAAGAAAATGGTTTATTGAACCTAAGTGTGACAAACCAAAGAAAATGGTCTATTGAACCTAAGTGTGACACACCAAAGAAAATGGTCTATTGAACCTGACTGTGACAAACCAAAGAAAATGGTCTATTTGACCTAAGTGTGACAAACCAAAGAAAATGATATATTGAACCTAAGTATAACAGACCAAAGAAAATTCTATATTGAACCTAAGTGTAACAAACCAAAGAAAATGGTTTATTGAACCTAAGTGTGACAAACCAAAGAAAATGGTCTATTGAACCTAAGTGTGACACACCAAAGAAAATGGTCTATTGAACCTGAGTGTGACAAACCAAAGAAAATGGTCTATTTGACCTAAGTGTGACAAACCAAAGAAAATTCTATATTGAACCTAAGTGTAACAAACCAAAGAAAATGGTCTATTGAACATAGTGTGACAGACTAAAGAAAATGTTATATAAAGCTTCAGCATAACAGACGAAAGAAAATGCTCTATCAGACAAAACCAAATGTTGTTTCAAACTTAAGCGTGACATACCAAAAATACAACTATATGAAACTAAGGCTTGACTGACGAAGGAAATGATATATGAAATATAAGCCTGAAAGGCCACAGAACAAATTCTCCTTAACTTAAACCTGACAAACCAACATAAATGCTCTATCAAACTTAACTTTGACGGACCCAAAATAATTCTATATTAAACTTAAGCGTAACAAACTTAAGACAATGCTGCATAAAACTAAACTTTGACAGACCAAAGAAAATGCTATATCAAATTTAAGAGTAAAAATTAACAGACTGAAGGAAACTTTTCTGGAGATGCGTAGATGG
Organism: Sepiola atlantica; assembly: GCA_963556195.1. Classification (NCBI taxonomy): domain Eukaryota; kingdom Metazoa; phylum Mollusca; class Cephalopoda; order Sepiida; family Sepiolidae; genus Sepiola; species Sepiola atlantica. Next base: position 42,609,222 of record OY744515.1, read on the forward strand.
ATTATATTTTCAAGCACATATTTAAGATGTTATGTTGGTTGGTTGGTTGATATGTCACGTTTAAGATTGAAATTGCATCCTAGGTTGGCACGCGTAGCAGTGAAAATGTTACTGTGACAGGCAAAGGAAAATGTTATAAAAAAACCTAAGCGTGACCGACCAACAGAGAGATTGTTTCGGGCATATGCCATGAGATTCCTCTATTCCCTCTGTGCGTTAATCGAGGGAAATACTATTTTAAACTAAAGCGTGACCGACCGATGGGCAGACAAGAAACGATGTAGAAGGAAGAGAAATCTCCACAATGATGTGGTGTATGGTTTGTACGCAGTTTTCCTTTCTTCTAGATGTGTTAATGAAATTGTAGACAATTATAAAATGTATTTCACTCGATTGTAACGACGCGGTTCAGTTGTTGCCTTTAAATATGTCAATTTCAGGTCAGACTCAAGGTGTTCTTCAAAACTATTAATCATTCACTACTGTTCCACAGATTTATCACGAAAAGCTATTCTTCACATGGGTATCATTTCTTTAAAAAAACATGATATCCTTTATTATTACTCTTCTTCTTTTTTTCTTCTTTTCTTTTTTTTTCTTCTTCTTCTTATTTTACTTCTTTTTTTTCTACTTCTTTATCTTCGTTGTCTTCTTCGTCTTGGTCATCTTTTTAGTTTCTTTTATCATCGTTGTCTTATCGATGTATAATACTTAACTTGAAATTCGCACCAGTCGTTACCAGCGATTCCTCAGTGAGGGAAACCGGTTGATTTCCCAAGAATCTAAGTGATAGCAAGTCTCCCCAGATTTCCAGTATTCTCGTTCGATTGTATTCTCACTGTAACCAATCTGTTTCCGGCTGAACCTCAGTGATTTATCGCGGATATCGGCCGATGTTTTTTCCTAGAATATGAGTAACATGAACCCCCATCAAATTGCAGTACTCTCAGTCCTCTTCGACTTAATGTATGGATGATGTTATATCTCCTGTTTCTTTCTATCCTCTCATACCTATCGTTGCCAGTTTCGTGTTACCATCCAATTTTAGTCCAACTACGATTTCGTCGGCTACTTAAGGGTCAAGTTATAGTGTTTTATATATATATATATATATATATATATATATATATATATATATATATATATAGTAAGCTAGGCACATATATTTATGGCAATTAAGCTACACAGAGACTCCCGCGTTTAATTCCCAGGAGGAATCTGCATGTTAGCCTGAAGATCCACCCGGAAAATCAACGCGGGAGCCTCTGTGTAGTTTAATTGCCATAAATATATTTTCATAGTTTACTACCTAGCTCTACTTACGTACCGAGCACTGTTGAAGTAAATACTGAAAATTGATACATAAAAAAATGATATAATAAAACAAACCATGGTTATTGGAATATAATTTTAAAAAACTGTTCTATATTTTGCTTTGTTATCAATAATTGACAAACATAGAGCTGAATCTTCAAGGGAGACTACAAAGTAAAAGGATCTGATGATATATGATAGTACATATATTGTCTTTAATAATTAATTATATATATATATATATATATATATATAGTTATAAATTCTTTTTTTAATCTATAGATAAGCTTGTTTCGTTTTTATATGACTCATCACAATAGACAACCTACAAACGGGTCCGCACCTACAGCCCCGGGGCTTGCAACAAAACATTGTTAATCCCTTAACCAACAGGTCAGCTACGCGTTGAGACGTGTAAATACGGTTTTACTAAAAACTGGTATCGGTAATAACATCTGAAGTATTAAACCAGAGTGGGAGAACTATAGTGTTACTGATAGGCCGATATAATTAGTTTGTCCAAACATAGGTGTCCTCCCTTTATTAAGGGACTTACAAAAATAATAAAATAATTTAATTTGTATGTATTTATGGATAAGCTTGTTTCGTCCTTTTTCTAAAACGTCTCGAGATTTTTACCTCGTACTGTTTTTTAGTGTTTTCAAGGTCTTCCGTTTGCATAAGTTTTAGTAAACGAATAATGATGTGGTTTACTGTTTCGTCTCTTTTTTATAATGTAAATACTTGCTTTGTTCTGGGTCTTGTCTATCATGTTTTCCATTCAAATTCCATTGTTTGATGCAGTTGCCAACAGCGATTCTATTTCTCTTTTCCAGTCTTCTCTTCCCAATAAACTTTACACACAAACACACATACACACATACACACACACACACACACACACATATATATATATATATATATATATATATATATATATATATATATATATATATATATATGTATATGATATTTAAATGTTGAACTAAATAACGATAATTGAATCATCGTTTAATAATAATAATCTATGGTGATAATATATATATATATATATATATATATATATATATATATATATACGACGATTTTCCTCCTCTACCTTCTTCAAGGATAGGAAAATAACAACATGCATCACAGGCTACTAAACTAACTACTATATTATACTTATTCACTCGAGTGTGTTTTAGTTAAGTTGTATGATGGTTCTCCAGCTAACACTTATTATTACTTTTGGCCCACAATCCTGAACCCTTCTCAGGTGGAAGCAAAAATATTCCCCACTAATACTTCACTACTGACACTTCGCACATCGATATCGGGAAGTAATAAACAACGTTTTCTTTTTTTAAAAATTGTTCGTTATTAATTCCTATTTGTCTGCTATTAATTTACTACATAATACAAAACATTACGCACAGATTAAATTGACGCTCCCGCTAATTCCGTTGTTTTTCTGAGAATATCGGATTAGGTTACTTCTACCTATTACGTATCAATTTATACGCATTCCGTTTGTTAGAGAATGCAATTAAGGAACATAGTTGCTTGCCGTATTTCCTCATTCAACATGGGTTTTACAATTTCCTAAGCTACTCGACTTCCTAATTAAGTAAATATACGCTAAGATACTCGACACACTATAAAAAAGTGTATATTTTCTGATTCCCACACCTTTCACACGCATAATATCCACGAATTGGAAACAAACACCGATTTCTAAATATAGAAATGACCCAAAACGTATGACTAGTGGGCCGTACATTAGGTCGCCTAATGTCGGATCGTAATATGAAACGCATGCCAGCTACTGGTTTGCATGAGGTTGAATGACCTATTTCCCCCTATATGTTCTTCTCGATTTCGTGGCCGACACTTAAGCAGCGTAGATCCAAAGCCGAGAGGGTTAGGGTTCGGTCCCAGTCGTCTCACACAACTTGTTTTTACATTGTTAAACTTTGGCCTACAAGAGATGGTGGGGAAAGCGGGATATGGCCGGATTTTTAAAATTCAACGTCATATGTAGTCATTTGAAAATAGGTAAATGTAATATGTAGTACTTTAACTATTATAAATATCATCACTTCTCTTATAACACGCATAGTTCATTGTGTTGGTCTGCTTAATTAAATTTGCGTGTTTCAGAAGGTATACTCTTTTTTTCTTTTTTTCATTTTTCTTTTTACTTTTTTCTTTTAGTCTTTTTACTTTTTTCTTTTTTCTTCTCTCTTTTTTATTTCTTCACAAAACTTAGATTTTATACAAAAATAACAGGGGAGAATTGTTCTTTTTAATTTTAAAATATACTAGTATCATATATATCATAGATGTTTAATCCACAAGTAAAATTCTTAGGAAATACCAGTACCATGGGATAGGCGGGATGACTCCTACAACCGCTCCTCATTATTTCCTTCCTTTCTTTTTTCCACCTTTCACACTTCAACAATTCCAAACCGACAATTATTCTGAACATTAACATTGCCCGATGTGACCTATTTGCGTTCAGTCGAGTGTTGACTAATTTTAATTAATTATTTTCTATTTATGCCGTGCGATGCTGGAGGACGGATATACTGAAAATTGATACATAAAAAAATTATATCCCCTTATAAAATTTTATGTGGATACAATAAATAGTAATATTTAGCTCCTTAAGCAGTTGAGCACTTTTACAAGAATTATTTAATTGCAATAAACATATATTTATAACTTACTACCTAGCTCTACTTACGGATCGAACACTGTTGAAGTAAATACTGAAAATTGATACATAAAAGATTATATCTTCGTATAAAATGTTATGTTGATACATGAAATAGTATATATATATATATATATATATATATATATATATATATATATATATATATATATATATATATATATAGTCTAAAGAAGCTTTGAGTCATTAAAAAAAAAAAATTGTAAAATGCAGTTTAAATTCCCAGACAAACTAACTAAATCCAAGATATTGCAGACTTAACATTCGTTGGAAAATTAATAAATGAAAAAATATCAGTAAAATAAAAAAAAAATAAATAAATAAAAAATAAAAAATATTAATAAAAAAAAGAAAAAAAAGGGGGGTTAATTATCTAAGAGTGAAACAAAAACAGGAGACCTTAAGCGTCTAATATTAACACGAGGATCATCAGCTGTTTACCATGTAACTGTTTCGGAGATTTAAAAACAGGACAGTTATAATATTCATGGCTCTCCAATGGTACTGATTATACGACCATTTCCCCAATAATCAAGTGTCGAAATAATTCAGCTTAAAATATCACTAATATATACATAAAAAAATATATAAAAAATAATAATAATGATAAAATAAAAATAATATATTACCCTTAAGACTACCGTATGATATACTAATTTGCATATCAAATAACATTAATTATTACAATAATAAATATATATATATATATATATATATATATATATATATATATATATATATATATAAATAATAATAATACTATCTAAACACTATATCCAAGAATTATTCTGCAATATGGTAGCTAGCATTAAAATTATATAGGAATCAAAGTTGCATTAAAAATAAATATAAAATATAAAGCTTAAGTACCTTTGGTACCAGAAAAGTAATTAGATAAGAGGAAGGAAACCTAGCCATACAGATCTAAATACCCAATATATATATATATATATATATATATATATATATATATATATATATATATATATATGAGTGTATCTAACTTAGTATGTCTGGTTCTGTATGAATAATTTTTATCAATTTAGCGATTTTGCTTTTTAGTTAAACAATTTATCAAGCCATCCGGGACTACTGTTCATTTGCTAGAGACACTTCCAAAGAAGACCCATATTGGCTCTATATGTGTTTCCATGTTGCACTTGCTCACATCACCGCTTTTATATTTACACTATATTGTCCCCTAAATGAAGGAGCTACTGTTATTGAACAGATATCTTAAAAACTAGGCAAGATCCTGACTTATCATCCTTTTACAAGAATTCATGTATCTCAATGCTTCAAATGTTGAGTGGCTAGTCCACTCTAACAAGACCGATGAGGAAAGAAGCTTCTGCTACGACTTTTCCATTGTATATGAGGTTATTAAAATTGTTGAAAACCCCACACGCGTACCCGCTTCTGATGGGCATTTTGCAAGCTTTCTAACTAGCTATACGTCCATATCTATTAAATCTAAAGTGTTGATGAATAACACACAGGTCTTGAACAGATGTAAGACCTTCATCCTAACTATTATTAATGAAGCTGAGATTCTCTCCTCAGCTTCTGACAAAGCCAACATTTTCGAGAAGAACTTTGTAGCAAATACCACCCTGTGTTATTAGAGACCCCCTAGCTCAAAATCCCCCATGGCCCAACACCCTTAGGCGACATCTGAATAACTGTCTACGATGTCGCTAAACTTATCAAGAACCTTGATGCAAACAAGGAAACTGGTACCGACAACATTTCAGTCAAAGTACTACCAAAACCTGCAACCTAAAATAGCCTTTATTCTTACGAAGCTGTTTTATCGTTGCTTAAATTAGATACACATTCCATCACCTTGGAATACTCGCTGGTTTGTCCAGCATTTAGAAATACGGGAGATCGGTTCTCTGCATCGCAGTACAGACCAATAAGTCTCTTTCAGTCATGAGTAAGTTGTTCGAATCTGTAATAAATCAAGAACATGTTACGCACATACACAGAGACAATCTACTTAATGACAAGCAATATGGATATCGTCTTGCAAAATCTACAGCTGACGTTCTGAATGTAATATTAACCAGGATCAGTGAATCTCTCGACCGGGGCTTTGTTTCTAGAACAGTAGCTCTTGACATATCAAATACCTTCGATAGGGTCTGGCACAAATATTTTCTTCACACACTTGCTAGCTACGGAATATCTGACAATGTCCTCAAAACCATCAAATCCTTTTTTTTTTGTCCGATTGTTGATGAGAAGAAATAGGAAGCTCAGAATATGAACGATGCCATACCTTAAGCATCCATCTTGGGCCTTCTCTCTTCCTGATCTTTATAAATGATCTACCAAATCGTATCCTGATATCATACGTTGATATCTACGCAGATGACACAACTATATATCGCAGCTCTTCATAGATCACTGATTACCAGGACATTTCTTAAATTATGTTCTTCCGATTTGAAGCACGTTTCTTTTCACCATTAACGCCCTCATACTCTTTTCATCCCAGTTGAAATGAATGTATTTCTCTTTGAGGAAGCTTAATTTCTTGATAAGTTCCTAGGACTGACCCTACAGCAGAACTGAAATGGAAGACTTACATCAAATATGTTGCTGAAATCGCTGGCAAAATGCTTGCATCATTATATCGCTCAAGAAAGTATCTAACTCCCGAATCAATCCACTACCTGTATGAGAGATAGATCCGTCTTAAACTAAACTGCTAATATCATATCTTGACAATTTTCGTTCGGAGCACTCTTTTTTGACTTTACAAGGTACAACCCCGACTTCGCAATGAGGGATGATATATTCTCTTTTCTGCTTCTTATTTTTACAGAATAGATGTTGCTAGCCCCCCCTCTTTCTCTCTTTCTCTCTCTTTCTCTTTCTATATCTCTCTTTACTGTATCGATGTGTTCATGATAGGCGCTTGACTTAACCGCAATCTCTGGTACCCCTTGTAAAACATTCATACTAATAACTCGCCTGGCTACAACACCAATAGAGAACTTACCTTTGACTCTCTTCGTACCAAAGACCAAGCGCAACTTCTATAGACAAAGTTTCTTTCCGAGAGCGTCCCGTCTGTGGAAAAATACCACGAATCTGCTTCCCAGCTAACTACAACATTGTTGCTTTCAAATCTAATGTAAATAACTATTTGTTGAGATGTCCTCTTTGATTATAAATTCATCGTGTAATCTTCTGCCCATTCCACGCCCAACACTCAACGCCCAACCGACGATCTCTTTCAGTCTTATTCTCGAGTTGTCCCCGGGTGTTGATAAGCGGTGATCCATTAGTATTTAAAAAGTTCCCAGTCGGATATATATTCCAGTCATACATACAGAATATACAAACGTTAGATTTTGCAGTTTTTTCTCCGGTAAGGATATATATGCAACAGAAGTTTTTTTCAGGGTTTTTTTCTGAGGCGTATTCATCCTCTCACATACAGCGCCTGGTATTGCCAAATGGTTAACTATCTTCGGATATCTTACGAACACCGATGTGTTAACGTTATAATCGTTCAAGTAGCACGCATTACATAGCAAGTATATGTCAAGTACATTATTTTGGCAATGTTAAGAGGGTTACACCAACAGCTTGTCTCGGATGCTGCACGCTAGTGTTTGAGCTCCCGACTGCATCATCTATAACTCGATCTCAGCGTCATCGCGAGGCAACCCTTTTCAACTGATTCTTTTAAGGTGTTCTGGTCCGTTCTTTTATATTTCAATTCTTTCAGAAAATATTAATAAATTGAATAAATATATAATTGATGACAAAAGTTTTTTCATTCTTCGCCTTTGATTTTATGTCTTTTGATTTTCTGTTTTGTGTGTTTACGATTGTTTCAAATTCTAATCAAGCCCGTTTCATATTTGTAGAATGGGTCTCTTTGAAATATAGCGAAACGTAGAAGAGATGGCGAGAAAAAAAACATAAAAAGTTAAATAGAGATGAATAACAAAAGGAGGGACACAAAAAAAGAAAGGAAAAAAGAGATAGAGAGAGAGAGAGAGAGAGAGAGAGAGAGAGAGAGAGAGAGAGAGAGAGAGAGAGGAGTATACGAGAAATAAAAGAAAAAAAAGAAAAAAAGGAATGGACTCTTTCCGTTTTCTAGATTTAAAGTGTATAAAATGTCGGCACTTGGGATATGTTGATCATATGTTTTATTGAAGACTGCAAGACGCTGAATAAGATTTGACTCACTAAAATATAAAGATATTTTTAAATCAAAAAACAAACGCTCATGGCCTAAAATGTCTTAAAAACATGTTTATCTATATACTACTAAAACTCCTGATTGTTTGTTATCTTGCGTATTATATTGTTTGTTAATCATAAAAGGAGAGACGTCATAAAATATGACGTCACAAAGAGCAGCCGTCATACAGATGATGACGTCATCCATCAATTTAGAGTGTGACAGAGAGAAACGGGATAAGAGATTATTTATCTCGACGACCCGTTACCCTTCAAACATTAAGACGATGGAAATCTAGTATTTTATGAAATTTTAGATGGAAATGGATAGTGTCCCTATTTATTTGCCTCCCCACAAGTTAAGCACAAGTTCGTTTTTGTGGAGAGTATACAGTCCACTCAAAAAGGGGTCATCTAGATATAACGAAGATAAAAATGGCCTCAGCAAAAAAAACTTTTCCTCCGACAGAAAACTGAACACATATTATAATCTGATCCCAGCCCGAAGGCCAAGACGTAATGAATTCTGTCATGAAACAAAAAATCAACAAACAAAATGTACAAAATATACATCTCCATTCCAAAAAGAAGATTAAACACCAACACTTATTTGTGTTTATTTGCAGAAATCTGACGAAATGAATCTTCTATTGCTATTTGTAATCTATGTGATTAAAGTAAAAGTACGTGTGTCCAATGCGCTTCAATAATTACGTATATATAACAAAATAGAAAAACATAGATGGACAGATCACCTTTTGAGATGTACAGACAAAAGGTGGACATAGAAAGCTACAGAATCGCAAAACAGGCAATGGAAATAACCAAATGGTAGGCCAAACCCCGGTGGACATACGACCCAAACAGGGTCGTATTTGGCTACACTTTGCAAAATATAAAACAAGGTGGAAAGAAACCAGGGACGAATTCCTCCACTAAGAGTGAAATAAAATACCCTGATGATGATGATGATGATGATGATGATGATGATGATGATGATGATGATGATGATGATGATGATGATGATGATGTATCTTAGGAGAGTAGAAAGTGGACCTTGGGGTTACTTTCGGGAACCTCATATCTCACGGTTCCCTTATGTTGTCCTTTACTCCTCATATTCCATGAGTGATGTTTCTGACAAAGGAGGAAGAATTGCCATTTTTTAGTCGGCATCTATCAATCTAACACTTATTGTTGCCTGGTTTCTTTTACATTTAAGAAAGATAGAAAGAGAGAGAAATAGAGAGAGAAAGACAAAGATTGTAAATTAAAAAATATTTATGGCAAATGAGCCTGATGATTTCCTGTGCAAATGAAACATAGACGATTAGATATATTTTCATACTACTACTAAGCTCTACTGACGTATTGAGCACTGCTGAAGTATATACTGAAAATGTGTCAACAGTATATTTTATCACGTCATTATTATATACATACAACCATGACTCAATAATTATATATATATATATATATATATATATATATATATATATATATATATATAGCAAAACATTTATATGGAACAAAACGTAGATTTAGTATTAGGAACGTTTATGTTTTTGTCTTTTAAGGGAAGTGGGGTCTGATCAACTCTGCTGGGAAGCCATGAAATTAAATACTGTCTTGTTTTTAAATTCCCGAAACAGTTTTTCATGGTAAACAACTGATGATCTCTTAAAATAGTGTTAGAAACAAACTAATATAATAACTGTAAAAAATAAATTGACTTACATGAGTGATCTTCCACTGGAAGACTTGAGACAATAAGTTTTTTTAATTTTTTTTATATAATTTTTAAAATTTTTTTTTAATATAGTTTTAATGGTTGAGAAACTTCCGAGACTATATATATATATATATATATATATATATATATATATATATATATATATATATATATATATATAAATGAATGAATGCGAAACTTTTGTTTATTTATCACTCATATATTACCATCAAAACGATTTAATGTTATTTAACTTTAATATAGTATGATGTTTTCAAATACGGTATATATAGTACTAACGAAACCTATATAAACATTCAGATATCTGTCAAATTTGCATAATCTCCTTTTAACTGTCTATAAATAATTAGTTTTTGTTGTTATTCATTTATGATTTGATTATTTGTTTTCCTCTGTGTATCTGCAATAGTTTTATCAGAATTAATACTAATTAATTCAAGTGATTTAATAAAAAAATGTATAAATGACAAACAAATACTTTCTTAAAGTATCAAGGGAGATAATTTAGATAAAACTAAGATAAAAGCCAGCGAGAAATATATACCGATGAGACATAAGCGTTCACTCCGTCTCCTTCGCTTTCTCTAGCGACGATAGATTTTCTTTTTTAATTGTTTTTGTGAGGACATGTTTTATTTACGAAATAAAAGAGCAATGTATATATATATATATATATATATATATATATATATATATATATATATGTATATATATTTATATATATATATATATATATATATATATATATATATATAGTTTGAAATAAAAACGTATTTTACTTAAAATACAAGCCAATATAATTGGATATTCTGTTGACATTGTAAAGTGTTTTTTAATTTAAAGTTTTCTTTCTATTCTTAATAAATTATTTTATCAACATTTGTCCTCAACCCATAATTAAATTATTTTTTTGAAAACAGGCATGTTTGCTTTTTTAATTAACCCCTACTCTTTAGAATAAAAAAGGATATTTTTCTTTCATTTTACGTTAATTCCTATTTCAGTCACGTAAATTATTTAAAGTGAAATAAGTTTCGGCATTACTCATAATAAATTTATATTTTTTACTTAAATCATGTTTTAGTTAATTAACAATACAAAAAAACATTAAAAAACCCAAGTTATGCTAAGTTTTATCGTACACGTGAAACACCGGCATAAAAATTAGGTCGGAAAAATATAGTCGCCATCTAAACAAATGGAATAAGAAGCTAGCTAAGGAAGAAGGATAGCTTAAAGTTACATACATGTCTTTTTTTAATATGAAAATATATGAAAGTAAGTTATCGTTTATTCCTTCGCTTGCATACTTCTCTTTGTTCATAAAGATGGCGACTATATTTTTCAGTCCATTTTTTATTTCGGCATTGTAGGTGTACAATAAAACTTGCGAAACCATACTCGCAGGCATTACTTTCTCCTTTTATGGTATGATGCTCACAGGTATTAACTCCTCTATTTTGAAGGGGGTATTATAGTATATGTTCTGTTGTCATGATACCGTCCGAGCAGGCATAGCAACATCTTGTTTTTTTTACGGGGGGGAGCTCCGAGACTTTACCCCCACCCCCTTTGGAAAGTGTTAGTGTAGTATATTTTTATTCCTCGTGATGCATTCCTCCTAGGCATTACCTCCTTTTTAAGGGTCTGTGTAGTATATATGCGTTCCTCACGATATTATCATCCATGGATGATTTTTTACATTTTTAGGTTGTCGGGGTAGTGCACTATCAATGCTGTTGTCTTGATATCCTCCTCCCAGGAATTAACTCTTCTTTATTTTTGGGGTGTAGGTGTGGGGTTAGTGTTACTTCGTCATATAATCCTCTCGGTCATTACCTCTTCCTCTTGAGGAGGTCGATGTATGTAGTTCATTCATCATGATATCAGGTTCCCGGCCTAACAAAAATATGCGACCGAAGGGAGCATATATATATATATATATATATATATATATATATATATATATATATATATATATATATATATATATATATATATATATATATACATTTTTATTTATACAGACATTATTGGTTACATATGTGCATACATGTTTCGGTTGTACTCTTCACAGAAGGTCAACCTCTTCAGACCAAAGAAGACAAGGAATGCATATATATATATATATATATATATATATATATATATATATATATATATATATATATATATATATATATATATATATATATAAATATATATATATATATATATATATATATGCATTCCTATATATATATGAATTATATATATATATATATATCTCTCGCGCTCTCTTACTCTCTCTCTCTCTCTCTTTATATATATATATATATATATATATATATATATATATATATTTAAGATGGTTCCATTATTTTTTCCAACTTGTATATATATATACATTCATATTCATATGTTTTAATTATTTTGTACAATTTCTGCATGTATATATAAATACATACATACAGAGTTTAAGACGAGTTTGTACCACTGCGAGAATCGTTTTTTTTGTGCGCTCCAGTTCAGAACTTGGATTTGAACGTGTATAGAGTTATCAAAAAATGCCTTCATTAGACAGAACTAAATTTTACTTCAAAAGCGGTATATTTAAAACAACTAATAGTTTTAGTTATCTATATAATAAAGTAAAGTGGATGTTCACCTTCCTTCATCAGTCAGTATAGGTCTGTAAACACCAGCTATATAGAAAATTGCGTTACGGCCACGCTTTCTGCCAATAATTGATGTGTGATTTCAGAAAATATGCGTAGGTTTTGTTCGCTTGTTACATTTTTTCCGGCTTGTTGACGCTCCTTGAATAATCATACATACAGGAGTGTCGGAGTAATTTTCACTCACATGCTCAAATCTACTGCCACTGCCACCAGCTAAGAAATATTGTTCATTGATAATTTAGCTGCCAATATTTCATTTTTTTTTCCATTATACTTTTACTGCATAAATACAGGTCGTCCCTTTTCAGGTACAGCGTGTTGATTGGCTACACTCCTAGTCTGAAATAATCGAATAGGGTTGCTGAATACTAAACAACCAACCTATTGAGATTTTTACATAACGTCTCATAGTAATAGAGATTATTATTACAAACTATGCTGTTTTCGATTCAGAAATGTTTCCTTTAGTGCGTTTTTACTTTCCCTCTTTTAATTTGCTTGCGTCATGGTATTTTTTCAGTCCCATCTTTTTCCTTCTTTCTATTTAGCAGGTAGGGGGTGGGCTAACACAAGTTGCAGTTTACTTTTCTTACGTAACATTCGGTTATTCCAGAATATGACAGAAACAAAACAAAACGTTATAACGTACACATTGCGACGAAGACTTATTATTTCTTTTCTGAAGAGTAGGGCAATATTTTAAAAAGTATTATTATTATTATTATTATTATTATTATTATTATTATTATTATTATTATTATTATTATTATTATTATTATTATTAATTAGTAATTTCTTGTCTGAATTGTAGCCGACATGCAAATACCAAGTTGTATAACAAACAATTATTTCTTGTAACCTTCTATATCGGATAGCGCATGATTAGGAGGTTTACTTTTTAGTCTGTTGATATACCCCCTGTGCAGGAGGTTAGACAAAAGGTCATCTACGCATTTCCCGGTATGGGCGCGTCATGCGATTAGCTATAAATAAACTAAACAAGGTATAGCGTTGGCGAGTAGGCGACTAGGAGTGTACAGAGACATACCTCAGGCCGACAGCAAAAAAGTCGCTGTCGAACTGTCCCTTAAACCTACCACTAATGCTATGTCCGTGTGGCATAAAAACTCCAATACAACCAAAATAACAAAAATTAGCAGAAATCAAAAACAACAAAAAATTGCTTAATAACCTGAATTAATATGATTTCATCATCACTTTTCTTAAAGCAAATTAGTATTACCGACATAATTCGTGTTAAGGCAAATACACTTAGGATATTAGTCAAAAAATGTTTTTGCTTTACCTATATATACGTGACCTTTTGGGTTTAAACAATAAATATTTAGTAGGAGTTATGAGGGTTGAACGAACACGGTTTTATTTTTTATTTATTTCTCACAAAACATACTGTCCTTTAAACCTAACACAAATGTTAAGTCCGTCAAGCAAAAACCGAAAACACAATAACAATGTACAATCATATTCGCATAGCTCAAACGCAAACACTTTCCGCTAAGACTTTTCAGACCTCAGTCAAAATGTAAATAAATCGCTTTCATTGAATTATTCACAAAAATAATTTTTATAACATTTTTTTTCTTCTATAAAAAAATATGTTAAATCCTTTTTAAATCACCTTAATTACTTACAGGGAAATGGGTTCGTTTTTACAATTGATACTCTACTAGAAAAAAGTCAGTATTTAATATTTTCCCCTTGCAATGCCGGACACAGATCCTTCTAGCATATATATATATATATATATATATAAATATATATATATATATATATATATATATATATATATATATATATATATATATATATATATTATTATTATTATTATTTCGTTATTTTATTGCAAGATATTACGTGGTAATTATTATATTAATTTTCTGTTTCCTCTGTGTGTTACGTTGCCACTAGTCACAGCTGTAAGTAAACGTTTAATCTGGGCTGACGTTTACCGCCTGAAAGTCTATAACTACTTAAGAAAGCTGCTTTATCTGCAGGTGCATAATACCTGGGTTTGTCTATTTCCATTTGGTGAATGGAATCTTGGGCAGGTATAATTTTCGGTGTGTCTTCCCGGTGTACTGCTTTTATTTTTTTAATGGTTTACAAAGATAGTTAGTTTACTGATATGCTTTGAGTTCTGCGTTCAACACATCAAACAACCTTTTCCACCTTTCCTAACTATAATATAAAAAGTCCGAGAACTAAATATAAAGGTAACCACAGAATCCCGATTCCTAACGTGGACCACTTCTATCAAGTCTCTTTTTAAAATATCAGGGAACTGCGTTAGAAATTTCCGGGAGTTTAAATCCATTTATAAATGACCAAACCTTACTTGATTTTCCTATGCAAAACCGGCTTTAGCCTTTCAAGTTTAATAGATTACTAAAGAATTCGATGTTATTCTAAGATGACCTCAAATCGCGACCCTCAAGATCGTCATGGTAATGGAATCTGTGCTTACAACAAGGACGGTGTTTCTATGTGATGGAGACATCTCCAACGAAGACTCCGAGTTGCCATGTATGTATTTGCGTGTAACGGTACCTCGTACATCTTTGCCCTCTATCGCCCTCACAACGAAAGAGTAAATATCTTCAAACAAATCTGGTAAAATTAGCAAGATACTGTCTATTCAACCTTCTTCAAACTTGACTTTAATATCTTAAATGTTGAATGGCTAGTACTCCCCAAATAAATGTTAGTGAAAGTAGGTTTTGTCCTGCGTTTTACTTTTGGTTCATGATCTAGTCCAGATTGTCAACGTTTACACTCGCATATCTGATGCTGGCGGACATTACATAAGCCTCCTTTATCTTTTCTTGACAACTTAGCATAGGCAATCCTCATCCATGGTCCTACCGCCACTGGTATCTTTCGATCACCTGGCAGTCGCCATCAAGATCAGATTTGAGCTTAGTAATCGTTCTAGTGTCTCTTTTTAGCATGGGATGTAATGTCATGGTGTATTGATGAAGTCTTTCAATGAATAAAGACGACATTTCAACTATGTACATGAGTTTATTTAGATTTGTTTGTATTAGACATTTATTCGCTTTTTCCATTTGTTTGTCAACATTTTCTCGAATTTAGTGCAAATAATTTCTAATGAAAGTTTTCATAATGTAAGAATAAGGATTACCGACTGCTGATAGCGATAGGTTTCAAATTCCAACAGGAAACAGTCACTGTATTTAGCATTACTGAGAAACCGGTTTCTGTTACCCCAGCTGTCACCACCGAGAAACAGCGCAAATTATTGTTGCAGCCAGAAGACATATCCTTTAGATTTAAGATTGAATCAACCATATGATAGAACTTACAAGCACAGGATTTTAGACATAATTTGAAATTCACGACGAGATTTCGTAATCGTCCAGGGAAAATTAAATCTACAATTATGGCATATTTAGAATTGTCCATACAATTTATGTCTTCGAGAAGAAGAGAAATATTTTTTCAACATCTTTATTAACGTCGAGAGATATTATTCCCTAAATCATAATTTCGTGCCACAACTACATCGGACTCAATGTAAACCATTTAAATCTCTAAGGTAATACAAACATGCCGTCGTATTAATATTAAAAACATAATTCTTTCTACCCTCTCTTTTCTGATCTTTCGGCTTAAACCATTTCCCCTCTTTAAATTGTTGGTCAGCGTTGCTTGCTGATAAATACGCAGACATGTCTTCTCTACCCAAAAAACAAGCTAAGTAACTTTTGCTCTCTCTCGCCCTCGCTCTCGCTCTCTCTCTCTCTCTCTATCTATGTCTCCCTCTCTCTAATTCCTGATTGTTTTTACATTTTCATATTAACATGTCTTAATAATGTTGATTTTCGTGTTTAATTTCCTCACAATGAGGCTATAGCTTTCGTAGTCACCTTCATTGCATTACAGTTGTGAGAATAGCTCTTTTAATCAAACCCCGCTTCCTATCGACGAACTTTGATGGATTTAAACACAATATTATCGGGTATAGAAAAATGAATAGAGTAGAGGTGAAAAGATAAAAGAACTCTCCCTTCTCTGCAATTTTCTTGTTTCTTGAACCTATTGGATGGGAACGTATCTCTTAATTCCCTAGAATGGCTAAACGACAAACTTATACTAAGTACAATACTTAGTTTTTTTCTACAAGTCGCTACAATCGTTATGTAAAATCAAACTAATAGAGAGTAAGAAAAGCATTGTTGATGGATTTTCGGCATTCCCGTAACTCGCGCTTCTTTTCCTTTGTCCCTCAGTCTTCATTTTTCACAGGCGATCTTTCTGACAAAGATGCAAGAAAACCTTATTTACTCGGTCGGCAGTTTAGTGAGCAGAATCTGGAGATGACTTCAGTAATTCTCTTTCTTTTCTTGTTGCCATGTTACCTATATGACGCTGGGAGTAAATGTTTTACATGGGCTGACATTATCCGCCTAATAATCAAAGGACTCGATCCTTGGCGTGACACCTGAGGAAGCTGCCCTGTCAGCAAGTGTATAATACAGGGGCTGATTTATAGCCATTTTGTGAATAAAGTCTGGACCATGCCGCAGTTTTCGGTTAGTCCTCTGGACGCCATATTAGGGAAAACTGATACGGCTTTTTTTCTTCAATTGTCTTCAAATAAAATCTCTCTATACTCATGTTACTTGTGTCCTGCTTTTACTCTCTGCTGACCTCTTCCCAAAATATCGTTATCTAAACATGATAAGTCACAAAACACAACATGAACCCGAACATTCTACGTAAGCCCAACTACCAGGTCTCCTTTTCCTACATTAGGGGTCTACGTTCAAATCTTCCAGGGATTGAAATTTATTAACGGGAGACGAAACCCGACCTGTTGTTCGTGTGCGAAACTAGATTTAGCCCGTCTTTGCCTGTAGCTGATTTCATGTTTAAAGCTTACTTGAATATGCCATAACAATCTTGGCCTCAAGATCGTCATGGAGACGTAAGGGACAGCTTTCCATGCAGCAAGGACATCTTCAAAGACGTCCCTAACTTGTCCTATGAGTTTCCGAGTAGCACTTATTCATAGCCCCGCATTCATATTTACCTTCTATTGTCCTTACAATGAGTTACTATCTTTGAGAGTATATCTGAGAAAATTGGCGATATCGCATCGGCTCACAATTCTGCCAACATTGACGACTGTGGATATATTAATGTTCATAATGCTGAATAGGTAGTCGACTCAGACAATGATGGGACGTTTTGTCTGGATTTTCTTTGCTTATAGTCTAACACAGATTGTTGAGAAACTTACTTGCGTAACTTATGCTGGCGGTCAATTTGCAAGTTTTCTTGATCTTTTTATGACAACTTGTCCTGAACTGTGGTCACCCACTGTTCTGTCTCCATTAGGATCTTCCGAACACTCAGTTGTCTCGATTAAGATCAAAACAAAGTGCAACAAGACCTCTAATGCCCCTCTCCATTGCACAGTGTATCGATACTCGATGATTGACTGGGACACCCTCAGATCTTCATATGAAAAAATTCCTCTGCATTCCATGTTTGAAAAGAATGCGCATTGTATCGCATCTAATTTGGCTGATTTGTAATATGTCGTACACCCTAGAATCTGTCGTCATTATTGCTCACAGTAACCATCATTTTAATTTGTATCAACAAAATGGATGTTCTGAAACAGAAGCCAGTTTTATGACTGCCAACCCCCACTGCAAAATGGTTATAAAAAACGCGATAAGTCATATGCACAATCCGTTAAGTCTAGAGTTGGTGAGAATAGGCTTGGTTCTCACGAGTTTTGGCGAATAACAAACAGTCCTGAATAGATGCGTGACCTCTATGCCAACCCTCATCAATTGATCAGATGTGATTTCCTAAGTAGACGATTTAGACAAAAGCTGTTTGCAAATAACTTTGAATCATATTCTACCTTTTACAAAGATTGTCTGCTTACCTCCTGAACTTCTCTTTATGGCTCTGAGCAACATCTATATATCTGTCCGGAAGTTGCCTAACTTATCAAGAACATTGATACAAGCAAAGCAACTGACGCTGACAACATTCCAATCATAGTGCTCAAAAAGCGGCAACTGGAACTAAACCTATATATACAAAGCTGGTAAATCCTTGCTTAAAAAAAAGTATTCTCAACACCTTAAAAACTTCGTCAATCCGCCCAGTATTTAAAAATACTAGAGATCGGTCCTCTGCATCTCAATACAGACCAATCAGTTCCCTGTGCGTATGAATAATTTGTTTGAATCTGGTTCAGTGACAGGTAATATGGATTTCGTGCTGCAAGATCAACAGCTTGCTGACTTTAATCTCACAAAGGATCAGTAAATTTATTGACGAAGAGTTAGTTTCATGAGCAATAGCTCTTGACATATCAAATGCCTTTTTCATGGTTTGGCATAAAAAGTTTAATCACAAGCTTTCTAGCTGCGTAATATGTGGAAATGTTTTCTCATCCATCGTATCCTTTCTATCTGATAGGTTGATAAAATAGTCAGTGGTGGGCAGAAGTCTACATAGCCACACAGTCTCAACGTTGGTGTGTCTTAAGGTTCCATTCTGGCTTCAACCCTCTTCCCGATCTTCATCAATGATATCCGAAATCACATTCTAAGATCATTCGTCGACATTTATGCAGACGATACAACAATTTATAGCAACACTTCGAAAAACTTTATTATTAAAATCTTACTGATTCTCTCTCTTTCGACCTATAGCACGTGGTGCAATAGAAGAAAACGTGTATGGTTTCTTTTAATACGGCTAACACTAGGCTTCTATCATTTAATCACTTACGCTCAGATCCGCACTTTGCCTTAATTGAAATGAGTCGCTCTCTCTCTCTTTGAGGAAGTGCAATAATTTGATAAGCTTTGGGACTGACCTTTACTTCAGACCTGAGATGGAAGATTTACGTAAAATATGTTGCTAATGTCGCTAAGGATATGGTTGATCATTCTACCACTCCATGAAGTATCTCCTGACTAAATCGTCTACCTGTATGAGAATCGAATACCTTCTAACATTGAGTACTGTTGATGCATCTAGGGAGGTGCCGTTCAGAGCACTCGTTCCTACCTCGACAGAGTAGACAATACACTTTGAAGAATATTGTGCGATGCCATCTTCTATTCCCTACATCCCCTTTTCTTACAGAAGATACGTTGTTTGTCTGACTCTGCCTATCACATTCTTTCGAGGTAGTCTAAGCTTCAGTCTATTGTCTGTAAAAAATTTACAACAAAAATTCGTCTAGCTAAAACCACTGTCAATATTTTATTTCATACCTCTGTGTACCTAAGACTAAAAGTAGATTATATGGGCAAAGTTTTTGTCCTAGAACTGATCGTGTGTGGTATACAATTCCATGGAGCTTCTACCCGGATGACTACAACATTGTCGTTTTCAAGTCCAATTAACACTAATTTATCTTAAATAATCAATTCGGATCAGTTAAAACTATCGTCGTTAAACCGCCCACCTGACAAAATCATTAATCATTATCCTTGAGTGACGGTTGGGCCTTGATAAGTGATGACTTGTTTGTAAAACAATGCACTTCTCGTGCAGGTTAATTTCTGTCTGTAAGAACGCATTTCCTTTTTCTACGATTGTATCTATTTTGCATGTTTTCTGACTAATGTTGTTACATTAATTACCCTTTCCTATACATCTTCTCCCTTTAGTTTATACATATATATATATATATATATATATATATATATATATATATATATATATATATATATATATATAATCTTTGTCGATAAATATCATATCGACAATTTTTTTTTGTTCGGTATAATTTTTTTAGTTGCCATGCTTATTGTGTGTTCTGTTATCCCCAAAAAATGTTAACTAAGAATCCTACTATTTTATCTATTTTATTTATTTATTTTTATCCGATGATTTATATTTTGCATTTTTCAGAAAGACACTGTATCAGAGGAACGGCAAATTGCATCGGTTTCTATATTAATACCAACAAAACAAATATTTTCAGTTCGTTCAGGAGAATGTGTTATTCTCCTGAACAAACTGAAAATATCTGTTCATTGAATAAAGCTAGTCAAAAACAAATTCGACGTGTTAACCTATCTTGATGGTAAATTTACACAGCAAACTTTCACAGAATATGAACTACACGTGCAAATCAGCAAAGCCTGGATGAGCTGGACTGGACTAAATTGAAAGCGATTTGGAAGGCAAATCTTCTCACCAAAACTCTAATGATTAAATCATTTATAAATGCAGTTACTAAGAATATACGTTTCTGTTTATGTTAATACATAAATGCTTTTTAAATGTTAGTTTGTCATTTTTGTTTCTTATTTTCTGATATTTTTGAACAGAACTTTAGCATTTCCTTTCAATGGGGCAAACTCATAGAAAATCCAATATATAATACTCTGTATTTTGTTTGACCTAGTGATGACGAAACAGTCCACCCAAAATTGGATTAAAAATGTAACTTTCTAGTGTCTATTTATACATGTCCTGGGGTTCAAAAAATTAGCATCTATTGAGCTTAAATCTTGAAAGTCTGAATATTTATAAAAAATGCATATATATATGTAGAATTCAGATGCAAAACGCGAATAATCCAATCAGTTAAAATTGCAACATTAAACTATAAAATGACGCATATACATAATTTAGACTTCGACTAAAAGCTCATTGTTATTGAGAGTAAAAAGAAATTATGCCGGTAGCATATTATGTAAAACATGATTTTGGAGTGTAGTCAAGATTGAAATGCAATATTTATTTGTAATTTAGAAAATCGCGCGTATCACGTTTCCAGTCAAACGCTTCAATTACTATATATATATATATATATATATATATATATATATATATATATATATATATACATATATATATTAGAGGTGAAAGATGAGAATAAAGAATTGTAAAGATACAATATTTATTAAAACATCAAAAGTTGAGAGCAATGAGCCTCATATCCTTAATTGAGTTAACGCTCTCACCTCAACATAAGACTCTTCACCTTTGGCCCTTATTTCTGTTCTTTATTTCTATGTTGTTTTTCTTTATATAACATTTTCAAAGTTAAATGTTGCCGATAATATTTACAACTACATTATCGGCTTTCCCTATCCTCTGATGAGAAGAGTTTATCTTTGAAAATCCATGGATTAAGGATATGAGGCTCCTTGCTAAAACTTTGATTTTTGATGTTTCAATAAATATTGTATCTTTACAATTCTTTATTCTCATCTTTCACCTCTGAAATTAATTGCTCTATTAAATATATTGAGCTTTACACTATGACGATAGATTATTATTATTAAACGATAATTCAATTTTCGTTATTTAATTCAACATTTAAATATCATATATATATATATATATATATATATATATATATATATATATATATATATATATATATATTGCTCCGCGTATATCAATTACACATTGGTCAAACTCTGTAAATATTTTTTTTTGTAAGGAAATAGTCTTCTATCTAAGAAACAGCGATTCAGACCACCACGTCTCATTTGATGGATATTATTAATGCTATCAACACATTTGTTAAGAAAATTCTTTGTAAAGTTGTCAATGGAAATGACCAAAAGTAAGAACACGTCACACAATCGAACATTTAACCACTAGATTACAATATAAGCACTGCTACAACGAGCTTCACATATTCATGTACAATATTATACTATATCAAGACACATAACACCCACATCACATTACTGCAATACACGCGTTCGGACATGATAAGATTAATATGAGTAAAACATGAAAGTTAAGAAACAAATAAATACAGAAACTCAACAATAACTAAAATTATCCAGATTTTGATAAAATAAATGAACACAAATGTGGTAGTCCTTGCAGATTACAATTAATGCATAGAGCCTAGTTTTTGAAACATACAATAATGTAATGGTACTACACAGGAATTATAGAATAACAAGCAAATATGTATTTAACAGCATTAACTGTTAAACTAAGGAAATAATTTCCCAAAAAAAATATGATAAAAATACTGAAGTATATACGTTTAAATTACCTATATTTACTCTTGAAGACCATAAAATAGATTTCTATTATAACAACACTATCAAATTAATTTCACTTTGTAAACCTGCCTTTGGAATTTATTGGAAGATTGAATTTTACCTAGGATTAAATCGAAAACATACTATAAGTTATGTTCTTCCTCCTAAGATGTACTGAAACGATTTAAGCAATTAGCGCAAAATAAAACCAAAAATGTATTATGTTCTATATGGACATGTTACTCTTCCCTTCTCCATTACTATGAAACACCTAAATATATTTATTAAATCACATTTGAGCTTAATTGGAAATCGGTATAATGACGCTAGCTAAAACAATAATCATTATGAAAATAAATTGTGGACCAGAAAAATATAGAGTACTTAATTTGGATATAACCTATGGGTTACCAGATTTTGCCTAGTTACTGATTTAGTTAGTCGCTATATTCCGAAATAAATCTATAAAAAAATACTACGGATGCTTAGAGATTAATATAGCCCTATACATCGTTAATTGAATTAATATTAATTAGAACTAAAAAGATATAGTCATAAATAATGAAATAGTACTTTTTGGGGTATATAAAATTAAATACAGAAGATAATTATTGAAAAACTTACCATAAACAAAACCATAATGCATACTATAGAAAGAGTAACTTTAATAATCACCAGTCAGTGAAAACATACTTATTCCAAATATCTGAGTAAATATTTAATGATAACAAGCGATAGTATAACGATGCATTATTAAGATCTCCATATGATAAAGAACTTAATTTTGTTGAGCGCGCACTGGAATGTAATGTGGATGGACAATTCGTAAATTAAACACGATACCAAATTATATCATATAATATGGCCATGGGAAACACTGAATCAATAAGAAACGTACATTTAACTGATACTTTCTATGCATGTAATGTTAAATCTACACACACACCAACTCAAACAACAGATGATTTAAACAAATAATAGACGACGTAATTCCATATGGTTTATCTCCTATTCGGTAAGCTTATCCTAAAACATACTCCTAAAGAATTTTAGCAAATTATTGAAAAACGTTTCTCTAGAAATAGAAAATTATGGAGGATTGTTAATAAACAGACTACAATTATCATACTTAACATTAATTAGTTTCAAGTATTATAGCGTCCAATAACTTAAAATCAAGGTAGGAAAATCACCTATAAATAAATCCTATTATGAGGAAAAGGTCACACCTCAAACATAGTTTATGAATGTAATATTATAGAGTGAAATAATACTAGAGCACACATAGAATCTACCGACTGCGATGTTAGTTAAGGCGTCGATATCACGTATCCTCATCTAAATTAATAAACGCGAAAGTCTGTTTCACTTATCTCTCCTATATTACAATCAAAACGGTTTACTGTTATTTAAATCAATAATACAATATAGAAAATTGAAATACTCTATATATATAGTAGAGTGAAACAGTCTGAATACAGTTATTAGATAGCATAATTTACATATCTATTTTTAAATAACTTCATAATTCATTAATATTTTATGATATTTATTTCTAAGTGTAGTGTACCATTTTATCTACATATGTACAACAGTTTCATCAATATGTATAGTAATTTATTCAAATGATTTAATTAGAAAAATCAGTAACTGAAGAAAAAACTATTCTTAGATCGTTTGCAAGAATTCTTGCCATAACGTAGAAAGAAAAAAAGAGGAACAGTGTGGCTAGCTTGCTACTGACTGGTTGTCTCTATTTCTCATTGGTTAGTGAATGGGTATGCCCCCTTCCGCTAGTTCCTTCCTCCCCTTCCTCTACGACGTCGTATTACACAATGTAACACATGTTTTGTTTATTTTTAATTTTGATGTATTTTTTTGCTATTGAATTCAACAATCACATTCGATTTGGCATAACATCGATATTTTTAAAATGTTTTCTTAATTTAATATTTTCGCGTTTTATACACATATTTTCATTACAGCAGTATGTTGAAAAGATAATTACACAGCATTTAGTACTTTTTTCATATATTGAATGGTATTTAGTAAATACAATGTTAGTTAGAACAAAACAAACCATACAACTTTGCAATGTAAATGCTTTGATAACTATTTTGTTAAACGTAGAAGTGCTTTGACTATCAATATTTTCTAAAGTGCACATTTTCATCTTTTCTGACAAGAGACCATATATAATCTCCTATCATCGCAGTATCCCATCGTCTTTGATACCTTCTTCCACTTGTTGCGATGTCCTGATGAAATCTCTGACCATGTTCTTCACTGATATCACCCACGTTTTCGGGGAAGAAACCTAGATGAGAATGCAAAAAATGAACTTAAAGGTTCATTTATTGCATTCTCATCTTATTCTCATCTCAGTCTAATCTCATTATCATACGACACTCCAGTTTCCGGAAGTTCTCAATAAGCTTTGATACCAGTTGTTTGTAATTAGGATCCTTGTGATTTCCTAAGAATCCACGAACTACATCACGAAATGTGCACCAAACATCTTTTTCAACTTGGTCATCGCTCTTTCAAGTTTCTCCGACTTCAACATTGCATTTAGATGAGGGGCAACAAATATACCACCTTTGATGTTAGCATCTGAAAACTTTGGCAACATGAGACGAATTTCTTGAAAAGCTTCTCCTCCAAAATTGAAGGCCTTCACAAACTATTTTACTTATTCTGGTGGAGTACCACTCAATGGAGTGCCACTCAGTCGAGTTCCACTCAGTTGAGAGACACTCAGTCGAGTGACACTCAGTCGAGTGATAGTTATCATATAAATTGTAGCATGACATCTCAGTCACCTGTTAGCAAGTTTTTTTCTGGTCACCGAAAAGAGAGTCTGTATGCTATCCACACTTTGGACATGCTTTCTCTTTCAATATAATAGCCACACACATAGCAAAATGTATCTGGATAATTTTTACATCCTCTAGTAGCCATCTTAATAAGAACACAACTTATTAATTGATCTGAAAGAGAAAATTAGATATACATTTAGTAGCAGAACATATAGCATTTTCAAATATATGATGACATTGAAAAGCGATGTATTTCTATAACGGTCGATGATATAGAAAAATAATAACATTTCTGTAATCAGCAGAGAAAATTGATTAAAAAACTGATTAAAGAAACTGTAAAAACATACAATAAACAAAACTTTTGTTAAACAATTGTTACGTTGTGTTATTTGTTTGTCTTCCCTTTATTTCTCTCCTATTTCCCTTCCTGTACTAAGCTGTATTACTTTTTTAAAAATCAATGTCTTATGTCGCTGCTATGCTGAGAACATATACTACCATTTGATCTTCGTAAAAAGACCATGGAACTATAATAAAATGATGTTTAATGACTAGCCATTTTTAAAGTAATTTTTAAAAGATGATTTAATCTATCATTGAATTATTGAATTATGTTTTAATAGGGATTGGAACTGTAATATTATGTATGTTCTCTCAGGAATGACCTCCTCCTTTTTTAAGGGTGAGAGTAATCGTTCCAGTATTAAATCCTCCTTTGAAATGTTAATGTAGTATATGTTCTGTTGTCGTACGACCATCTTCCCAGGTATTGCCGTATTTTTTAAGAGGAGGTAAGGTAGTATCTTTTCTGTTGTTATCTCTTCTTTTATAAGGAAAATCCTTCAAGCTCATTCCTTCTTTATTTTGAAGGAGGTATTGTAGTATATGTTCTAGTGTGATGGTACGATCCTACCAGATATTACCTATTCTTTTCAGGGTCAGTGTATGTAGTTTGTTCTTAATGGCATCCTATCAGCCAAGCAAAACTATGTGCCAGAGGGAATATATATTTGCTAGTTTTCAATAAGATCGAATATTGACCTTAATATTATTAGCTAAATATGTTAAAATCTACAAAATGGTATCGTACCATACGAATTGAACTTGTCCATTATTGGTTGAGCAAATAAATATTTCTCTGGTAAATTACACAAATGAAACCTTTGTGTCCCGAACCTTATCATATAAAAACACAATTATTCTAAGAAAATAGTTTACATAATTGATTTTAAAAATTAAAAAAAAATATCAACCTGTAAAAAAAAACAAGAAGTGTATGGGAGAATGAGTAGAAAGTCTTTGTAATAGTGAATGCTCAGATATATTATGAGGTGTAAAAGGGTATCATCCATTGCCGTATAATATCTAATATATAAAGTAAAGACGGTTTTTCCCCTGTACCTTCTCGGAGTATAGAAAAATAACCACATGCATCACATGCTACTTAACTCACCACTATACTACACTTGTTCACTCGAGCGTGTTTTAGTAAATGTGTTATTATCTTTTCCTACCTAACACTAAATATTACATTTGGCCAACAATCAACGTCTCTCCGAAAAAACAACTCCATATAGGTGATAGCAAAAACTTTTCTCCCTAACAATTCTTTACTGGCACTCTACTCATCGACACCGGGAACTAATACACACAGTTTAATTTTCACAAAACTGTCCGTCCTTATTTATTATTTGGTAGGTATTAATTTACTACATAATATAAAGCAATACGCAAAGACTTAATGACCGCTCCCGTTCACTCCGATGATTTTCCGCGAATATCAGATCACGTTATTTCTAATTCTACCTATGACTTCTACATTTATATTCATCCGGAATTAAGCGAATGAAATTAACGAACACAGTTCCTGCCACATTTATTCATTCAACATGGCGGCTACAATTTCTTGATCGAATCGACATCCTATTTAATTAAATAAGGGCCAAGATACTGGTAGACCCCGATACATTTACATTTTCAAAATTATACACCTTTAACACGCATATTATAGAAAACTTGCCCAAATCCAGTCATTTTCATCAACTTCAAATGACCGTAACCGTGTCATTGCTGAATCTTAACACAACACGCATGCCCATAATCAAGCTTAGCTTAATGACCTATTTTTACATATATTTTTAACTCGAAACCGTGGCGCAGTCGTTAGGAAGGCAGTTTTTATGTTCGCCAGTTTCAGCGTTCGATCCCATTCTACTCTACCACTTTTTCTTTTTTTTAATTCATAACATTCGCCAACACGGTAGAGGGGGAGTGGGGAAACAACAATAGGCCGTTTCCTTTTTATTCGACGTCATGCAAAATGTAGTACTTTCTCCCGTGCAACGCGGGGCGACGTGTTCCGCTTGTTATAATATAAAGGACGTATTGGATTTCAGAAAAAAAATTGTAAAAACAGTCAACATTAAATATAAGAAAAGATCAATATATGTAAATACAGAATGGTTTCAAAATGGCTCTCTCACTATATATATATATATATATATATATATATATATATATATATATATATATATATATAAAAGATTCTTTATCTTTTGGTTTTTATTTTATGTAAAAAGATTTTCAAAGTAAAATGCTTCCGATAATATTAACAATTACATTGTCGGTTTTCCCTATCCTCTGATGAAAAGAGTTTATCTTTGAAAATCCATGGATTAAGGATATAAAGATCCTTGCTTTTAATTTCTGATGTTCTAATAAATATTGTATCTTAACAATTTTGTATTCTCACCTTTCATTTCTAGAATTGATTTATCTATTCAATATATTGAGTGTATATTATCACGATATATTATTATTAAACGTTAATTCAATTATCTTTAATTTAATTCAACATTTAAATATATATGTATATATATATATATATATGTGTGTGTGTGTGCGTGTGTGTGTATGTGTGTGTGTGTGTTTCTGTGTTTGTGTGTGTATTTAGCAAACACCCGTGTGAGAAGAGCTTCACGTGCCCAAGCACACGTTGGCGTTCATAAGTAATAGCATATTGTTCAATATAATAGATATAAGTAAAAGTAATCGCCCACTTTCGCAAGTATATACACACACAAGTATACACACATCAGTCTAGAGAAAGAAGGGGGGTAAGTTATTCTTGTTTAGTTTCTGCCGAAAAATGGCTGAAGTGAAACGAATGAATAAAAAATCGATTTTTATAGATTTTAAAATTGAAAGAAAGGCCAATTTCAATTGAAAGACAATTATGGCTGAATGGGAGACGCTTGTCAATGGCGTGTTTTTCATCCGAATAATATTTTTAAGTCTTTCTTCTTCTTTTTTTGTTTCATTGATTTTTTACTTTTGTTCCATTTTGTCTTGGCCTTCGATGCTTTCTCCAAAATTCGCACCAACACATTGAAACGAAAACATCTTTAACCGCAAGCATTTTTCTCTTTCCTTGGTGGTTTCGTCATTTCTATATCTATTCTATTTTCACTTGTTCACTCTTTTTTTTTCTCTATTTATTTCTTTTTTATTTTGTTATTTCTTTTCTTTTTTCGTTTCATTTTTTCAACTTCCTTTTTACTTTTTTTTTATTTATCACATACATCTTTTTTTTTGGGGGGGGGGACGCACATGCTGCCCGTACTTATTTTGTCACGGTGTTTTTTTCTTTTTTTCTTTATTTATTGTTCACATTCATCCTTTTTGCTTTTTAGATTTTTTTCTTTCTTTCCTTCTTCATTTTTATTTCATGCTTCTTTATTTTGTTGAATGCTATCCTTCTTTTATTTTCCCCAGGCAATTATTATTATTTTATTTTATCTCATTTTTCATTCTTTTCTTCGTTTTTAAATTTTCACATTAATCTTTATTTTTTCTTTCATTTTATTTCTTGGCTAGCTTTCTATTGTTTGTTTAGAACGCCCATACTTTTTATGTTCATTTTGGCACTTGCTTCATTAGTTTTATTTTGTTGTCTTCTTTTCTTTCTTTTATTTCGCTTCACCTCCCCCTCTTCCTCCTCCTCCTCTCTCTCTCTTTCTCTCTCTCTTTCTCTCTCTCTCTCTCTCTCTAGATATATTTATATATATGTATATATATATATATATATATATATTTATTTAAATAAATGTTTTGAGGTACAAAACTTATAAATACATTTAAAAATGATACGCGGAAATCTCTCTAAGGCCCTTTCAACTATCATCTCATCAGGAGAAAATCGATAGTTTTAATTAATAAAAGAAAGAGCAAATGGTGAATTTGAAAGTGCCAAAATTAACGATAAAGCGATTAAAAGTCAATTTAATGATTTACTTAAAAAAACGATTAAAAGGCACTACATTAGGGAACAAAAAAAAGGGAAGGGAGTACAAAGTTCCCCAAAGAGATTTAGCGATCTAATAAATTCTTTTTGAGGTCTTGCATAGAGCAGATTCTAAGTACCATTTGAAAATATTGGAATATGTCTCTATTGCTATTCGAAAATCTTCCTTGTGCCGGCAGAAGGAATTTATTAGATCGCTAAATCTCTTTGGGGAACTTTGAACTCCCTCCCTTTTTTTTGGTTCCCTAACGTAATGCCTTTTAATCGGTTTTTTAAGTAAATCATAAAATTGACTTTTAATCGCTTTATCGTTAATTTTGGCACCTTCAACTTCCCCATTTGCTATTTCTTTCGACAACATTATTAATTAAAACTATCGATTTTCTCTTGAAGAGATGATAGTCGAAAGGGCCTTAGAGAGATTTCCGCGTATCATTCTTAAATGTATATTTATTTATATATATATATATATATATATATATATATATATATATATATGTATATATATATATATATATAATATTATTTCATGTATCCACATACAATTTTATAATTTTTTATGTATCAATTTTCAGTATTTACTTCAACAGTGCTCGATACGTAAGTAGAGCTAGGTAGTAAGCTATGAAAATATATTCATGGCAATTAAGCTACACAGAGGCTCCCGCATTTCATACCCGGGAGGAATCTTCATTTTAGCCTGAAAATTCCCCCGGGGATGAGACGCGTGAGCCTCTGTGTAGCTTAATTGCCATAAATATGTTATCATAGCTTTCTCTCTCTCTATATATATATATAGCAATAGATGAAGTGAAAGAATACAATTAGGTACGAATTAAATTTTATTACATTTCAAAGTTCAGGCAAAGTTCTTTAAAGTCCTTAACTCATGAGTTTTCAAAGAAAATCTTCTCCTCAGAGCAATGATATTACTGCAGGTAATAAAAATTAAACTCTGAAAAATATATAAAAAATATATAGAGAAAAATACATAAATGTATATACAGCAACAAATATATCTGCCTAAAACATACTATTTAGTGAAACTATACAATTCATCCAAGTCAACAAGTCTAAAATAGCTCCAGGCAAGACATCCAAGGTGTTGATGAAAGAATAATCCAAATCGTGAATGGTAGTCCAAGAGCGAAAAAAGCGAAAAAAGAAGCTATCCAGGCTGGAAGTTCATTTACTGTCGATGTAGTAGATAATAGTGAAAATTGTATTCAAGGTGTATTCAAATTAATAAATTGCTAAAAAAAGTATTTCTATCGGACCTGGAATTAAAAAAATGGCCGATTACAATACGCCAGTTTAATTTTATTCGAATTGTATTTTATTCGAATTGCATGTTTTTGGTTTGCGTTATTCCTATCAGCTATTTGAGACTGAATTTGGACATCATAATATTCAAAACCAAGTGAGTCTTCTGAACTTTTTATATTAATTGTCTTCTCTATCGTTTAGGAACACCACGTTAACCCGATGAAACAGACACTTCAAGAAAACTGACACCCCCTCCCGAACTGCTAGCGTTTCCTGCCGTCTATAATATTTGCTAGAATTTATTTAACCCTCCACCACAAAATGGTCATGCGTATTCAAGAAGGATTGACATATTGATGAAGGAGAGTACTAACTAGACTTCCACTTGAAAATACGGAGTGAACTGAAACCTTGGGGAGTCTAATTGCCACCCGAAGCCGGGAGAAGACCAATGGTCGATGTCAGAGAGAAATTAATAGTAAGCGGCTGTTGCGAGAACGACAAAATCATTTGCATTGGTCATCGATGATAGTAGACAATGGTGGAAATCCGGGGAAAATTATAGACTACATGAGAGACCAGCGGTTACTGTCATTGAGCAATCACTGATCATGGCATTGGGGAGAACTCTTAGTGAGTTAATAATAATAATGGTGATATTAATAATAACAATTATAATGATAATAACAATGATAATAATAATAATAATAATAATAATAATAATAATAATAATAATAATAATAATAATAATAATAAGAAGAAGAAGAAGAAGAAGAAGAAGAAGAAGAAGAAGAAGGACAACGAGAACAAGAATAAGAACAAAAACAAAAAAAAATGAACCACGTTAGTTGTGAGACTAATACCCCCGCCTGACAACATACAGATCAGTCAAACTTCTCCATATTGCATGAAATATTCTCGAAATAATGCCATGGAAACTATTCTTCTGATCAGGCTTACATTTAACACGCTGGTTACTGCCAAAAATTTACAAATCAAATTTGAGAAAATCGGAAGTTGAAATACCGTCAAAATTTAGACCAATATCGAGCATTACATGGCCAAGGAAAAAGGTCAAGTTCAATGTCTTATAAGATTCGGGATTGCACTGGCTACAATATACGGCCAAGTAACGAGTCTTCGATTAAGAGAATCGAAATTATTAACAAATGTGTGACTTTCATGTGATCTTGTCCTTGACCTATCACCTAGATATACTTAAATAAAACTAGTTATTAATTATAACGTGCCTGATATTCTGATCAAGTCAATCGATGTAGACGCTTGGTTGTACAAAAACTAACGACTGAAAATATAACATTATTGGTGAAGTTAATAATAATAATAAATAATAGTAATAAAATCCAATGTGTATGTATTTGTATATAAGTAAATATAAATCCATATCGTCACACAAAAATTAGCGAGTAAAATTCATGCCTTTTTCAAGCTCCTTGACGAAACAATTTCAAGTGGTGGTGAGAATCGAAAAAGCAAATTTAACGATCCCCGCCACCTGGAATTCATTCGGAAAGAATAAGTCTAACTTAAAAAAAGTAAACAATAGGTATTGTTTTCTTTAAGTTCTCAGAAATACGTAATACACATTTATGTATGAATATTAGTGCGAACACTGGAAAATCACACTTTTTCCGTCACTTTTGACGGAGTGAGTACACTAGAATTCATAATAATGATTTGATTTTATCGACAGATTCAGCAATATTTTTCATGGAAATTTCTCCAGACTAGGCATAAGCCACTTTATCTAAATAGCTAAAATGTTGCTACTTCAAGGTCCAGAACTAGCCAACGATAAGTGTTAGATAGATATATTCTGTCTCAGAAAACAGCAATGTTCCCCATTTGTCTAAAACATCGCTCATTAATGTGAGGACTAAAGGACAAAATAAAGGAAGCGAGAGTTACGAGGCTGCCGAAAGTAAACACAAGGTTGACTTTCTAATCGTCGGTAATGTATAGTGTCCGTATTACATAACAAATACACGGAAACTGAATCGATGATTTCAAATTTAAAATTATTTTAATATGTTTTTAGATGTTTTATGAGTATAATAGATACTTTTACTTAAATATATTGAAAACAAAACAGATATTTTTTTATTCCAACAGCCATATCTAATTATTGAATCTGTAACGATTTAATTCAAGCATAAAAATTAACTTGTATATAAATTAAATTAACTGTCCACTTACATAAAATATAATAGAAACAAAAAGAAAGTATCGAAAATGAGATAACTAAGTAAAGAGACGAGCTTTTTAATAAAGCAGGCTGTGTGTGTGTGTGTGCTGTGTGTGTGTATGTGTGGGTGTGTGTTGTGTGTGTGAAATAGCGAATGGGGAGAAGGAAAGAGAGAGAGAAGGTCAGAAAAGAGAAAGAGAATAAGAGAAAAGAGAGAAGAGAAGAGTAAAGTGATCAAGAGAGATAAATACAGTGTGAACGAATAAGACAAAAAGAGAGAAATGAGAGACAGAGAAAGAGAGTAACAAGGGGCAAGTGATTGAGTGAAACGGAGACATATAGATGAGGGAGTGGTTCAAACAAGAAAACCATAAGAAAGAAAAAGGAGAAAGAGGGAAGGAAGAGACGAATAAAGAGAAGGGAAGATAAATATATAAGAGAACTATGTGAGAAAGAGAGAGAGAGAGGGGGTGAGAGAAAGGAAAAAATGAAGAGAACTCCTATGTGATAGTAAAAAGATAAATACAAAAACATAGAGAGAGGGGAATATGAAAAAGTGAAAAACCGAGAAACTGATGGAGAGAATAGTGAAGAGATAGAGTAGGGATTAAAAGGGCACAAAATGAAGAGAATAGAGAAAGAAGAAACAGAAAGAAAGAGAAGATGAATCAAGAGGAAGGAAACCAGATGGGGAAACAGAATACAAGAGAGAAATGAAGCAAAGGGTAGGGACAATATGGGTACTCTTATAGCTGACGCACCATGTTTCCGTGACTTCGCGTCGTCAAGGTTTCGGCAGGTCTCGGAAGCGTTCGAGAGTTGACGAAACTATTAACCAAGAAACATTTGCTCATCTACATTTTGTTTTAGTTAAAGTAAGAAACAAAGCCAAAATAAATGCTTAAAAACAGTTGTTGGTGTGTGTATGTTAACAAGAAAAAATCAACGAAATATTTTTTAAAAAACATTGAAAAAAATCAATAACATTTGCTTAACAAATCAAAAAGAAATCATTATTTTAAAATTTCCGATGCACAAACAAAATAACATAAACAAAACATTGCTAGACGCAAGATCAGTTACGTGGCCCTTACTTTGATAGTCTAAAACATTACAAAAGGGGTGATACACCGTAAAAAGGAGAAAGCATTGTTAATCAAATGTTTTTAAACATTTGATTAACAATGGTTCTTAAGACAATAAAGAACACACATAAACATCTGATTTCTAACACTTGTTTATCTAGGGTTTGTTCGTTTTTTATTTGTATATATGAATTTTAGTTTGATTTTCATCGTCGTAATTAATCGGCAGTTTTCGCCTCATCAACTCTCGGGCGCTTCCGTAACCTGTCCGAACGTTTGCGATGCGAAGTCACAGAAACATGGTGCGTCAGCTATAAGAGTACCGACATATTAAAGAATAGGATCATGACAGCGATAGATAGAAGAATAGATAGATAGAAAGATAGATAAATAGATAGAGAGAGAGACAGAGATAAAAAGAGGGAAAAGGGAAGCAAAAAGAAAAAAAGGATTCTAAGAGTCACTAAGAGAGAAAGAAAGAGAACGATGACGAGATAAAAACAAAAACGAAAGATGAAAAGAAAATAGAAAAAGAGGGTAAACGAGAAAAATCGAAAGAAGCGAAATATCAATAAAGAAATATTGCCAGCAAAAGAAAGATAATGAGAGGGAGAAAGACAGAAAGAGAGAGGGAGAGAGAGAGAGTAATAAAGAGAGAAAGAGATGAAACACTTGAGATAAATGTTAGAGAGAAAGAGAGATAGAGAAAAAAAGAGTAATACTGTTCGAACTGGAGGCTAAAATTCTATGCATGCAATCGTCACTTCTTATATATCAATGACTCACTTCTTTTAACAAGCACAAAGATTGTTTTGAATAAATAAATTAAAAGAAAGGAAATGAAATAAGAAAACTAAAGTAACACTTTTCCTTCGCAAGCTTTTATATCTTCTGGCTAAATTCTGGAAAAGCCATAATATTCAAATAAGCAGACTTTAAAAATCCAATACCGCCATTCCACTGAGACATTCAACACGCGCAGAGAGGAAACTGATTAACACAACAGCTTTGCACATAAGAAGAGATTATGTTCGTAAATAGTAAACCATCCTGTAATTACTTTCAAATTCACGTTAAGGATGTCTTAGATGTCTGTTTTTTTCTTTTTCTTTCAATTTTCCAAGAATAGAGTTAATTTACTTTCTTCTTTTTACGGCTTATCAACCCTTTTTGTTATGTTTCAGACTATCAACATACTGATCTTGTATTTGGCATTATTTTTTTAATTAATTAAATTAGTCACCACTTACCAATGCCAAAAGCAATTTGAGAATAAGGGTTCATGAGATTGTAGTTGGATGATGGTATATACTATGTGAGGATTGAAAACAATGAATAGAATGAAGAATAGTTTGATTACTTAAGAATACGGTTCAACAGGTATTCTCACAACCCGGCCGCGTAAACTGACCTTGTGTCTAACATGTTTTCATACTAATCAGTAACTAGTTACCAAGGTCGGAAGCCACTAGAGGATAAGCGTTGTTTAAATTGTATGTTGGATAAAAAACAAAACTATTAGAAGATTGAAACTGGTGAATAAAATGACCAAATCTAAGTTACGTAAGAGAGCTGCTCGACAAATATTTGTTGACATTGGACTTGAAGGCAACAATGTTGTAGTCAATAGGAAAGCGTCCCCGTGATAATGTCTTTCACATATTGAAAATTCTTGAAAATAAATTCTGTTTAGGGAAAGTATGTTAAATGTTAGGCATACGGTAATGAGAAATAAAAGTTATTTGCAGCTTTCGTAACGATACGAGTTCTTGCGGTGAATGTCTTACAAGGAGGAAACGGAGATTGAAGTTCAGTCAAGCAACCTTCATGGAAAAAAGAATAGGTTAGAGAAAAAACTAGCAACGTTTCTTCTGTAAGATAAGGGCTGTAAAGAAGAGGTCGTCCACACCAAATTTTAAAATAGATTTTGTACTCAGATAATGCAAAAACAGTGCTTTAAGTTGCACTTCCCGAGAAAGAGCAGCTGTACCCTGTGATAGATCGCATTTGACTCTTATACAGGTAGAGGATTGCATAAGGGACAGGTACTTTCTGTGGCAGTAGAATAGATCCAGCAAACATAGCAACAGATTTGATGTAAGTCTTCACATTTAAGTCTATAGAGAAGTAAGTCCTACGAAATCAAAACAAAGTTGCGTTCCGAATGAGAGAGCTATTCATTTCAACTGGAGTAAAACAAGGAATTGGCTGTAAATTGTGAAATAAGAGAGGTTTGGTGTTAGAGGTGTTCGAAGTAACAAGTCACATTTCCTCATTTCACATTGCCCCTACGGGAGACACTCGAGCTAGTATCAAAGTGTAGTAAGTGTCTTCTTCGCAGTCGGAAAAGAAGGGGTCCTCAAAAAGGCGCATTTAAAAAAAATGTCCAAATTCAGTTTTCCCTTACTCAACATTAAGAACTGATATTTTGTCTAAATGCCTCCTCGTGTGGAGGCAAGTATATGAGGACATTTGCGTTTCTTTTATCAATCAGCAAGTGAAAATTTGATCTTCATGAACGACCTCCATAATGCAATCGTGTCTGAGATTAGTGTATTTGCTGATGAGACCCCGCCTATTACCGAAATGTAAGCAAAATGAATGCTTACAGAAGCAAGGCAATAGCCCTTTCTTTGACAAATGACCTCTTATCTGTAGTAGAATTGGGCCAAAAATCGATGTTCAAATTTAATGCTAAACGACAAAGTTCCTTTTCTTTAACAACTATAAGAAACCTTTCCACCCAATAATTGTAATAATCGATAGAACACTTCCCTTGAGTCACACTTTTAAACTGCTCGACCTGACATTCGCAGGTAACATAATGTAGAATAGGTACATAGAAGATGCTGCCAAATCTACTGCAAAGAAAGTAGGTTTCCTCTACCGAGCTAGTATAGTATAAGTTCTTAAATTCGATATAAAGATTTCCAAGTTTGAAAAGAAGCACTTGAAGAAGGTTACATCGGCCGGAACATTGTGAAAATAAGAACCAAAGAAATAATAGTAGTCTGAATAATTAATATAAAACAAAAGAGGAAATAGTTAAGGGAGAAAATAGAGAAACAGGAAAATGGAACGACAAGATATAATGAAGTGATAACGGGAAGAAAGAAAAGGGGGAAAGAAAGAATATACAATAAAGGGAATTATTATTTAATTTGTTTCTCCGTTCATTCTTAGTTATTTATTGCCGGACCGCTATACCGTGTTTTATATATACATATATATATATATATATATATATATATATATATATATATATATATATACATATATGTATATATATATATATATTATAATAATATTTAGATAAATAGTAATTATTTATTACATACAGACATCGATGTTTCATGCTTACCCAATCTTCAGTGCAGGTAGCTAATTCCCGACGGTCGTCGGGCGTGAACTCCGACTACAAATCGTCACTGATTCGCAAGTCAGGAGATTTACCGGTTGGCCACCAGAAATCAGCTCATAATTTATGAGGAATTTAACTTTGTAAATACCAAGTCGACGAGTATTCACAGCAAGCGGCGAAGAGTGTTCTAACAACAACAATTCGTGTGTGATCTCGCAATGAAGCTAGTAGTACTTCTCGTTATTAAATTCAATCAGAGAGCCCAGCCTTAGTAAAGGGGGCTATACAATAATATTTATAAATAAATATTAATTATTTATTACCTGCAGACGTCGATGTTTCTTGCTTATATATATATATATATATATATATATATATATATATATATATATATATATATATATAACAAATGGAGATTGGGTTTCATGTGT